>OZ024801.1:5358821-5958821 GCA_964017045.1 Omphiscola glabra | reverse complement strand
CAACTAAATTAACGTTGGTCTCAACTAAATTAACGTTGGTCTCAACTAAATTAACGTTGGTCTCAACTAAATTAACGTTGGTCTCAACTAAATTCAAGATTATTTTTAACATCCAAATGACTGAATTATGTTTTGCAATTGTGAAATCCACCAAGCCTTCACAGATGGCATTCCAAATTTGTAACAGTCACAATACAGAACCATCCAAGCATATGGCCAAGCAGCTCAAAGGTGTGAAACAAACCTGCTCTGCTTGATCTTTCTTGGTTGAGTAAATTTGGAAACATTCCTGTATCTCCAACACACAGAACCGATGTCTGTCTACAAGTCTGGTGCCTAGAAGCTGATGAGATGAAATGACATTAGAATAAAATTGCATCTGGACTTTCTCGTCAAAGACCATTACAAGCAAATCTATTTATCAATGTTGTGTACAGTGGACACAGTTTGTGAGCCCTTAGGTTAAAGAACAATAAGAGAAAAAAAAAAGACATGAAGCCCAAATTATTAACTATTCCATGTCATATAAATGTACAATTATTGTTCTAAGCTTATTTAGTTACATCTCAGACACAAATTCAATTTTTTTAAACTCTTTCGCTGTGGTGCAACGCACAGTACATTCATCCACCGTTCTTAAAAGCATGGACCAACTTGCCCTGCATTGTTTCAATATCATATTTGTTTCTTTGCTATTTCTCGGTTAAACTTAAGAGCTATTTTTTAATAAGATTTTACATAGAACAGTGGTACTTCCATTGTTTATAAGCGAAATCAAGATTTATTTGTAGTCATTTAAATTTTATTGATATTCTTCTGGTTTTTTTCTATATCAATACTGTTGCTATGGCTACCCTAGGCCCTAGTAGGTGAGTAGGTTTCCTAGACGATTAACAGCTCAAAAAGCTTTGGAATTGTTTTATACTATTTCTTTTAATAGTGAAAATTATTTATATTTAGATCCATGGCATGATTCTGGTAGTAGTAGTTTTAGAGGATTTGAGTTATAGGAGTGAAGATGATGTATTTGTACATATAATCCATTCAATTATCTTTCATTTGATACCAAGTTAGTCTTATAAACCAAACAATAATATTTTAAATATTTTTTAATAAACCCAACCTCTCACTCTTTTTTTGCTCTTCGAAAAAAAATGTACATTTTTTCAATAAAACAATCCCGCAGCGAAAGAGTTAAAGAGGTCAATTTTTCCCCCTTGGAACAGTTGACCAAATCAATATATAAAGCAGGTGCCCAGTCAACCAAACCGACTCTGAGTAAATAGGTGCAGACAAAAAGAAATCGATTCAGATGAGCAAGATAATTATTACAAATGGTTTCCAAATATGTTTTCAGAAATTGCACAAAAAAATAATTTCAACTGTCATCTCCCCATTTTAGCTTCCCAGAGGATCTTAGACCCAAACATCATAAAAACACAAATAGCTTACACACAGCACAGAAATAGGTTACAGACAAATAGCTTACAGAGTCAGATTCTGAGAAAAAGAATGGACAGTCCAGCTGTTGGTGAACAAGATCCATTACTTGTACTGTAAGTTGGGTTAAGAAACTAGTAATAGTATTTATTAGGCCTTAATCTACTTTAGAACATAATTATAATTTTAACAGATATGTAATCTTCATGAAAGAAACATAATGTTTGTGCCTTTTAAACAAAGTTTCTGTATATTTTAAAATGTCACACTAATTCTCAATATAAAGCGTAAGATAAAAGAATCTCACAACTGTGTTAACTCATTTGATTCTGGGCACTTAGAAATTTTGTCAAATGAAACCCAAACCGAAGGGGAACTACTCCACTTTTACCCTAGGTAGGTTTAAAATTGTTTTTTAAAACTAAATCTTTTATATATATTTTTTTTTCTTTGCATTCATCATTTTTGGCTTTATTTGTTGTATTACATTATTTCCCAATGTTTTTGTTTTTAAATTCTTAAAAATCAAACTACGATGCATTACTCAACTACTCATGATCATAACAATAAAAACATAAATCTTTTTAAATAAGAAAAAAGGGAAGTAGTCTCCCTCGGCCTTACATCTTATAAGACTTTCATTTAAATGGCCAGATTTACCAATGTATGGTATAAACAATGTGTTGAGTGGCTGGACTTGGCTGCTGTGGGGGTTAAATCAGTACCGGGGTTGCATGGGACAAATCATTGTAATTCAAATCCCATTCCCGTTGAATTTTAAACATTTTTATCTTTTTTTTTTAAGAGGACTCAAAAAGATATTTTTGTGTAGCTCCATCTCTGCACATTCCAGATTTTGCCCTCCCAAATGCTGGGCATGGTTAGTTAAATAGTGTGGGTGAAAGGAGTGTAATTCTAAGAATTTTTACTTCAATGAGAAAGAAATAGCTTTTTAAAATCATATCAAATATTCTATTTCATCCTTTTCTCATTGAGGCTATATTTTCATTTCCTAAATGATTAGTTTTTAAAGTTTTACATGTAAGGATACATATCTGCGATGTTACTGGCTTTAAGTTTTCAGACTTTGAAATGTAATAGCAGGCTTCTTTGGTCATTGTGGTCAAACGCTTACGGAGTTCCTGGGGGAGTAACAGATACAATTATTACTAAATTTACTAAATTCATATAAAGTATAAATTGGCATCTATCAACAACAGCACCTTCTTCAATTTTTAGACCTATTGTAAATTTTTTAAACTTAATGTTTAATGGTTTAAGGAGATGAATTCATACCCTGAATAATTTAGGGAAAATCTGACATGTTTTCCCAACATGGCTGATAGAGCTCTCCACTGTGACCTTTGCAACATGACCTCTCCACACCTCTTCTACCTCATCAGCTTGGAGATTTAGTAGCAAAACTGAAAGTTGATTGAAGGCTGGGGATGCCTGACTTGAGTTGAGATCCACTGTATCTGTTTCACTTGGGGAGTTACTGGACAGACTTTGTCTGTGAATATCATTTCAAAATTTAAAAATTTCCCTTAAACCATCAAGTCTTAGAATCTATATGCTATTGATCAGTGCTGTAGAATAATGTTTGGTTATGGCTGTCTGAGAAATTTCTACAACTTTGACAAATTTCGACAATTCTATTAGACACTGCCATGCTAATTTGTGTGTTATTTCTGTTTTAAAAATTATGAAACTCAATTTTAGGCACCTTACATCCCAGAATTATCAACAGCCTTAAAAAATTAACTAAGTCTCACGTGGAAGCAGTTAAAGGACTTGAGCGCTGTCGACCAAGATTCGAGCTGGCTTGAATGGAGGAGGATCCAGCAAGAGAATCAGTTGTCGCAGTTGCTCCACTGGCTTCCTGTTCAGAACTTTCAGACTGGGGAAAGTGATGGTTGTGTAAGTCATGGAGGTAACATATAAAATGCTTTGTCTTAAATAACTGGATAGTTTAATTTTGGCATCATTATGAACATGGTGCTAAAATGTTTGTTTGTGAAAAAAAATTATTATTTGTCTGGTCTTCAGTTAATTTCATCAACATAGCTTTTAAAAATTATACCATTTGAAGAAATTATTTTTTTTAAAGATATAAATATAAAGGAGAAATTTGTCGTTAATCCAAATCTCTTCTTTTATAAACTTACTTCATCATCGGTGGATGGCTCCTCTGTTACACTGTCTCTCAGGGATCTCTTTGAAAGGTTGCTGCTGATCATCTGCAAGTTTGGCTCACTGCCAAAATTAGGACGCCCAGATGCGGTAGGTGATGGTTCCAGATGCAGAGAGTGACGACGGTCAACCAGTTGGGAGAAAAAGTCCTCAGACTAAATGGAAAAAAAACACAACAAAAAAATTATTTTACCTTCTTTCCAGATTAATTGCTCAATCATGATAATCTTTAATGCACAAATTAACTTATACAACTGATACAAAGAATGTACACAAGGCAAGCAGGTTCACCTTAACTAAACAATCATAGCAGCAAACAAAAACCCAAGTAATGAAATCAGTTATGAATAGACTCATCACTTCTTGAAATGTACACATTTTAACATGGTCTTATGATGACACCCACAGGACAATGGTCGTATGATGACACCGACAGGACAACGGTCATATGATGACACAGACAGGACTGAACTGGTAAAACAGGCAGAATTTTTATTTTAAAAAAAGTATATTTCACCTCAGATTCCTCCAACTCATTGTCCAAGAAATCAAAGCCTTTAAATGTGACCATCAGCTCATTGCCGCTGCTCTCATTGCACATCAACGTGTCATCTAGTAACAAACAAACATACAGACATTGTACAGGGAAACCCCAATTATATGAGAATTTGTGAAGACTTTTTTTAATTAGCCAATTCTTTTTCGCTTTACAAGTGGAACTTGTTGCATTTTAAGGACGACTAAATTATTACTGAAAAGGAAATATAAAGTTTCAGATGTCAGGATTTCCTTTTTTTAATCAGAATCATTCTATGACCCTTGAAAATTATCATAACCTTATCAGAAATGTGGATCCAGAATAAACTTTGGAATGGGGACCGAAAATATTTCAACAGCATAGTGTCAGCATTTGAGTTCATGCCTTCAATCTGATCTATACTATAAAGTAAGCATAAAAAAAGGATGACCCCCCAAAAAAAGGGCATATTACGATTTCTCTCCTGTGACTTTAAGACACAAACACTCACTTGAAGATGCTTCTGGCAAGGATGTCTCTTCACCACTTGATCCACCCACGCTAGGCTGATGGTCAAGTGTATCACTGGACTGGCTGAAGATCACCTGGAATATTAACAATAGTTGGTTAATGTAGATTGAAAACTTTTGCTTGCTATATCACAGTCTGTTTTTTTTTTAGACAATTTTAAAATGTAAAAATGAGAAGAAATTAGTTTCATTTTGAATACCACAGTGACCAGCAGCAAATAACTAGTACTATCCCTTTCAAGTTGCTAGTGGGGAAACTTTGCTATTTAAAAGTTAACATGTTCTATAGAACGTGTGTGGTAATTATACTGTAGAACATATATGGTAGTTACTATTAAATAATCAGGGTCAGGAGTTAAAGTTTTGAGAAGAAAAAAGTTTAATGTGCAAATGCTTATTGTCTAAAGAGTCACTGCTGTCTTGTTCTATCTAACCTTTATAAATAGTTAGCCTTGATATGTAAAATATAATATTCACTGTTTTATAGAGAAACTGTAATGACATTTAAGCAAGTGTGGTTTTAGTTGTTTTAAAAAAGATAGTTCTTTTATTTATTGAGCATCTTAAAAATTAAATGTTATAAGAATGATTTCCCGTAGGATCAAGACACTTGGTCATTAATATTCTTGACATGTTGCTAGTAAGCAATGGGTGTGTTAGAAGACACTTGGTCATAACATTGTAGACATGTTGCCATTAAGCAATGGATGTTTTAACTGAGAGGCAACAGAGAATCTGTTTTTTATTACCAGTACATTTTTATGGTCAACAGCAAGGATAAGTAAATGAAATAAATTAGAAGACATGAGGTTATAGAATCAAGGAGTTTTATAGTCTTGCTTGTCAGCAGTTTCAAAATAGTAGGTCAAACCAAGGCTGTCCAAACTGTCATTCAAATGTTGGAAATAATTCTAGGACTTCAATAGCAGAGCAAAATGAAGACAAAACATTTACTACTAACAAAATTTTAATAAGAGAATTACTCATCAGTTAGGGAGTGACTTAAAAACAAAAGTCAAATATTGGGCTGGGAGTTACTTGTACAATATCAAATATAACTGCCTTGAGTTAGCTAGAAAAAAAAACATTGTTAGGGGACTCTTAGTAGACTCTCCTGAATGAATTCTGGGATGGGTGGGAAAATGCTGAGATGAATAATGTAGATTTTTTTAATCGCTTGTTATCTAAGATAGAGCTCTGCAACCTTAGTGCTGTGGTAGACTGGTGCCTGGTGTGCTGCGATATGAGGATAGGTGTGCCCCCATCAAACGTCATCCAAGAGGATGAAAAACATGTTAAGACGTTTACATAGTTTTAAAAGAGACAATGATTGGCTAAGTAACAAGCTGTCAGATGTCTGTAGTCAAATATTAAAAGTACATTCAATGTTTAACTTTAGCAGGATGACAAGTAATCAACTCAATGTCACTCTACCTTTTGATCACACGCTGTTTAGGCGTGTACTGTGTAATACAATGACTAGGGGTAGATGTTAACTAGGTACCCTTTGAGAAGGGTCTTGGTGTGCCATGAGTGAAATAAAAGGTTGCGGAGCAATGATCTTAGAGAATAAATTGCCTGTTTACTTATGGCAACATGAACACTGGATATGTGATAGTTAATATAAAAATTCAATTTAGATCCTACATCTATTTCAGTAAAAATTTGAAGCGGTTGAGATGTTAGAAAGTTGTTAAAAACTAAGATTGAACAATGGTAAAGAAAGATATTAGGGAGCATAGTTCTGTTTGATTATAAATATGGCAAATATAATAAATTAAACAAAGAAATTTGTCTCAAGGGAAACTTCCATTAGAATTCTTTAGAAGAAAATTATTCTTTTGAGACTTTAATTGATCTTTATATTCCCCAAAACTCTATACAAATTTCAGATCTAGTTATCATGATTATATCGTATAAATATCATATCATTTCAAAGCAACCATCAGTTCCCAAATCAAATATTTCTTTTCTAAAAAAAACAACTAGACACATATGATAAATTGGACAAATAATTATACTGATTGAAAAATCTATTTTAAATAAACAAAAAATATATATAATTTAAAATAAAGGACATGCAATGAAATTATTACATCTCGCCCAGCAGTAAAAAAAGATATGGCCTAAAGTTTCAGTACTAATAATGGAACATAAACTGCTCAAAATTAGCCAAATATATATATATATATATTTAACCAATAGGACACAAAAATAGATAACATCAAGCTCCATTTTAGTCAGTGAAAAAAATTTAAGTTAATAAAAAAAGAAGGAAATATGTTTGCTATAATGGGTCTCTTTAGAGCAAGAACCTAGTTGAGCTTGCTTTTCTAGAGAAAATAATAAAATGAAAGTAGACACTCATAGAACAATGGACAACTTAGGATACAGCAATGATAATCTTGTTTAATGCTGATTTATAAATCAAGTACAACTCATTAGTGTTACAGAGAAGAAAAACATTGTGTCCGTAAAAGCATGAATATTGTTAGCTTTTTAAAAACTTTGGTTAAAAATAATTGAAGACACTGAAAGGAAGGTGTCCAACACAGTAGAATGGGTTTTATGAAAAAGGGAGGAGAGGGAGGTTGGGAGGAGAGTTTGGGCGTACTGTGAATTTTCCCCCTCAGTATTCTGACAAAAGCAATTTTTCTTGGGACACCTTCATAATTAAATTTTAAAAAGGATCTCTTCCTTAATCAAATTTATATTCAGACATTCATTTCAAAATGCTCAGCTTTCTTGGGTGTAATAAGTCACCAGTTTAATATTTAATTACAAGGAAAAAATCAAGCGATAAATATCCTACTTTTGAACTGAAGTTATATTTCTTATCTTAGTTGACAAAAACCCAACAGCTTTGTTTAGAAAATATTAAATGTTTTGTCTATGTAGCAAGCCCAATTGTCCAGTTTAAGATCTATAAAAAGGCTCTGAATATATGGCAGCGTAAAAAGCAATATCAAATAAATGGTCTGGTGTCCAACCCAATAAATTAATGAAATAACTTGACTGACATGAAACACTGATTTCTGGCCAGCAAATGCAGATATTAAACTATTTAAGAATAAATTGTTTCTTAAAAAACATTAACCTAATATTCGAGTATTTCAAAACAGTAGCATGTCATTGTATATATGTATATACATGTTACTATTTTTAAATATTGGAATATTAGTTTAATATTCTTTTATTGCATAGAATTATTCTTTGTACAGCTATTGCTTGTAGTATTTTTTTAAAAATTGATCTAACAATGAAATTTGTAATGATTGCAGCTTCCTTTCAAATAAAATGCACCAGCCAGAATAATTTTCTCAGGGATTACAAAATTTAAATATTGCCATAAGAGTCTACAAATTAAATCAAAACAAATCTTTAATGGGTGCAGTGCATCTAAACTTTCTCACTGTAATCTCCTTTTTTTTATATAATCAGCTGGTGAATCTAGGTCAGCAAATGTGCGCCCCCCCCCCCCCCCCCCCACCAACTGCCTTGATTAAATGCCTTTCACATCTCTCCAACATTTGAAAGAGATTTACGAAGACACTCCAAATAAAATAAGAAGGGGCAAGAAAAGGAATTGGGGACATAAAAATAGATGATTTGAGCTTACCTTGTTGATAACTGTGTCCTAGTTAGACAACCAGGCAGGCAAAGTTAAAGGTGATGTACAACATACAATAATTTTGTTACACCTGGCTAACCAGTCAACCCATTTCTTTTCAATTTAAATAGAGAACTTTTTATTTATCGATTTGAAATTTTACATTTTAAATTCATTAATAACTACAAAGAAAATATGTTTAGGTTTCAAGTCCTGTCGTTTAACATACCATGGTTAAAATTACACACACTTAAAACTATTTAGTGATCCCGGGGCCCTAAAATAGTCAATAGCCATAAACGTTTAAAATTCTTCCTTTTTTATTGGCTTTCTAATTTTTTTTTTAAAAGTATCAAATCTTTCTCCTATGCACAACCCAATTTAAAACATAAGTTTCTTTAAGTTTTTGGAAAGGGAACAAAAATGGGTGATAATAACTACTGTAAGGGATGAGTGATGGAGTTTTGAGAATGACAAAATGCAAGCTTTGGAAAATCCAAATAGTGCCATTAATTTGTTAAAAATCTGTAAGAAGGATAGGAAGTAACCTTATCAAAATAAATACTTTATATGAAGAAATCTGCAGTGTCTGTAACTCAGGGCAAGTGTTGCAAATCAATAGTATTAATAGTATATATTGGGAAATAGCTGATGCTTAAATGATTTCAATATAAAATGTACTCTAAAAAAAGACCATGTTGTTAATGAGAAGTTAGTAAAGAGATTTTTTAAACATGGAAAAAACATTATTTAAAAAAAAAATTGTTATCATTTTAAATTATTTGCTCACCATATAATTATTTTTATGAAAAAAAATAAACAAGTGCAGGTCTCCTAAATGATACTATTCTGCATACTTATGTGCTTTTATTTAATTATTTTTTCCTTTCTGTCACTTTAGAAAATATGCCATCAATTATGTAAGACAATGATATATAATTTTAACTAGCAGCTACTTCTTCTCAACTTTAATATTTCAATAATTTTATATTTTGAATTATTAAAAGAACTTGGCTTAACAATAAAATAAACAGTCCAAGACCATTGGACTCAAGTGAAACAAAGGTACTTTTTCTTAATTATCATTAATTAATCCATCTCACATTTTCACATTTTAAAGAAATTAATTTGGTTCAAGGAAGAAAATAAAAAAAGGGTTGATTAATCTCTACCATTCTCCATGACTTGCCAGAAAATTATGAACCACAAAACCACTTTCCATTCCATTAGTGTTTACTGGTGTTTTTTTTAATTTATCATCATAGAAAGATTTTATGTTCTGCTGAAGTTAAGACGGTGCCAATGCTTTAATCAATAATTTTTTTGTGTCTAGGGTTTCACTGCAGTGGATATAACTGGATTCAATGAACATTTTAATACTATTTTATATCACTATCCTATTTTTTTCAATTGGATGATTTCATTAATATATGCAAAGAGTGTTAAGTTTTCAATAATTGATCCTTTTAGTACATGTAATGAGTATGTGTTAATTCTATATATAATGGCTGAGATGTTTACAAATAGAATATTGTGAGAACCCTTTTCAGTTAAGAAGGGGAAAAAAAAAAAATTAAAATGGGATTTACAATAGCAAAGGAGAGGTAGACTGATAGACAGACTCTGACAGATGATCAAGACAAGAAATATGAAACAGTGCTACTATGGCATGCATCACTTCTGAAAATACTTACAGATGGGCTCTTGGGTAGTCCGACACGCTGGCCGAAGCAGGTCAAGAGGTTGACCAATCGCTCTCTAACTCGTGCCTGTTGGGGTGTAAATTAAACCTAGCATTTCATTTTAGATTGTTAGCAACAATTCCTCTCTACTAAGAAATAATAAAATAAATCATTGCTGCGATCACGCATTTTCTGTTTCAAGTTTACAATGTTGTAGGAAAATATGAGAGCAGGGGGAGTCCACATACACAGCCAAAAATGGTGCTTGGTGCTTGGTGGTCTTTGGGTCACAACAATCTCTTGAAAATGATAGCAATAACTGATGGGTGCGTTTGATCTTTCACAGGCTCAGGCCATCTCAGCAGTTGTTCAAACTGCTTGACACAGGGTAAGCAATTAATTATATTTACCTAGCCGCCCCAAGCATCTAAACTACTAGAACCTCTGTATTCAGGCTTTAACTGCACTGTCGGCACTTTGCAATAAAGAATTGGGTTGCAGTTGGGGCGCTAGATCCCTAAAAGGTTTGGAACCACTGTCCTAGATTATTAGGCAAGTTCTTGATGGCTTAACTGGGCCCATGAAGAGCAACTTAGCTATTTATAGATCTGTTTCTTTTTTAAAGAGACAAACTGGTCTTACCCCTTCATTGCTATTTAAAGTCAGTAACAATAAGTAAGAGATCCCGATTTGAGCTAAGAAACCTGATGTCACTACCTGTGATGCCTGATGTCGTTAGCTTTGAAGCCTGATGTCGCTACCTTGTGAAACCTGATTTCATTACCTGTGATGCCTGAGGTCTGCGCCAGACAGAGTCAATATCCTGGTTGTTGGATGGTTTACGAGACAGGGAAACAGCCGATCCACTGGTAGATGGTGTCTTTTCTTTGTCATCAAGGGCAGCTGGTTTGAAGTTGTCAGGTGAAAAATATCTTCTGCCAATTATGGGAGTTCTTGACAGGTCAATGGTGAAATCTAATGTGCGACCTGTATTCAAGATTCATATCAAATAAAACAATAAGCTCAATGCTAATCACTTTCCAGTGTTAACCTGCATGGATTTCTATTTTATTATTTATATAAGCTTTACATATTGAATGAACCCCTTACATTTACATGACTGTTGTGAAGCCCTTAAAGTCATACATGACTGTTGTGAAGCCCTTAAAGTCATACATGACTGTTGTGAAGCCCTTAAAGTCATACATGACTGTTGTGAAGCCCTTAAAGTCAGACATGACTGTTGTGAAGCCCATAAAGTCATACATGACTGTTGTGAAGCCCTTAAAGTCAGACATGACTGTTGTGAAGCCCATAAAGTCATACATGACTGTTGTGAAGCCCTTTAAGTCAGACATGACTGTTGTGAAGCCCTTAAAGTCATAAATGACTGTTGTGAAGCCCTTAAAGTCATACATGACTGTTGTGAAGCCCTTTAAGTCATACATGACTGTTGTGAACCCCTCAAAGTCATACATGCCTGTTGTGAAGCCCTTAAAGTCAGACATGACTGTTGTGAAGCCCTTAAAGTCATAGATGACTGTTGTGAGCCCCTTAAAGTCATACATGACTGTTGTGAAACATAGAAAAGTAATGTCAACATTAAATGTTGTTGAAAATATTGAAACTAACATACTAATTTTTAACAAGTTTTTATTACATTCCTTTCATGGGGATAGCACATGAGTTATTTGAATCATTTCTCACCAGGAAGTTCTTTACTAAACTTGGTCAGACTTTCAGCTTCTGCAAACGACGTGTGAGTGGCAAACACGGTCAGATCGCTGGAGGGAATGGATGTTTGCGATGACGGCGGTGGGGTGGCAAGGGTGGATGAACGGGTGACGGCAAGCTTGAGGATCTTTAAGGCCTCCCTCCAGTTGTTGGTCTACACAAACAAGGTTATCATAATGTCACATGAATTAACCATCGACACACTTTGTGTCAACTCCTATGTTCTTCGGGATTGAGTCATTCGTCAAGTTCCCACAACACGTTGTAATAGGTATTACTATATTAGTGAATAACTCAAGTCTTTTTGAGCTAACTTTAACTTTAATAACCAATGATGATTACAGGCTGGACTTCAATAGACACATGAATATATTATGATATAGCGCAGCTCGCTCTCAGACCTACTAGAAACACCTCTTTCTTCCACAACGTTCTACACAAATACTGCTGCACGACTAAAACTTACGTCACAATACAGACTAGACAATACGTCACAATTAACATAAAAATACGTCATTCAGTCAAGCGCGGGAAGAGCGTTCATTAACTAACACACACAGCGCGCAATAAACCTGACATTCAAACGCAACAATAACTAATGAACTCCAATACTTGACACTTTGGAGCATATACAAGAATTGTTTCTAAAAGAACTCCACAACTTTTATCTTTTGGAAATGACTTGATTTCATATAATTTAAGGATTACAGATGAAGTGAAAGCTGGATCGAGTGACTGATAGTATGGATAAAGCCAACAGTATAGCAGTTGTCTGCTGCCAAGTGTTTGGTGTGACACAGTCAAGTAAGTGATCACAACAAAGAAATGAAGACTATTTTAATCCCAGTAACATCTTTGAAAGCTCAATATTTATTTAGGAAATAAAAAAACCAACTTTCATGCTGATGTAACACAGTGACATTTATCATTTCCTTAATACAATTATATTTATAGAGTTGTTAACAGATCTTAGACAATTATGTTTTGGGAGCATTTACATAACACAAAATAAAAAAAGAAAGGCAAGAAAACACTACTCCACCGCATTCGTGTGCGGGACATGCACAAGAGACTGCCATTCGATGATTGGTCTCATTAGCCACACGAAGAGCTGCAACCAGACAAGATAATCTATCGTCTCTTGTAGACGGAAAGATGCCATACATACATAACACATGAATTTTTCTCATCCATAAACAAAAGGGAGTCGCTGATCATTAGGCATGTGTTTTATCAGAGAATATCTAAGACATTGATTAGCTGGTTGCCAGGTGAATGACCAAGTGCAAACACTGCTCTGCTTTCCTACAGCACTGCCTATAACAACTGCTCTATGTTCCCAAAATACTACCAATGACAACTGCTCTATGTTCCCAAAATACTACCAATGGCAACTGCTCTATGTTCCCAAAATACTACCAATGACAACTGCTCTGTGTTCCCAAAATACTACCAATGACAACTGCTCTATGTTCCCAAAATACTACCAATGGCAACTGCTCTATGTTCCCAAAATACTACCAATGACAACTGCTCTGTGTTCCCAAAATACTACCAATGACAACTGCACTATGTTCCCAAAATACTACCAATAATCACCTGCACATGTTTGTTTATAGCCTGGAAAAGTTCCTGGTTGAGGAAAGAGCTTGGAGCTGTGGCAATGTCAAGGTAGTGGACCATACAGTAGAGAATCTGTAGGCAAGATGTTTGGTAGACTTGTTGGCCTTTCTCAAGAACCTGGGAGGAATGATTGACAACACGTGGATCGTGAATTACATGGTTTACAGCAATGACTATACCAGGTCTCAGCAATGACTACTTTAGGTCTCAGCAATGATTATACCAGGTTTCAGCAATGATTACTTAAGGTCTAAGCAATGATTACTTTAGATCTCAGCAATGACTATGCCAGGTTTCAGCAATGACTACATTAGGTCTCAGCAATGACTATACAGATGATTAAAGATATAATAAAAAAAAGTTTAACCTACTCCAATACAGTTTCTATGGCCTATTCTATTTCAGGTGATGCTAAAGATTTCCCAATGGTTACTTAAGATTAATTTTATTTATTTAATTTTGGAATAGAATAGAAATATTGACAATAAAACCAACCTCCACTAAGAAAGTGACCATGCTAATGGCACTGGATGAGTAAACATCCAACAAATACTTGACCACACACTTGGTCCACTGAAAACTGTCCTTGCCAAAAGTTCCTCTACTGTAGAGAGACATAACAGTTGCCAGATTGGTCAGTCTGTCACCTTGATGGCTGCACATCTTAAAAAACAAAATAGGAATTAAAATAAGTGTTCAAGCTCTGAATATATGATCTCTTTTTAAAATCCTGACACTCTTTGTAACCAC
This sequence comes from Omphiscola glabra, assembly GCA_964017045.1. Lineage (NCBI taxonomy): Eukaryota > Metazoa > Mollusca > Gastropoda > Lymnaeidae > Omphiscola > Omphiscola glabra. Next base: position 5,944,742 of record OZ024801.1, on the reverse strand, counting down.
ATAATTGAAAACCAAATTCATTGACATGGTCACCACTGATAGTTTGGTCTCATATTTTTAAACCTTGCTGATTAATCATTAAAAAATCAATTACTTTGTAGAATTTTAAACTTGAATAGTGAAACCTGCTTGGAAATCTTGTTCATGATATAAGATGTCTTAACATAACCAGTGTGATGGTAAGATGACATGAGATAACCAGTGTAATGGAATGATGTCATGAGATAACTAGTGTAATAGTATGATGACATGAGATAACCAGTGTAATGGAATGATCTCATGAGATAACCAGTGTAATAGTATGATGTCATGAGATAACCAGTGTAATGGAATGATCTCATGAGATAACCAGTGTAATAGTATGATGTCATGAGATAACCAGTGTAATGGAATGATCTCATGAGATAACCAGTGTAATAGTATGATGACATGAGATAACCAGTGTAATAGTATGATGCTATGAGATAACCAGTGTAATGGAATTATCTCATGAGATAACCAGTGTAATGGAATGATCTCATGAGATAACCAGTGTAATAGTATGATGTCCTGTATAACCAGTAGGATGTAAGATGTTCTGATACAAGCAATATGATGATGTGCTTACCTGGGCCACCCTGTCAGCAGCATCTCTGCAGATTTGACTTGGATTCTCATAGTTATGTACAAGGTATGGAAGCAATGCTATTGTCACCAGTGGGAAGCCTAGGAGGAAGATGCATTCAAATCAGCTCATTTCATTGCTACATGATGTAAACTAAGTTTTAATCTTTCCCTCAATGGGTCTTTTTTAAACCTCTAGATACAAACAAACAAATGCATTGCTACCTTAAACTAATAAAGTGAATCAGGGCAAGCAGTAAAGGATCCAAAGTTATGACAACCCAGACCCAAAACTCCTGATCTTTCTTCACATATAGATATGGTGCAGTAATTCATATCACAGTGCCATCCACCATATTTCTTCTGGATCTGTCATGTCAATGATAGGTGAGTCAACGTAGAGAATTATAGTCAGTTCTCACCTTGACCAACCTAGATGACCAGATGTGCGTATAAAGGTGAGTTGACCAAAGAGAATTATAGTCAGTTCTCACCTTGACCAACCTAGATGACCAGATGTGCGTATAAAGGTGAGTTGACATAGAGAATTATAGTCAGTTCTGACCTTGACCTACCTAGATGACCAGATGTGTCTATTATAGGTGAGTTGACGCAGAGAATTATTTTAGACAGCAGTGCCCATGTAGCTTCTGCAGCCATGTGAGACGTGCAGCCCTGTAGGAAGTGTTCAAGACATTAATAGGCTCATGATATTTCAAATTGGGTTTATAGCATGCTATTTGCTGATGATCTAGAGCAGTGGTTCTCTACCTTTCTAATGCCACGACCCTTTAATACAGTTCCTAATGTTGTGGCGAACCCCAGCAACAAAATTTTTTTTTTTCCACTTCATAACTGCAGAGTATATGAGTTTTCAGATGGTCTTAGGTGACCCTTGGGAAAGGGTCGCGCGACCCCAAAGGGGTCGCAACCCACAGGTTGAGAACCGCTGAGCTAGAGGAAAGTCAATAAACTACACATTTCTGAGAACATTTTATTGACATGAACAAGTTCTGATCCACATATAACAGACTAAGTCCAGTTGAATATTGAGTAAAAACTCATTGAGCTGACTTTTCTATCATGAAAGATTCATGAATAAGTCCCACTTTAGGGAAGATTTTTTTAATCAATGTTAAGTAATAATATTGTCAAAATCAAATTAATGTAAGTACCAACTTTCTGTATTAGTTAAGATCCAAAGCGTGGCTCGTTGTTGTAAATTACACCTAGTTAGTTGAAGTTATGCCGCCGTCCTTTTTTTCTTCTTCCTCCACAAAATTTCACACGCCGTCCTTTTTTCTTCTTCCTTCACAAAATTTCACACGCCGTCCTTTTTTCTTCTTCCTCCACAAAATTTCACACGCCGTCCTTTTTTTCTTCTTCCTTCACAAAATTTCACACGCCGTCCTTTTTTCTTCTTCTTTCACAAAATTTCACATGTCTTCCTTTTTTTCTTCTTCTTTCACAAAATTTCACACGCCGCCCTTTTTTTTCCTTCCTTCACAAAATTTCACTATACATTTTAAGATGAGAGGCCACCTAATTTTGATAGATTAACGAGATCCTTTAGAATGAACCGTCAAACAAATTTTACCCTGTAGGGTTCTGTATTTGTGCTATAAAGTTACCAGAAAGTTGGTCAAACATAAGCTCATTAATGACAATTCCTTAGTAAACGAGCACAAACTTTCATTGCTAGATGGCAAGCCTGTTTCATACCTTCATCAGCAAAATGTAGACCCCAGGGAAGTTTGGCCACTTGATCTGGTTCAAGACTTTGTCCAACTTGTCTCGGCACTCTGGTCTCTCTGGCTGGAGGTGACACAGGATCTGACAATTGGAGTTTAAATGAATCATTTCATTAGGTTTATTGAGAGTGCTGACCTTTTGATGTCGATGGCAGTTTATTTTTTAAGTCCTTCCAGGGATGGGATGGTGGGAAAGAGCACAGGATTGGGTAATAAGGGAACTTGGGATCATTTTTAGCTCTGTGGAGAAGGTTGAGATGGACCTGACTAGAGCATTTAAAAATATATAAATCACCCCTCCCCCTCACTTTGGACAAATCATAGATCTACTTATCACTGAGATTACATACACTTACAATGACAAAACATCAAATGATGTCTCAGAGTCCAGCATAGTGTATCTACATCAAATGATGTATCAGAGTCCAGCATAGTGTATCTACTAGATCACAAGATCTGCCTAAAATAAACAGGTTTTTTTTTTTCATTTCTTACTCACCTTGTCCAGGAGCCTCACAGCCAAAGTGAATTCATACTCATAATCTGACTCCAGTAGTGACACTGTTATCCAGAACATCTGGGTCACAAGCGTTAGCTTGTCCTCCGTTCCAGACTGATCCAGATTTTTAAGAGATTGAGCAGATCGAGAACGTGCCAGGTTGGACTTGCGACTCTCAACCTCAGTACAGCTTCGTATTCTTCCATCACCTTCAACATAAACAAGCCAAGTGATCAAAACTCAGCAATAACAATACACTAAAAGCTTAGGACCCACATTCACAAATTTACTGTGCATCATTTTCTTGTAATATAATGACTGACATGCCAGTGAAAAATTAAATTGGCTATTGCATTGATAACAGAGTCCATATCAGGGACAGTATGAGTATACCATGGCATGAAATGTAAACATTTTAACCTAAGGATCAGGACAAAATTTCTTTTCATGTCAGACTGTAATTACTGTAAGTGCTGATCATTCTATAAATAACAAGCATGTCTATTTTCATCAAGAGTGAGTTTGCACATGATGAGAAAATTATAGTTGTAAAAACAGTAACAAAAAAACCTTTGCATCGCTAAATTGTTACAAAGCATTGAAAGAAATGGGTTAACTTTACAGACACAAATACATTTCAAATGAAAGAGAAAAAGATTTTGCTTTATTAGTTGAATAAAAAAATAAATAATTAGAATTATTAATATTTTCTAATAGTAAATTATTTACAAAACTGACACTAAAACAATAAAGTAAAAAAAATCCCTTCCCTTCAAGGAAAGAAGAAATAAAGTGAAAAGTTGGTGCTGTTCAAAAGCCTTGTACCAAAAGCTGAAATAATATCTTTAGAACACAGTTATAAGTAATAAAAATCCAAAACCTTGACAAAAGTGTATATCTGTGGAGGCTTATCTTTTCTCTGTTGTTACATCATTCAATTAAACACCCTTGAATAAGTAGATGGTCAATAATTTACTGTCATTAAAATGAATATGGCACATGCTTCTAGTCTTGTATAACATATTACATACCAGACCTGGTTACCCTGGTTCTCCCAAAATAATACAATATTGTCTCAGATTAGTAGCCGACTTTACCATCTCAAAATTGTATAGTACTATATCGTAATAGTAAATAAACATACAGTATTAATATATATACAACTATTCCCAATGCATGTCTAATAATGGTCATTCCCCAAAGTAGATGATTGACGTTCATATATTTGTATATATAGTGCTTTATTGCAAATGAAAACGTGCCCCCCATTCTCACTTTCATCAAAGAAGTTGGGGTGGGGGAGTGGCAATCGAGCACACCCACCAAAGTCACCCAAGCGAAAGTGGGGGTGGGGGCTGAGCCCACTTACCACAGTTTGTTTTAAAAACTTCAAAAAATTATATAATAAAATTATGTTGTACAGCACTGAAGCAAACAAGCGAATGCTGACTAAATTTGTCACTAGGGCGACAACGCTAAAATAACTGTTGCTGTATCAAGTTCATTGTAAAAACACAAAGCAACAATTTTACCATCATCAAAATCATGACAAACTGAGGCTGTTATTTATGATAGAGTAGCCTTTAAAATTATTTAGACACCTCCCCTCATCTACGCACACCCTTATGCTCCTAATTCAACACCACATCCGCCTTTCCACACTCGGCAAGTAAGTAATATAATTATGGATGCTCCCCAAACATTTGTATTTCACTGTCCACTCATTGTCGGATGTAGAATGGGGCTAAGACTAACAATAATAAATGTTTTTTATAACTTGTAAAAACTATCAGAATATATTTTTTTAAACCGGTACGTAAAATCCCAGTTCTGAAAGGTCTCAACGCACAATCATAATCTCAAAATCAAAATCGTATATTGAACACAAAAATCATAAGAGTAACCAGGTCTGACATAAACATTATATTGTGAGGGTGCATCTACATATTTGACATAATTTTAATTTTTGTATGGTATTGCAAAGTATTGTTAATTAGTTAGCAGGGCCAATGCTCAATGGAATATGAATGAACAAATTCAATCCCAAAAAGATGTATTAATGATCACTACAAGTTACAGTCAGTGGACACATCCTTTTCTTCCTATTATTATATGACTAGTTAGATCTTTATCAAATTTCAAAATGCTGCTTTTTCTTTTCTGATTCTTCTGTGTTAAAGTTTTATGAATTGAATTTACCTTTCATAACATTCAAGAGGCATGATAAAAAGTTTTTTAAAATTAGTTTTGCCCATATTAAGAGAATGAGTTGAAAAGGTCTCAAAATAAAAAGATTTTTTGTTGTAAAATATCAAACTGTATGATAAGATTTGTTAAAGTTGTAACTAATGTGACTAAATAAAATGGCCAACATTAATCTAAAGAGGGGAACTATCTATGCCTTATAGGTTTAAAAATTATGCCTGTGAATTTAAAAAAAAATATATTTTAAAGTACAATTGTAATGGTGAGGGTGCACATATGAATAATGATTGCCCCCAAAACTTGGTACAGATTATTGAAGCACAAGTGCAGACACTCTCAAGTAAAATCTGTCAATAGACTGAAATCATATGTTCATGCAGTAGAGAAAGTTTTCCCTGGCTGAAGTAACCATTGAACATGGGTGTAGAAGAGAACTGCAATATTTGGCTGCTATTTCCACTTGGTCTATTCATTCTCATTATAAGAAATTTTAAAATGTCTATCAGTCAATAAACTCTTACAAAATATTCAGATCTACAGCCATGAGAATGTTATGAAAACAGGTTAAGCTAAGTCTGGTTGGAGGAAAATCCGATGGCTGAATCTTCAGAGTGACCATCAGCAACTATGCCAATATAAGACAAATGATTATAAAAACATAGAGAGAAAATGTATATTTTATCAGCTACCGTTAAAAAGAAGAGATGGATAAATTAACATTCAGACCCTTGAGTTAACACCATGGAAGCAAGATAAGAAAAATCTAAAGATCATTAATTACAACGGTCAAACAGTGGCTTCAACTAGAGCACTGCACAGTTCTAATAGCTCAGTAGTGTCATGTTACAGTGTGATGGTAAAATATGTGTTGTAAGAAGCACATTTCTTTGATATTATTGTTGGTTGTCCGTTTTTACACAGAAAGATAATAAGTGATTTAGAGATTTGATACATTTTTGCAGGGCAAGGAACCAACAAGAGAGAACAGCTGTACAAGGAAACAGAGTTTATAAGCCAATTAATTAATTATGCTTTTAGAAATATGACTGCCAATCATTAAATACAATAATTCAATCCAAGATTAATGGAATTATCCAAGTTATCTCTCATTAGAATAATGGTAGGGTGTAGTTTTGTTGTTCCCTAAAATTAATATTTTCACCAATAATTTCAAAGTCTCCCAACTTGATATATCTATCTATGTTACTATTATCCACAATGTTTTTGTAAGTTGTCCAAAGGTTAATAGTTTTAAAAATGTGTTTGGTGAAGTTTCCTCTTCCATACCGCAAGTAGACATCTTTGTTTATAGACATCTTTGTTTATAGACATCTTTGTTTATAGACATCTTTGTTTATAGACATCTTTGTTTATAGACATCTTTTAGCTATTTTATGTTAAATGGGGGATGCCTTAAGGGTGGTTGCTTCTTGATAAGTGTTTCTTGTCAGAGCTTGAAATAAATGCATGGAGTTCATGAACTAACTGAAGTTGAACCATTTTGTTTGAGTTGATCCATATAGAACAAGATGGGCAGTCACATTAACTAAGCTGTTTGTTTAAGTAAATGTTATAAAAATAGGCTGGTTTAATGTCTATAATATAGTACCCTTGGAAATCTCCAAGAATCTTCTTCTTCTGGCTTGATGGACACATTTTGCACATTCTGAAAAAAGTTGCATGTTCACACAATCAAATGTAGATGCTCAGAGCGTCTAGCTCTTTCTCTCTAGTAAATGTACAGGAATGGTGCACATTTCATGTTAAACTATGTTTCAACAATAACAACATGGCACGAGCCATAACAAACTTTTAAAATATATCAAAATAAGAAAATGCAATGGGGGGAATATAACTTATTAAAAGAAGAAGAAAGATGCAATAGCACAACAAAATATTTCATGTTCATAATTTTAAAAAAAGGTCACTAAGTTCATAAAAGTTAAGAAAGTGTTTAAATTTCTGTAAAAAGAAAAAAAAAAGAAAGAAAATGAGAGGACAATCACTAAATTAATTTTTTACAACAAAATTAAATTTATCTCCATTGAAAGTTGTGGTACAAGAATGTACAGATATAAAAGTATATGCTGTGTGCCTATCAATTAACCCATACTTATTCTAACATTGCTGTATCGACCCTACCTCCTCCTGCATATGCCCTCTGGGTGTATGCTGACACTGTGTAGCTGGTGCTGCGGGCGTGATGGGCCTGGGTGTGTTTGGGTGCAGTTATGGCACTGCGTCTTGTGTCACCAAAATCTTTGGCCAGGTTGGGAGTTGACATGAAAAGTTCTCGCATGAAATCAATGGGTCTGAATTCAAGGTCAAGGTTGTCGATAGAAGCTTCTAGAGTGAGCATCATCTCTGTGACATATCCCTAGAGCAGCAAACATAACAGTTTAATACAGTTTTACATTTCATGGGTCAGTATTATTAACAACAGATAATCTTGGATTATCAGTAGAAAAAATGGTATACTCTTTAAATGCCTGCAATCACCTGCTATTAAGAATTACTATTTTTACCATATGTTGTTTTTCAAAAAATAAATTTTAAATGTGAACTATTTGAAACAAATGTTTAATGTTACCACCTGATATTTTCACTATAAAGTCAGTAAAGCCATGAACCAACTGATATCTCAAATATAAAGTCAGTAAAGCCATGAACCAACTGATATCTCAAATATAAAGTCAGTAAAGCCATGAACCAACTGATATCTCAAATATAAAGTCAGTAAAGCCATGAACCAACTGATATCTCAAATATAAAGTCAGTAAAGCCATGAACCAACTGATATCTCAAATATAAAGTCAGTAAAGCCATGAACCAACTGATATCTCAAATATAAAGTCAGTAAAGCCATGAACCAACTGATATCTCAAATATAAAGTCAGTAAAGCCATGAACCTACTGATATCTCAAATATAAAGTCAGTAAAGCCATGAACCAACTGATATCTCAAATATAAAGTCAGTAAAGCCATGAACCAACTGATATCTCAAATATAAAGTCAGTAAAGCCATGAACCAACTGATATCTCAAATATAAAGTCAGTAAAGCCATGAACCAACTGATATCTCAAATATAAAGTCAGTAAAGCCATGAACCAACTGATATCTCAAATATAAAGTCAGTAAAGCCATGAACCAACTGATATCTCAAATATAAAGTCAGTAAAGCCATGCAACCATTGAAAGACTTATTTTGGAGCACTGGTAGAAAATAAATTATATTATTTTAAAATGGTATATGATTTTTCAAAGAAAATCACGAAGGAATTTTTAGCTCACTGATGACTAACAACGGTGATGATCCAATAATCTGTTTTTTCTCTTCTTAATTTAAGTTTGCTTTTATTTGATCAAAATTTTTAATAATCTATTCCAAGACAACCTACCTGCATGTCTTCTCCTTGCTCTGCAACAGTCTCCACTAGCCTAGACAAGATGTCTGACAACATCTGAGTTGAGGGTCGAATGAGGAGGGCTCGAAGAATCTGGAATGACCTGCCGGCGTAATGGCGGGAAGAGCAGGATAAAGCCAACTGCAGCGCCACCTGGGACCAGCGTTGTTCAACCAAAGCCAAGGGGGACAGCTCTTTGAAACATTTAACTGTGTATTTCAGGAAGTAGCCTAAATGTGTGGCGCTCTGAGTGCTCAGCATTTTTGGTGTGATGTCCTCAGAGCTCCATAAGGGCCTGCCTTTTCTAAGAATCAATTATATTAATAAATCTTCATAAGGAGCAATAGATACATACATAAAGTATTAGTTTAAAATTATTAGAATGTGTAGAAATAACAAGAGAATTTTTTTTCTGACTATCCAGCAATTAAAAATTAAACAGTTTACAAAAAGATGTGGGGAAAACAAAAATGTAATAAAAATTCAAGTTGATGAAAGTATCCATACCTTGACTCCATAAAGTTGAGCATTGCCCTGATGACATCATCAACAGTGTTTAACATCTCAGGGTCTGTATAGTCGCTGGTGCTGTCTGGGGTCACTGTGGCACTGCTGTCTATGCTGAATGTGGACTTTGTGATGTACTGAATGTTAGGATCTCTTGATGGAGTTTCTAGGGTTAAATAGATATTGTTACCAGTATCATAGAGATTTTGATGTTACTACCCACATATATTTGGATATAATAAACAGATTAAGCCAAATTAGCATAATTGTTTTCGATGTAGCTCCTTATTTGTGAAGTTAAGTATGAGCGATGTTGAATCCTAAAATTTCATAACTTTTAATTATCCTAAATTTTCTTAATGAAATAGTTAAAATGGTGTTCCTACCCAATGTAAGATAAAATGGTGTTCCTACCCAATGTAAGATAAAATGGTGTTCCTACCCAATGTAAGATAAAATGGTGTTCCTATCCAATGTAAGATAAAATGGTGTTCCTACCTAATATAACATAAAATGGTGTTCCTACCCAATGTAAGCTGAGCATCTCTGTCTTCTGATATGACTTTCAAAGTATCAGCAACAGAACTTCTGTAAGACAGCAAGAGACGTGACGTTGCAACAGAAATCTGCTCTTGTGAGGCTGCCAGAAGGAGGAGGTTCTGGAGCAACTTTTTACAATGTTCATACACAAGAGCTCTGGAATGGTCCAAACCTGTTCAACAAATAAAATTCTATAATAGTTGTTCCATATTTTTTTGCTTCCTCAGTATTCCTTAAGCTCTTTTAAACTTAAATAAAATGTACTGCATACTTAAAAAGAAAACTTTAGCTTTAACTATATTTGTTTAGGATTTCAAATGTGTTTATATTTTTTTGTTGAGTTGACGATCTTTGCAAGGAAATTTCTATTACATAGGGAACAAATGATGGGTGGGACATCTCTAAGATTTATGGTCACGAAGGCTTTTTTTAACTCCCCTTAAGCTTAGTGGCCTTTGTCCTGCAAGACTTGTTTTTACAAAATATATTACCAACACTTTGAAATCATCTGTATCACTTTTTTACAACACAGCAGTGAACATCTGCATACAGTGACAGAAACACAGCAGTGGACATCTGCATACAGTGACAGAAACACAGCAGTGGCAATCTGCATACAGTGACAGAAACACAGCAGTGGCAATCTGCATACAGCATACAGTGACAGAAACACAGCAGTGGCCATCTGCATACAGTGACAGAAACACAGCAGTGAACATCTGCATACAGTGACAGAAACACAGCAGTGAACATCTGCATACAGTGACAGAAACACAGCAGTGGCAATCTGCATACAGCATACAGTGACAGAAACACAGCAGTGGACATCTGCATACAGTGACAGAAACACAGGAGTGAACATCTGCATACAGTGACAGAAACACAGCAGTGGACATCTGCATACAGTGACAGAAACACAGCAGTGGACATCTGCATACAGTGACAGAAACACAGCAGTGAACATCTGCATACAGTGACAGAAACACAGCAGTGAACATCTGCATACAGTGACAGAAACACAGCAGTGGCAATCTGCATACAGCATACAGTGACAGAAACACAGCAGTGGACATCTGCATACAGTGACAGAAACACAGGAGTAAACATCTGCATATAGTGACAGAAACACAGCAGTGGACATCTGCATACAGTGACAGAAACACAGCAGTGGCAATCTGCATACAGCATACAGTGACAGAAACACAGCAGTGGACATCTGCATACAGTGACAGAAACACAGCAGTGAACATCTGCATACAGTGACAGAAACACAGCAGTGAACATCTGCATACAGTGACAGAAACACAGCAGTGAACATCTGCATACAGTGACAGAAACACAGCAGTGAACATCTGCATACAGTGACAGAAACACAGCAGTGGACATCTGCATACAGTGACAGAAACACAGCAGTGAACATCTGCATACAGTGACAGAAACACAGCAGTGAACATCTGCATACAGTGACAGAAACACAGCAGTGGACATCTGCATACAGTGACAGAAACACAGCAGTGAACATCTGCATACAGTGACAGAAACACAGCAGTGAACATCTGCACACAGGGACAAATTTACCTAAGAATATCACATGTAGCATCAGAGGTAAATGTGGCGACCAGTCCACCTCCATGCCATCCAAGACTAGGTCACACAGGAACATGACGGCAATGTTGCTCCTGTAGAGAAGATTGTCACAACTACTGTTCAAATCAGTTATAGTAGAGCTGCACTATACTTTGGTTGGATTGCTTTCAATCAGTGCTTCTCAAACTTTATTCCACTCTGGTTTCAAAATACAAGTGGTTGTTGATTTTTTCCAGAAAGACCCTTGCCTTGGTTTTATGTAATGATGAACTTATTATACATTAAGCCATTTCTTGATAATTTCCCAATATTCTTTTTAGTTTGTTGCACCCTGCAACTTAAAAACAACCAGGAATTAAAGTTTTAAAAAGCATTGATTCCTAGATTTTTACATTCCAGTAGTTTTATTTTCCCGTTTTTGTGTCCAACTTAAAATAGTAATGATTATAGTAATGATTAAGCTATTAACTCTGTATCATATGCAGCATAACAAGTACACAGAATAAACACAGATGGGCTTAATTTTGTATGAATTATTCGAAGTAGAAAGATCCATTGCTTGTTGAGAAACTGGGCACATGTCAAGAAGGGGTGAGAAACTGGGCACATGTCAAGAAGGGGTGAGAAACTGGGCACATGTCAAGAAGGAGTGAGAAACTGGGCACATGTCAAGAAGGAGTGAGAAACTGGGCACATGTCAAGAAGGAGTGAGAAACTGGGCACATGTCAAGAAGGAGTGAGAAACTGGGCACATGTCAAGAAGGGGTGAGAAACTGGGCACATGTCAAGAAGGAGTGAGAAACTGGGCACATGTCAAGAAGGAGTGAGAAACTGGGCACATGTCAAGAAGGAGTGAGAAACTGGGCACATGTCAAGAAGGAGTGAGAAACTGGGCACATGTCAAGAAGGGGTGAGAAACTGGGCACATGTCAAGAAGGAGTGAGAAACTGGGCACATGTCAAGAAGGAGTGAGAAACTGGGCACATGTCAAGAAGGAGTGAGAAACTGGGCACATGTCAAGAAGGAGTGAGAAACTGGGCACATGTCAAGAAGGACCTTCTCTAGCCCTTGAAGTTTGATAATAAATATAATGAAAGATTAAACTATTTGAAATATTCTGTGCCATAAAATATGAATTTGAAGTATATCGTAATAATCACATGTACCCCAGTCATTATATAATAATCCCACCCCAGTCTTTGGGGTTTGTATCCATGACTATTCAGAATTATGTGAAATGGATCATAAGATACCTGTGAAAGCCAGGGGTTGGAGTGAAGTTTTCGGGCAGACATTCATTCAGCGGGGCATAATATCCCCCATAGGCAGGCATTGGGAGTGGGTAGGGAGCGGGGGATTCACTGCGCCGCAGCTCTACACCGGCTCTTGAGGGGGGAGCACCAATGACATCATCATCTGAAATAAAAACTGAAATCATCAATTACACAATCTGTTGACAGAGGGAGGGGAGTGGGAGGGAGGAGCACCAATGACATCGTCATCTGAAATGAAAACTGAAATCATCAATTACACAATCTGTTGACAGTTTTAGATGATACAAACAAATTAGTCAATCTATGTCAATTCAAGGAACAGGTTTTAATGGGGGGGGGGGGGGGGGGGGGAGAGAGCGAGGGGGGAGAAAGGAGGTATTTGGGAAGCAAATGAATTTAACAAGTATTGTTTTTCTTACTGCACTAAATGACCAAACTCAATTGTTATCAAATTTTAGTTGAGAGACTTGATGTGATAAACACCTGTCTAAAGGTTCCATGAAACAAGCTAATACATTCATCAGTATTGGCTGGCATGGTCAACACAGCTAATACATTCATCAGTATTGTCTGGCATGGTCAACACAGCTAATACATTCCTTAGTATTGGCTGACATAGTCAATACAGCTAATACATTCATCAGTATTGGCTGGCATAGTCAATACAGCTAATACATTCATGTATTGGCTGGCATAGTCAATACAGCTAATACATTCATCAGTATTGGCTGGCATAGTCAATACAGCTAATACATTCATGTATTGGCTGGCATGGTCAACACAGCTAATACATTCCTTAGTATTGGCTGGCATAGTCAATACAGCTAAAACATTCATGTATTGGCTGGCATAGTCAACAAAGCAAACACATTCATCAGTATTGGCTGGCATAGTCAACAAAAGAAGGAGGGAGCAAAAGAGTTGAACCCCAAGTCCCCCCCCCCCCCCCCGGTGGTCAGCGGAAGAGTAAAAAGTTGTACCCATTTGACCTGGATAAAAAATAAACAGTTGATAGAAAATTACTCCAAAAGAACTTGTCCCCAAATAAAAAAAGATGTCTACCTGGCTGTTCAGCTGTTGATCCTGTACTATTGCTGTTGATGCTCCTCAGTGATGCTGTGGAGTTTGTTCTTGGAGTGCTGGAGGGTAAGATGACAGGTTGGCAGTGACTATTTGCCATGGTTATTTTGAATATGTAAACTTGCTTAAAAGCAGCTTAACAATTTGGCTGCAAGATTTGTAAGAAACCTGCTACCTGAATTAAGATTGGTTACCGACTTTGGTTAGACTGGTTACCGACTTTGGTTAGCCGCCGAGTTGAAATGTATTCATCTCAGTTTAAACATATGACATAACCGCTATTTAAAAGATTAACGACCGATTTATTACACAAAATAATAAAAAGTGCTCATGTTACACTATATATCATTGGACGTTTTAAGGTGCATTTCTTGTACAGTTATTATGTCATTTAATAAAACCTTAGATTCTAGGATTTTTTTTTTAAACTTGAAAAATTGCTAGAACAGCGTATGAGCTTTGGTTGGCAATGTTACTTAGAATGGCAAGTGTGTATGGTGATTCTAATAAAGGCAAGTTTGTATGGTGATGCTATTAAGACAGCCCACCTTTCGTGTTGCACCTCCTCATTGGCACTGTGTCGCTTGGTGTGCAGTATTCCCTTCTCCTGATAGTCCGGGGGAGGACTAAACTGCTTCCCATCATCTGCTGCATTGGCTCCAGACACGACTTTCTTGATGCTGGACAGGCGGTAGTATGGGGGAGGCTGGGTTCTTTCTATGTTCACATTTAATGTTTCTACAGTCTGCGAGATGACAACAAAATATTAAAATGGTATTTCTGTTAGGAATCACATAAAAACTAATTTTTGCACTCAACTACTAACTATTAGTAGCTATTGACAGCTTGAGAGACATTTTTTGCAAGCTTTTACAGGCAATAACTAAACCTTCTTGAGACGACTCGGCCGATCTATCTACCGAGACCGTTATGACGAAAAAGACGAAACGCAGATCAGGCCCAATAATAAAAGCCTCGAGACTGGCTGGCTGATCAGCCAATCAGATTGACTCTCACATTTCTTGCTCATCTCAATTTTTTAATGGCGGCTTCCACTGAAATTTTACGTTGTTCTGTCATTTTATAGAGTTTTTTATACCTAGCAACCCTTAGAAATGCTTTAAAAATTATGTGACCTTGAAATATGCCAAAAGCAGCCCCCAGGGGAATATTTTATGCAATTTTTTACATTGAATCTCATTCAATATAGGTTAGGACTTATTTAAGCTTCAACAATCTGAAAATTTAACAAAATTCTGAAAGTAAGACACATTTATTTTAAAGGTAAACAAAAAAATTCATGCATAAATAATGGATATCTCATTTGCATAAATGTAATTATTTTAGTGTGATTCATAAAGATCTTATTAGGTTATTCAATTCCATACAAGGATATAATACAGTTTTATATGTGTAAAGTAATTAGTTTATTTTTTGTAAATTTCTTTGCAAAGTAAGTGCAGGGCTTGTGAAAAGAGCTGAGCCCTTTTGGCAAAGACAGTCCAAAAAGATTCCCTCTCAAGAGTACTTAAAGCAAAATTCATCTCCTACTTAAAGATCTCAAAACAAAAAAATCTGTTACAAACATTTATTTAGTTGATTAAATGAGACAGGCCAACTTTCAACTAAGCTAATTAATGTAAGCCTCTAAGTTTTCATAAAACATTCCTCCAGAAAAGAAGCATCAAAGTATAAAGATGAGAGTACATGTTTTTGTATGCATCAAAGTATAAAGATGAGAGTACATGTTTTTGTATCAGTAGAACATTACCTGGAGTTCATTCATTAATTCATCCACCAGCTTCTCAGGTTTGGCTCTGCCCAGGTAGGTGACAACTCTTTTAGCCTGACACAGAGAAGTACAGTGATAAGCACAGTGAATCATGGGATAAGTACAGTGATAAGTCAAGGGATAAGTGCAGTGATATCACAAGTGATAAGTACAGAGATAAGTATCTTATTTAAATTCATTAGTTAAAACAATTTATTTTGTAATTTAATATAATTTTTTTCGTAAGGTATTAATAAAGAATATGACTAGTCAATTTATTTAATACAAATTTTAACATATTTGTCCAGGGGTAAAATTTAACAGATGGGCAAGGATGAACGTAATTAAGGTAGATTTATTTATAGACACACTGAAACAGCTTTATATTTACAGGAAAGGATTGTTTTGTCATTTAGATATGAAAGGGATATTTTTGGGCATGCGCAGATAACAGAAAGTAAGTACATATATGTATTTGAAGGAGAAGGACTCTTAGAATGTGCACAGGCATTATAATGACAAAGTAGTAAGATCTATCACAAAGAATCGTCCATGTTCAGCTGTTATAATTACAAGAGAATGAAGTTATAGGATATTATTGTCATTTATTTCATTTGGATATATATGTATGGTGAATTGTTACGGTTCAAGAAATTAAAGTGATGTCATGAAAAGATGCTCTGAATTGTCTCACTGTGATTTCACAATCATAGTAATTCTTTCAATGAATGGATGGTAAGAATCAGACTGTAATTTAGTGACAAATAACATTTGCTAAACACACCACTCATAAATTTAAATTGTTAACAGAAGGGTGGGTTAACTTTTATTTATAGGGGTGGCAGGTATAAGGGAAAATAAGGAAATAGATACAAAAATCTCCTAGGACCTAAATGGACTTGGCTACATATGACTAAAGCACCTTAACCAGATCAAACTCAGAATTATGAAGAATATTTTACAGGAAATAACAAAATAGATTTCAATAAAAGGTAAGCTAAAAGAAATTCAAAATATCGGGTTCGGCAAATAAATATAACAGTTTGTTTAAAAGTTTACTCATGCAAACACACAAAAACGTGCAATATTATTGTAATAACAATAGAAATATTGTGCTTCAAACCTTTTCAGCGTTTCTTTCTGATGAATGAACATTAAATACACACATACATTAAATACAAACTCACATAGGGCAAAAGATCAGTAGCTGCTATGTTGGTTATGATGATCAGATATCTGATGATGACTTTTAAGTTAAATGGCCAGCAAGAGACCAAGGCGGCCCAGAGTGCTTCAATTTCCAGTGGATGTTCATCACCAAACTGAAACCATTTTAAAAGTGAAAAATGTATTCAAAATATTCCAATGGCGCATAAGTGGTTGTGTGTTTGGGAAAATTAATATTTTTTTTAGAAAATGGTTAGATCTTGACCTGCCCAAATTATTCTGAGAAGAACAGCCTTGTACAAAGTGTGAGCAAACAAAGTCAACAGGCACTGGGAGTTTGTGTATTTTTTACTTTAAAAAAAGATAATTCCTTCAAAAAACAGACAATTGTATACGGTGACATTTATACAATCATTGTCATTGCAATGTGTGGTAAAGAGTCCAAAATGATATCCATCTCACCGTAACAGTAATGTAAAACAGGTTGTTGAGTACCATCTCTGTGGCCTGGGTTGAGCCCCAGCCTTCACCTTTCAGAGGTGGCATAAACACATCAGACTGGGCGTCACTTAGCCTGGTTAAAAATGAGGTCAGCGGCGATGTTTGAGGAAGAGAAGGGTCAACCAATTCCATGTTGTGCAGCCAGGGCAGGAGATATTTCAACAATGTCTGTCTCACTGATGGGCGAGCAGTATGAAATCTCTGGGTGATTTCTGGTGGGAACATAAGGCATAAATTATTTAGAGGTTCCTTTATTAAGATTGTCAAGTATGGGAGTTCATTAATAATAGTTGTGACTGAAAATTATGTTTGATTGTGTATTTTTGAGAGATTAATTAGTTAGTGAACGCTCTTCCTGCGCTTGACTTGGTGACATATTTTTATGCTTATTATCACGTATTGTCTAGTCTTGTTTTGTGATGTACGTTTTAATTGTGCAGGAGTCGTGAAAGGAACTTTGTGGAAGAACATTGTGTTTTACTTCTCTCTGATAGCGAGCTGTGCTATACATGTGTAAATGGTATTAACAGTCTGTGAATTTACATTATATATATATATATTTAAGTTGCAATTATTATGAAAAGGACTTGAGTTGATTCAGTGCTAGTATAATGTATTACAAAGTGTGAAAGAACTTGATGAATCAACCCAGTGGTCAGCAAAATCAGTCAAAAGAGCCAAGCATCAGCAGGACGATTAAAAAAATTTTGAGAGCCAATTTTTTTGTCAAGAACCATGTTTTTTTGTAGTCAAAATTGATTTGTAGCCAAATGGCCGAGCCGCACTCAAGTCGCTAAAGAGCCGCATGTGGCTGGCAAGCCACGATTTGCCGACCACTAGATTAACCAATCTAGTACAAACAGGCATTTGACAAAGATCTTTTTATTAAAAATACTGTAGCTGTTTTATTAGTTATGAAGTAAATACTTTTTAAACTAATAAAATTTGTCTTCAAAATTTTTTTTTTTAATTACTATTAATTTTCAGTGAATGAGTGTACCTGAAAACATTGGCATGGTCAAATCAGAATGAGTGTACCTGAAAACATTGGCATGGTCAAATCAGTGTGAATCCTTGCAAGTTGGTCTGAGATAAAAATCTGAGAGTTGCAGTAGGAGACGGCAAGTAAAGTGTCATTCAGGGCTGCCACTATGGGGCTGGATTCTTCTGATGCCTCTCTGAACACTGGAGAATCTTGGAAAAACCTGAATCAAATAAACATTAGCAACTGAAAAATGATTTCAAAAGTGGCATTTAAAATCATGCTTTCTAAAGCTGATTTGTGTTCTTAACACATAAATAAGTTAGTGATGTTCTTTACACACAAATAAGCTAGTGATGTTCTTTACACATAAATAAGTTAGTGATGTTCTTTACACACAAATAAGTTAGTGATGTTCTTTACACACAAATAAGTTAGTGATGTTCTTTACACACAAATAAGTTAGTGATGTTCTTTACACACAAATAAGTTAGTGATGTTCTTTACACATAAATAAGTTAGTGATGTTCTTTACACACAAATAAGTTAGTGATGTTCATTACACACAAATAAGTTAGTGATGTTCTTTACACACAAATAAGTTAGTGATGTTCTTTACACATAAATAAGTTAGTGATGTTCTTTACACACAAATAAGTTAGTGATGTTCTTTACAATTATTAATCCTCACAGACTTATTAAAGCAAACACTTTTAGTGCCTTAGATTAACAACTAATACAATCATCATACAAAGTAAGAGTTATTGCAATTGTAGCTGGTAGATACAAATTTGGTTGTATCAAAAGGAGTTGAACATATGTATTGAAGTGAATCTTATTTACTGTATTTGTGTACAAATTCTATCAAGACAAAACTGTTTTTAGAATTGTCTATTTTTTTCATGGATTGTTTTCTATATAAATTTATTGACTTAATATTCAGTGTTTCTCTCCAATGGGTATTGTTCCTTGATGTTTCTCTTCTTCAGTTCTCAAAAAGGATTACCCCCAACAAATTGCCCTGGCTTGCATCTAATTTCTACTTCCTCCTGGCTCACTGAAGTCCTTCGTTATTGCTCCTGCCCCTAAATTCTAAAATTGGCCCCTCAGCTATATTTCCATTTGGTCTTTAATGATCTGAACTAGCTTATTCTAATACTGATCAAAATTCCTCTTGGCGTCTTCATGGACATTTTATAATAAAACTGAATTCTTTCCTTATGACATGCCCTCCTCCCCCAATCCTATGGTTGAGATTTGCTGTTCTCATCCCTGCTAACTGAGGAGGTGCTCCAAAAACAAACATATATTTACACTGTCTAAAAGCCACGTTTTTCTGATGGAGTAGTAGCTTTACCTGCTGTGAATAATATGCCTTCCCAACCCCATGGCCACTACAGATGTCACTGGTATCTTCCTTCCATGCATTGTTATGAAATCTTCCCTACCGGTACAGTATTAAATGTTCTTTAAATCAATTTATAATATTGGAGCTTTTCCATGTATACTTTAGACAGCTAAAAGTACACTTAAATTGGGAGACAAAAAATGTATCAAATAATATTTTTTCTATGCAAAAATGAGCTTTTTACACACAAAAATTTAAAACACTTAGTTAATTACCTGAGGTCTAGCAGATGTAACAATTGAATAGCTGTTTCATGAGTTGACATTCTTGGACTACCCACATTTAGCACAGCCAAATTTAGCATAGCCACATGGTCACAAGGGTATTCTCTAGAAGTTGTAAATGCGTGTATTTTAAAATTCCATTGTTCAAATTTTACGGATTTTCCAGGGTTATTCTTTTAACATAAAAAAATATATTTAGAATTCGTGGATTTATTTAATTTGTAGAAAGATTATTTAGATAAAGCTTCACAACAAAGTCATCAGAGTGTACAAGGTGCATTTTTTTTCAATGGGTATTTAAAGAAAAGATTCCTGAATAATCATGAATTAAGCAATAATTTTGAGCTGTTACCGAGTTTGAAAAACAGCTGCCAGGGCATTAAAGCACCCATCAGCCACCTCGTTGTGTCCAGTGTAGCATCTGTCAATCACCCAGTCCAGGAGACCTTGAGTCTCTGAGTTGAAGTCCAGCAGTAAAAATACAGTTTCCTTGGCCAGTTCATAGATCTGATTGAGCATAGAAAAATGAAGAGTTTTACAGTCCAACACAAAACTTACACTAATCAGTGTAAGACTTAATTAAGCCCGTCATGGAAGAACATATGTTAAACCTTTATTCAAAGGGAGGAGCCTGGTTTTATAATATCATCCATAGTATCATACAACCATTTTTTTTATAATATCATCCGTTGTATCATACAACCATGTTGGCAGCTATCTTGTGGATGTTCACATGAGATAAAATCATAATTAAGTAATGAATTCATACAAAATTAAAAGTCTGTTTATGTTTAATGTATTTCCATAAGCAAAGAAGGTTGATATAACTATGAATTTAATCAAATAAATATGGAAAATTATAATAGTCCTTAAATTATTTTCATGTTTCCAGTGGTAATCAAGAGTATCCTTTTATAATCTTTATTTCTTTTACTATTGATTTAATGTTGTGTTTTTCGGGGGGGGGGGGGTCTATAAAAAAGTTATTTTAAAGGTTTACGATAAGGGGGAGAGCCTATATTCAAAATTATTTATTTTCAGATTAATTGGGGAATACATACAATATGTTGAAATATTTATAAAAGGTGTTATAACAAGACTGATAGTCCCAATAGTGCTTCCTTTTCTTTAGTGCACCATATTAACTGTGGTTCTATTTTCTTCCCAAGTCTGCCTATGAAGTTAATCAAGAGTTCTCACTAACACAATAGGAAATAAACCACAACAGAGAAGTCAATGAAATCAAACATCCCTACTCTAATTTCTTTCACAACAGTTTCCACAGCAATGCCCTAACAACTAATAAAATCGGTTACCGGAAATTTGATCGAAAGAAATTTGGTCGACGTAAAATTGATCGACGGTAATTTGATCGAACGGAAATTTGGTCGAATCTTTTTTTCAGTTCACACGTTAAAATTTTCGTCAAATTTCTTTTTGAACGCACTATACTATATAGTAAAACAAAATAATGCGTTCAACAAGAAATTTGACGCAAACTTTTAACGTATAAATTAAAAAAACGATTCGACCAAATTTCCGTTCGATCAAATTTCCGTCTATCAATTGCCCGTCGACCAAATTTCTTTCGATCAAATTTCCGGATACGAATAAAATCTTAAGATTATTATTATTTCTTTTTTAAATATGTCAGTGGGGAGAAATTTCATTGATTAAAAAAATAAATACAATGTATTGGTTTGAACTTCTCATTTATTTTAACTAAATGAGTAGAACTGCAAAAAATTTTTTTTTAATATAGATAAGGATACAATTTATCTCTATATAATTGGTCTTAAGAAATGGTTCATGTTTTTAAAATACCTATGCCGAAGTTAAATTTGTTTTTGTTTTTTTGCTCTTAAAGTCTATTCTGGTTTATTCTTGATGGTTCATTGCTTCATTAGCATATCAATATATATTATTTCAGATACAAAAGCTTTATACCTATAATTGACATTGTTTTTTGTTGTTGTTATGTACATTAGGACTTATAGGAGAGTTAAACTTATTTTACCTTTTAATAGCTGTTATAAATATTATCCTTACTTATAGTCTTTAAAATCAATCTGGCAATTTTTTTTAAATTAGCACTTTGTACTTGCGTAAAAATCAACCGCTGTGCTGCATATTACATTTAGAATTTAAAGATTTTAAAATAATTTCTAGAAATTAATTTTCATTTTAACATTCAAACTTAACCATCTGACCTTGTCACTGAAATTGGCTACTTTTCAAATTTCAATTGGACAATAACTTAACTTGTTTTGTTTTTTTAAATTCTCCATGATTTCACTCCACTGACAAAATCAATTTAATAGCTGACTATAACTTAGTAACTAACAACAAACATTGCTTTTTTTTTGTGTGGGACATTCAGGGAAGGAGGTAGAACATAGAGATGGAATATTACTAACACTGAAACCACATCCTTTTTTTTTTGAAGGGATTCAAGTTCTTTGTCGACTTCTTTAACAAAAATTAATGTATGTTAGCAACAAAAACAAATTAATGTGAAAAATGAATAAGAAGAGTAAATAAAAACTTGTTGATACGCAGAACTATGGAATTTTAAAGAATTCACATCTTTTCAGTTAATGTAATTGTGCACCTAAATGATCAGTATCATTAACCAGAAATCACTGTAGATGGCAGATATGGTTTCATTTAATCCCATGCATTTTGTAAATAAATTACAAGCTGAGCCTTGCAACAATTAACTCCCATCATTGTTTATAAAACTGGGGAAATTACATTTTTTAATTTCATTTTGCAAGGCATAAGCTGGACATGCTTATGAAATGGAAGAGGAAAAAACTATGCATATTTTAACGTAGGAATCATTGGAAAACAGTAACTATTTGTCTCAGCAATTTCAGCAAGATTGAGCATCCCAATAACTCCATATCTAAATTAAATACTTTAATCATTTATACTGCATAGTTCTATTTGTGCTCAGAGTTGTTTGAGAGTGAGCTTCTTTAATTCCCTACAGGATAAAATGTATAGCAAACACTTTTCTCAGCTGATATGAAATGCAACTTTTAAAAAATTATTTTGAACACATAAAACATTGGTTTTATGAAATGGTTGCAACTAGTACAAGTGCTTTTTTTTTAATTATGAAAAATGTGATTATATTTATCAGGAATATATGAGTGAAAGTAGCATTGAAAGTTTGAAAGCAAAAGGTGCATCTAATGTTCAATTTTTTTTTATAAATATTTTTTTTATATCATTCATATTTTAAATTGACACTGCCCCTATACTTAAATATATAACTAGTGGGTAATAAAACAGAAGAAAATATAAAAAATCTAAATTAATATTTGGAAATATTTCTTACGGTGAGATATTTAAAAGCCAATCAGCTGATGAGTCCTTAAAATTATGTTACACAGAGAAAAGGGAACCAATCAGTAAAAAAAATAAAAGGAGTATTTTTGTTTAATCGGCCAGGCAGCAAACATGAAACAAGTTAAGAATATAAACCATCATCAGACTGGATTTGCCTGATGAAGAAAACAAAACAAGAAGAAAAAAAAAAAATTTTTTTTAGCATTGCCAAAATGTAAATTCAGCTTGCATGCCGGCTTACCTTTGATTTCATCTAGTTTGCATCAAAGAAGAGCATGTGTTTAAATACATTTAATGGCTATGTGTAAGTCAGTAACAGATTTGCACAACTAAGTTCTGTGCACTTGAGAGGAAAACACACATTTTTATGAAAACAGATGTCATGAGAATTTCAGCTGTACCGTGATGAATAAATGAATCACTTCTTTAGTATAGAGTCAATTAGAGTTCCATATCATGTGATGCTGATCTAATGTTACTTTTTTTATGAGTACAAAAATTAGG
Source organism: Omphiscola glabra (assembly GCA_964017045.1). Lineage (NCBI taxonomy): Eukaryota > Metazoa > Mollusca > Gastropoda > Lymnaeidae > Omphiscola > Omphiscola glabra. The sequence goes on along the minus strand of OZ024801.1, from coordinate 5,921,376 downwards.
CTTGAACCATTGAAGAGAATGAAAAAGGTCATATGCAACAAATGAAATTTAATATTTGATTTGGGGGAATGATGATGCAAAAGTCAGATCGTTTTTCTTTGTATGAGAAAGTAGAAAAGGAATGAAGGTGCAAAAAATATAAAGGATTTTAAAAAATGTCAAATTTGATAAAACGAAAGCTCAGAGTCGAGTAGCACTTAGAGTATAACAAAAAGAAAAGATACTGTGATTTTCGCAGCATAGTCATGTTCATGAGATTCTGATGTCATGTTAACAGTAAGATTTGACTCTCACCTTTTCATCTTGAGAACTTAAGAGAGTGTCAAGCCAGTGGTAGATGTATCCATCATCATTCAAGCCGCTGGGGTCAAACACTTTTCCACAGCACAACACAGCGGACATGGCACGAACAGCTGAGATCTCCTGTTCGTTCCATGACTCCTCTTTGTTGTGCCTTTATAGTGACAGAAACATGATCTTTATTGTTACGCCTTTATAGTGACAGAAACATGATCTTTATTGTTATGCCTTTATAGTGACAGAAACATGCGCTTTATTGTTGTGCCTTTATAGTGACAGAAACATGAGCTTTATTGTTATGCCTTTATAGTGACAGAAACATGAGCTTTATTGTTATGCCTTTACAATAACACAAAGATTCTCTAAAAAATTTTTGTTTGTTCCATTACAATGAAAAAAAAAAACATAAGTTTTAGCAGTTCTTTTTACAAAATGTATTTAAATCTTTACCCAATGAATTTCATCTTTAAATCATTATTTGGTAAGTAGGGGTCTTATTTATTTAAAAAATGACTATTACCTTTTATCCCCTGGCCCAAAGGTTGGATTAAAGTGACCACTCCAATTGGCAAACAGGTGAAAAAGACTGTAACGTAGATCTCTAGACAACAAATTCTTTCGGTAGTCCACTGATGAGAGGAAGTTTTAATGTAGAGACAAAAATAAATGCATCTAATTAAGATTCTCTGTAAAATAAAACAGCATAATGCTGGTTGCAATCTACAGTTCCTCAAGTTTATTTCAATCAAGGAAAACTCATTTTTATTTTTTAGATACATTGAACCTAAAGCAAATTATAATAATATGATAAACTATAAGATTTTTTTTAAAACATATGTTGAAATTCAAAATCTATTCAGCAAAATCAAATTTATATTTACACAATCATGAAGTTGTTTTTTTTCAATTATGTAAATAAATGTATAAGTGTAAAAGATTAAGAAAGTCTCACAAAGCAATATTCTATAGCTCTGTAGCTAATTTTCAATTATGTAAATAAATGTATAAGTGTAAAAGATTAAGAAAGTCTCACAAAGCAATATTCTATAGCTCTGTAGCTAATTTTGTTAAAAACTGTCTTACTTGGAGTATTGCAAATGAGATGTTGGATAAACCCACTGAAATGTAATCTTATTTCTTGCAAGATGGGCAAATCCCTGTCATTTTCACCCTCCAAATACTGACGAGCTCCATCAATATAGTCAACAAACATGGATGTCAGAGAGCCTGTATCAGTGTCAATGATTCCTGACTCACTGAAGAGGTAAAAATGAACAGAGGCTGTATTATAAACCAAGTTAACATTCAATGAAATGGGTGTGACCTATAGATCCAGTAATTCATGGATGGATTATACTTTAAATAGCTTATTTGAATCTGGTCTTTACAATGCTCAAAACATCCATTACCATTACTATTACAAAGCCGTTTCATGAAAAAACATAACTCTGAACATAACCTCTCTCTGAACACAATAATAAATGCATACTTCTGGGCAAATGCCTTGTTTTCCGCCATGAGCTCAAAAATGTGAGCAAGTTGAACTCTGAGGATGTCTCGCTTTCTCCTCCTCCTTAAGTTGTCTTGTTTCTTGTCAATAGCTTCTTTTAGAAAAGGTAGCAACTCCTCTGCCAGTTCTCTATAAAACACATAATATCTAATTAGGAGAATGACACATTTCTGTCATTTTCTATTAATATGAATACTTTAAACTGGTTTCACTGCGCACTCAAGTTTTTTTAAACAACTTATTAAAATATTTTAGTGTAATATAAAAGATCACCTTGCCCACATCACATTAAAATATACCTTTACTTGGCAAAACTTCACAGTATGTCTGCGTTTTTCATCATCATCAATATAGAGTTAGGTAAATTAAGGTAAATCTTAAATTTAAATCACTGAAATAACTATTTAATTTTAAACCTTTTAGGGTTCTAATTATTTAACAATTCTCAATCACTCCATACTAGCTAATTAAATTTTAATTATACTGTTATCTAAAATTAAGGATCTAAAAAAGCAAGAAAATAAATAGAAAAAAATCATTTGAAACTTACTTAAAAACAGCTGGATTACAATATCCTAGGCCATTGACAATAGTGTCTCTCAAGTCAGAGCTGTCACACCTCATCAAGGGGACCAGGCGCTGGAACAAGCCGGTAGCGGTGCAGGCTTGAACTGTGGGAGACTTGTCTGAAGTGGATTCTGGTGATGATGCCACACTGTTGGTGGCAAGGGCCAAGCAGAGAATTAAATTGTGCAAAAGCAAAGAAGTAACAAAAACATGTTTGACAAGCAAAACACTATTTTACTGTGGCCTCTTTCCTCTCTGTAAATAATGGCTCTACATCTTAATTACTGAAACATTTATAATGGTAGAACTAATTTCCTGGTCTTCAATTTCAATAAAAGACTGACCCCAGTTCTGGAGAAGAACACCTCTGGGGGAGCCCGGCGCTGTGCATTGCTATGGTACAGGCAAGGATGACATAATTCTGCCACAGCTGCATGTGGACATCTTTCTCTGATGTGCCTTTCTTGCTGGAACGTAGGATGGAGGAGGCTCTGGTTGGTTCAGCCTGAGCACTGTCAAAGAAAAAAAATAATTGTCACCCCTTTACATTCTCACTGAAGCCGAATAAAAGTAGTTCTAAATAAATTTTAAAATGAACAGATGAAGACTTGGAATTTGTAAAAGAAATTATTTTAAAAACTGCTTTACATTTTTAAAAACTTATGGTTATAATTTTTCTATAGAAATAATAATGAACACATCTATTTGACATTATATAAAAGTCTTTCTGTTAACAAAATAACCATTTGTCTGTTATTTTAAAAAGTTTATTCTATCCATATGTTCACAGAAATTTTATTTTAAGGGGTCATTCACCTGGGATCCACCAAAGGAAACAGAGCATTGAGTCTTGTGAAGACTATTGGCCAAGCATGGCCCACTGCATGCGGGCATGAGTGCTGAGCGTGCTCCCTGGAAGCAAACTCCGCAACACAGCGAATCCACATGTCCACTCTGTGGAAGCTGTAATTGATCTGGTTGCCGTCCTGCATACTGCCGCCGCCTGCTGGCAGCCAGAGGGTCACTGCCCTGTCCACAACCCAAGCCAGGTCAATAGTTGGCAGGGTTAACAGAATTGGCTGGATAAGGAAAATACATATCAATGGTATTCTTTGTAGAAGATTTATTTTCAAACAATTCTTTGAAGAAAATTTATTTTAAAACTAAAGTAGGTAAACATTAACTTGTTTCTCAAAATATCTTCATGCTAACAATTGGCTATTCAAATTATGGCAATTAAAATGGGATCAAACAAATCAACTTCGATAAGTCAGGATAATGAAGAAGAATTTGTATTGAATTTGTTGGGTTTTTTTTTGTTAATTGGATATGATTTAAACAGAAAGTTACTGGCTAAAAGATTTAGAGCATGCAATATCGTTTTCATGTTGAAATATGTTGGTGACCAAAAAAATAAAATTACTTTTTCTGACGGTGGTAACAAGGGCATCAATTTTTCCAACACAGCTGGGCAGGACTTGTCGATCACTTCCAACAAACTGCTAACATTAATCTGAAGTAATGCAAATGAAAAATGTGTTCGTTAATCTGTCTTTGGCAAGGAGGGAGCAGATAAATAAATAAAAAGGATGACAAGAATTTTTCATTACTTAATTTCTAATCTTTACAAGTTTGTAATTTAACAGAAATTTCATTGACAAATAAATTTGTTAGTTATAAGAGCCCAGAAATTTTTTGGACCAAGCAGCCTACCAGATATACCTGATCATCTGGGTACCAAACAACCTACCAGATATACCTGATCATCTGGGTACCAAGCAGTCTACGAGAGATATGCCTGATCATCTGGGTACCAAGCAGCCTACGAGAGATATACCTAATCATCTGGGTACCAAGCAGTCTACGAGAGATATACCTGATCATCTGGGTACCAAGCAGCCTACAAGAGATATACCTGATCATCCGGGTACCAAGCAGCCTACGAGAGATATACCTGATCATCCGGGTACCAAGCAGCCTACGAGAGATATACCTGATCATCTGGGTACATGTTGAAAATATTTCTGACTTCTTTCAGCAGATGCAGAGCAAGTCTTCTGGTAACAACACGACAGCTACACATCATAACCAGACACAGACCCTCAACTTCATGTAACACATCTACATTAGGGTGTGCATGAGCAGGATCCTGAGAAACACACACAAAACAGGAATCAAGATCAGCTGGAACAAACTTGTGGCACAATATCACATAATTTCATGATTTAGTGGATTTTTTGCTGTTCAACAAAGGTGCTACGTCACAAGGTTTAATGCCAAATTTAATAATCAAAACTTGATTAATGAGTTTGACACCAGAGGTATTTTTTAAACATATTAAATTATAATCATTTCATTTAAAAGAAATATTCTTATAACTCGAGTTTTTGTGTTTTAAAGGGCTTTAAACATTTTTAAAACAAAGCTGTCCAATCCTCTTATAATTAGATAAGTAAACTTTGCAATGACAATGACAAAATGGAAACAACTCTCTATTGCACTGTGTTTGAAATACACAAATCTATGTGTAATCAAACTAACAGGACTTGAGTGTTACCTTCACGGCCTGCTGGTTGGCTCCAGCCATCATCATGGTGGATTTCCACTGTACCATCAATTGTGACAAAAGCCTAAGTGTACTGTCTAAAAGTCCTGGTTTGGTGTCACTGATATCTTTCTGAATAAACTGAACAAAGCCTGAGGTAGAAGGGGAAACAAGCACCGGTTTAAGCAAATGATTACAACAGCTATCATATAAAAACAGCTTTTTTTCAACAAAATCCTCTTCATTATTTTCATGCGAGTCCAATGAATCCTCCAAACTATCTTAGGTAACAAGACAAAAGCTGACACACACAGATAAGAAAGTTGTTCCCAGCAATAAAAAAATATATTTTTTTAAAATACCCAAATAAATAGAAGCTCATACTGTACATTGTTTTATTTTGATGTGCAACAGCTAAGTGTAGACAGGTTGGAACTACTTACCATGAATAACATGTTCTCTCCAAACTGGAGATTCAGACATCAGATTCTGTAGGGCCTGGAAGGCTAACCTGATTATGACAGATTTTTTAAAGATTTACATTTTTAGCTCAACAACAAGTTATCACGATAGTGAGTGAATTTATTTAAAATTATAATTTTATTATATTTTATAAATAACCCCAAAGCTTCACTTCAATCTTTTTTTATATCAATCTATTTTAGCAAGCATCATTGAATTTATGATTTTTTTTCACAGAGATAGAGAAGAGGCTTCAGTGCTAGTTGTTACATCTGATATAATTAAGTTTCAGATGAGTTCTTCTGTACCAAAGTTTAACAGCAGTGACCCTAAGGGAGAAACTGACATGTCTACTACAAATCATGCCAGGCAAGGTGGGCTTGGAGAATAGATTCATAAAACTCTCAGGACCATGCCACCTTGTTGAGAGTGAGAGAGAAAGAGGAAAGAGACAGAGAGAAGAAAAAAAGAATGACCCAATTCCTTGAATTAATGGCCTAATGTTAAGCAGAGCGGCTCACCCTTTCAATTCCTCATCCACATGCACAGTGAGTCTGGTTATGAGTTCCACAAGCTCTGGAGGTGTCATGCCATCTGGAATGAGGCGGGGAATAGCGGCGATGCAGGTACGGAATAAGTCCAGCTTAGGTTTTCTGTCTCCTCTGTGATGGGGGTAATGGGATAAACAAACCAGACATTTAGGAATAATCTGTCAAGAATTTTATTTTATTTAAAACCGAACAATTGTAAATTCTTACATTGCATGTCACAGCAATACATAAAAAATGTCACCTTTGATTATTCATCTATCATTTTGTTAATTCAAATAAAAAATTAAAACACTTATAAAGTTTTAAATTTACTTAAACTTCTGTATCTATAAGACATAAGTTAACCCTAGAACTGTCAAGTGCATTTTTCTGTAGATCAAGCCATTTTTAGCATTTTCATATGCTTGTCAAAAATGACAAAATTCCAAACTAATTGAAATCAGAGACCCTTACAAGTATATATTTTTTAAAGTAAATTGAATAAGATATCTTATGGTATGAAATCAATTTTATGTTATGCATGTTGAGTTTGACCTTGACCTTTACAGAGCGAGTAAAATTTTACTACTCAACTTTTGAATTCAACCCAACCTAATACCACATTAATTGTTCAACCTATCATAAAATCAACTTTTTTTTATACTAGAAGCAATATTCTTTCAGAAAATTTCAAATTGAAGACCTTAGTGCTAAAAGTACTTAAGTCACAAAATGCACATTTTGAGATAATCAAGTTCAAATATACTTTTCATCTATAAAATATGACTATTTTCATTTTTTGTCTTGTTTAATTAAGGGCCTAATGCACATTTTAATGTGTTCAAATTTCTGCAGTACACTTGGCTAAACTGGGTAAGAAAAGATCACAGTTTAGATTGATTTTGACAAAAATGTGACTAAAGTGCTTTTAGCACTAAGGTCTTCAATTATAAGTACTTATATATTAAAAAATTGTAATTGTTGGTGAATTTTGTTCATTCACTACCTGCAACTTTCTGTCATACAAAAAAACAAAGGGGAAGACACAAAATGAGTTCACAAATTATTTTTGATATGAAGTTATTAAATCCATTTTTCATTAAATTATATTCCAGAACATACATAAACATAATTGTCTTTAAATCTCTTTAGGGTAGGTCTTTTGGAATCCAATTTTTGTTTTTTCCTTTCCCAAACGAATATGTCTGTAACATTACGAAAACGCTTAGTGCTAAAATTGTAATTATGGGACTCTTGTGTCACCATCACTGATAGAGCTAATACTGTCATTACTAGCACGTGGAATATCTCTGAAATTATTGCTTTCTTTTTAATCCATTTAAAATAATTCTAATAAGAAATTCTGTGTTGATTTTGCAATCTAGAAGCAACCGTCTCCAGCATCAGACATTAATGGAGGTAAATTTTTTTTAAGCAAATTGACAAAAAAAGCCTTGATAAAGACACGTTAACACACAGATAGAAACGGAAATAAGAATTAAACTAATTTATATAGAGTTATTTCCCCTTAACCAATATACATTTAACATTTGCATTTTTAATGACAATTTTGCTGGCAGAAAGGGGTTTAATGGCCAATGATCGGCCGTTATGACAGTTATAGGGTTAACATAATAATAATGTGATGAGATATTAAAAAAAAAGAAGCAGGTTAAATTAAAATGTGAGGTGTCAACATGTTAGATAGGGAGTTGGTTAACTTACGTAATCATTTCCTCAGGTTCTTTGTTGGCATTTTCTGATTTGGTCATTAAGAGTGATCTGCCAACCTGAAGATCAAGAGCTCTCAAAATAGAATCAAATGTTTTCAGTATATAAGGGTAGTAGGGAGCCAGACCAATTGATTTCGCCGTGGTGTCTGATAGCATTTTGTTGAGGAAAGTTTTCTTCACTCTCACCTAAAGAAAAAAGAATTTTGAGTTGATAAATTCTTACTACAGTTGCTAACATCATTTCTTTATAAAATTTGGCATTCATAAAAAATATTCTTTTAGTTAAAGCTAATGTTTTATTTTTTTTTATAAGCTCAAAAGCTTCAGGTATAAGGGAATTATAATACTAATCTTAACTCAAATTGTAGAAGACCCCTTGGCTTAATGACATTTATAAAGCGAGTTGGTCATGTAAAATTAAACTCCTGTAGCATGCAGTTTTGTGGTCCATGAATTGAGTACTAAAGCCATTTTGATCGTAACTGACATGCATGTAACAAAACGTCAAAGACATAACCACCGACTTTACATTTGATTACACGTCATTCAAATTTGACGAGTCATCTATCTATTTTTGGAAAATAACTCACTTCCTGGTCCGTAAAAGCAAGTATAACATAAATTATTCTGGATGTTTAATTTGAAAAAAAAATTTAATTGATAAAATAAAAAAATGTGTTTCATTAAATTCAACTAATAATAGTTTTTAAAACTGATAACTGACAATTATTGTTTCATCCCTAATTCCTATCACAATATCATCCTATTTTCACATGAGTAGATTAACTTTTTGCACAAAAGAAAAATCTAAAGACTTAGAAATGTGAGTTAAATATGCAGTGATTTAAAAGGATTAAATTGTGCTTACAGTGCTCCCAGATGGTAAAGAAGATGTGGACTGAGGCATGGGAGGATCTCCATCTTTCTGTTGAAGACTGTCAGCAATGACAAGGAAGGCACGAAGGCCAATGCTCATACGCTGTGGAAATACAATAATAATTATTATTTTAAATTCTGAGAAGAGCACATCTATATTATTTAAAGTTTTTTTAATTGGCGCCGATAAGTTAATAAGCTGATTAATAACTTTTGATATTTTCAGAAACCGACAGTTTATAATCAATTGTAATATTGTTTTGTAAAGCCCTTTAAAACACAAAAACTGAGTTAAAAGAATATTTCTTTTAAATGAAATGAGTATAATTTAATGCATTTAAAAAATACCTCTGGTGTCAAAAATTTATTGTTTCGCCCTACACATAATAGATCAAAAATGATATCTTTCACTGCAAAATCCAACCTTTCCTGTGAAATAAAAAAAATTAAGAAATTGATTGGGATCATAAATTATTTACAGAGTAGAAAAATAACATGGAAAACTCAATAACATTTAAAGGTTTTTATATGAACTGAAAGATATCTGGCTTGCTACATGTCTTACCTTGGCAATAAACTGTATGATTTTGACAAAGATGTTCAAAGGCATATCTTTAGGAGTGACCAGTTTAGAGCCTTTGGGAAACAGGCTGTTAACGATGCTCTGCAGTCTGCTCTGGGTTGCAGTGTTACTCTCACACTTAATGCGAACCATATACACCCTACAGATATTGAAAACACAGAACTATAAAATGTTTGACTGAAATATGGAACACAATAAAATAATATGCAATTAAGCCAAATATCAAACTTATCAGTTGATCTGATATTTCTTTTTAAAAAAACTCAATAGTTTCATTTACATATTTGATATTAAAAAATTAGGATGGGTGAGATTTCTAAACCACTTTTACTTTATAAATTTACTACAAACCAGTTGCTGCTATAAGGTCACAAAATATAAACCAACAGCTGCTTTGGCAAAAACTAATTTGATCAATTTCATAGAATATAACATCACAAAAGCATTTTTTATGATACAGAATCAAAATGATCTTCATATTTACCAGAGCAACCTGTAGAGAGACTCGAGGGCAACACGAGACATTTTGACATCCCTGTTTTTCAACTGTGACAGGCACATAGACAGGAAATAGTGCCAGTTGTTGAGGAAAAACTGTTTTTGACTAACACACAGCAGGCATGTAACAAGTGGGAAGAGGTGCTTGAAGATTAAAGAAGAGACACAAAAATGAAGAGTTTATTTAAAATGTAAAAGAGTTATTAATATCAAAAGATGTGCTCTTAAAATATCAATTATAAAATATCTTTTAAAAAATAATTGACTAGTGTCAACAATCAAACAACTTACTAGGGTGTGTTTCCTTTTTGTTGCCATGTCAACAGTAACAGAGTATAAATCCTCAGCCAACTTTTTTAAAACTGGAATATTCACTTCATTCTTCACAGTCTATTTAAACACACAAAAAACAACAATAATTATCTTAGAGCTAATGGTTACAAATTAAGGTCAATGTACCAAATTAGAATTGTTTGAAATTTTATAAGAACAAATTTTTTTGCAATGATTTGTCTTATTAAATTAACAAGTTTGGTAAGTTTTGCCGCATTGTGCGTCATCTTGATTTTGGTTGAATACTCAAAGCCGCAAAGTGCATCATCAATGGTTTGTTTCATGTCCTTAGCGTTTTAACTTTTTCATTCGACTATTTTATTATAGCTTTTTTAACTTTTATTCAGAAAAATTTCAACTTCCTTTGTTTGAAATTTCTGGAGGATTGTACCAAGTTTAGTGTATTTTTTGTTAGTTTTTTCAAGTTTTAAAAATTATAAACAAACATCAGCTGATTGCAATGGCTTCAACAAGTTGTACCGATACTAAAATTAGGTCTGCTCTCTCAAGATTTAGATGTATGACTGCTGAAGAAGCAAGCCAATTAATTAGTTTGGACGATTCATTGGACTCGCATGAAAATAATGAAGAGGATTTTGTTGAAAGATTGCCATTTGATAGTAGTGATGAGGAATATATTCCTCCAGCCACAAAGGGACCAAAATTATGCCAAGGTAAAGGAAAGGGGAAAGGAAAATATGGCGTCACATCTAGTTCACCAACTAGGCCATGCTCTACAGTTACAGTATTTTTAGCAAATATATTTTGAACAAACATCTAACATCAATTAAAGAGCATTCAACTACCTTTAAAATGATATATAACACTTGTAGGCAGCTGCAATATTACAGCCATGAGACACTTTGAATTCAAAAGTTGTATTCAATGTCATTAAAAAAAACTGAAAAATCTGCCGCCTTTTGAGAGTTACGGTTAGATCTTTATCTTAACAACACAAAGAAATGAAATGGTACCTAAACAACATGAAAAGCATGCTTTGTGTTGCATTCAGAGATAAAAAGGCCAAAAAGTATGTAATACTAGTGTCAACTGATGCAAGGGTACATACTAACGAAGCCTTGAAAATTGACAAACCTGAAATAATTCACATTTAGATCAGAATGTGACATACTACTGCGTATATGAACGAAAAACCATAAAATGGTGGCAGATTTTCTTCTGGTTGTTGGAAGTCATGATGGTGAATTCATACATTTTGTTTTTACTATGCCAAGCAGCATATCAAAACAAAATGAGTCTGAAGGACTATAAACTTATATTATCACTGGGAATTTAGCACTAGACCCAATGGTAAGAACACCAGGAAAAGGCTCAGAGACAGGAAGCCTTGAATGGAAAAAATGTATCGAAACACATCATTGATTATGAAGAACGGGACAGCTCTTTTGCCTACTTCTACTCAACGGACACGCATACACTTTTATTGCACTGGTTGTGAGGCCAAACCTCACCTTCATCCTATAGGATGCTTCAAGACCTTTCACTCAAAATGATTGCCTGATTTGTTTATATAGTCAGTAAATATATGTAAATATTTTGTGTATAGTTATTTTTATAATAAACTTTTGGAACATTTATTCAATTCACAATTGTTCATAAAAATTCATAACTTAGCAAATTCTTGAGCTATTGCAACAAAACTTTCCTCATACTTTGGATATATCATAAAAATATATAAATTTATACAAATTTAGACTTCATATTTCTTACAGCAGCAACTGGGAGTAGAATCTCCACAAATAGACCAGCCAGAGCATGTTTGATGTCTCGATCTTTTACTTCAAGAAAATAGTGCCCCAACTCTAGTAGCAGCTGTACACACAGCTCAAACTCTTCAATGGGGTGCATCTGTTGAGTGCAAGGATGCAGTTTCATGTTTACTAACACTCAACTATTCTACAAATGGTTTCTACCGTAATTATTTTATCACATGCAATCAAAATGTTGCCATTGTTTAATAAACAACACAAAATACCAAAAATAATCTCCCTAATTAAAATCTATAAAGAGCTGCGGAAACTTTTGTAAAATCTTACCTTAACCCTGAAAAACTTGAGTCCCATCAACAGACTGATGATGCTCTGTGCAGTGTAAGGTGTCGGATCCCTCAGCTTCAGCTCTTTCAACTCGTTCATGAACTTTTTGCGCACTGCCAAAAATCTTTACAATATTGTAATAAAAATTATGTCTAAATTATGTGTATAGTTTTTAACTTTCTTTTTTTTTAAAATACAGCAACAGTGATTCGTTATAACTGATTATATTTTAATGATTTACTATTTACTTTTTGTATCTATATAAATGCCATTTTAAAAATAAAATACTCTAGAGCAGATAGAAAAATACAATTTGTACACATTTGAGAGCAAAGGGACTTTATACCTGGAGTTAGCTAGTACACCAATAACCTCTGCATAAAGATCAGCAATAATATTAATGTTGGATGCATTAGGGTTAGACTGTAACCTGGAAGGCAGAGCAGATAAAACTGGGGCTTAAGAAAATATGAAATTATAAATATGAAATCATCATTTAGTTATCAGAAGATTAATTAAATATTATAACAAAATTGATTTGATTTAATTATTATTTTAAATCATGTTATTAAATTTTTTTCAAAATTGCTCACCCATCTCTGTATTTGAAATGCTTGAAGCATTGATCTATTAAGTATCCAACAAAATCCTCATGTCCTGGGTGGTAAGAAAGCTGTAGGGAGGTATCATTATAAAAATAAAAATTACAATTATATGCTTATTTATATATATATATATAAATTTTATTTAGTAAGCATCACTTTATTTGAAGACTGAATTTTTTGTTACTTTATCGCATACTAACCTTCGACAAGACTTCAATAAGAACAAGACAATACACAAATTCAAGAGCAAGCTGAAAAAATAAATATATGATATTGCATTAAGACAAATAAAATTTATTTGCTTCAGGGTTTCAAATATAAATACACATACATATGTGAATTACCATTACTAAGGCAAGAATGGAACATGTCAAATCTGATGTTACCAGAGACTAAACAAGCTGCAGATAAATTCTGAAGGTTTATTTTGTCTTCATATTTTTGTTTTAATCTAAAAATTATTGTTGAGATATTACTTAAACCTATGATTAATAAGTTAGTTATTTGCTAAATTAAAAAGGTTTTATTACCATGAGGGTTAACTGTTTTCTTTCATATCAACATATCAAAGGAAAAATATTATCTGATGCAAACTAGCCTGAAAATAAATGTACTCTACTTAAATACTTACATCCCTTCTTTCACAAAGATAGTCTTTGTTTCTGTAATATAAAAAGAAAAAATTGTATTTTTGAGATCCCTCCTAGATACATGAAACCAAAAAAAAAGAGAAGAAGCTGTCATGTGTGTACAAGTTAAAGTTTAATAAATGATTCATTTGAATTTATCAGTACCAATTGTTTTTTACAATTTGTCTCTAAACAATTTACAATATTTTGTAGAAAAGCCTATAATGATAAGTCATCACACATAGGGGATGAGATACAGAAAATTAAATGTACATTTTAAAAGGTACAGCATTCTAAGTTGCTGTTTTCTGTACCGGTACTCTAGAAAATTTGATCTCATTACAACAAACCAATTATTTTGACAAGGCTTAGGAAACTAAAGTGGGCAAACTAATTCAGAATACCCTTTGCTTCTGTGTCTCTGTCTGGAATCAAGGAGTGGGCTGTCCTCTTTCATCTGCCGCTGATACCAAGCAAACAGTGTTTTTAAAATGGATGGTAGACAGTGCTCTGCTACATTGCCAAGTGCACTCAACACCTGCAATAATCAAATAACTTTGAAATAGTAATAATAAGGTGTTGTCATTCTAATTTGTAAAAAAACGTTCAAAATTTGTTTTGAACTCATATTTAATAAACTTAGGTGAAACAAAATCAGCATTATTAATACAGGTATTTTAAATTCCAGGCCTTAGCAGCACCACCATTACAGTAGAATTTAAGGAGGAGTAGATTAAATTAAAACTTCTAGATAGTAAGGAAGAGAACTTTAGCCACATTGAGAAAGGCCATCAATATCTCTTATTTTAACAACAAAATTGAGAATCCTTGCCTCCAACATATAAATTCTCTAACTAAAAGCAAATGAAACATGGAAGAGCACAAAAAGGAAAGGGCTATAACAATGCAAAGCTTTACTTACTAATGCTTCAGGAGGAGATTTTTAAACATAAAATGGACATACAGAGAAACAAAAAGGACCAACAATAGAATCAGACACCATAGAGAGGAAGTGAAGGTAGATTGAACACACACACAGCAAATGGCCTTCAAACATCACCATGTGGGCACCAACATGGAACCCACAAGGCAAATGGCAGACTTGGTTACCCTGGAACTTGCAAAATAGTCTAATTTTTCAAGATCTAACAATACCGTATCTTAATGGTAAAAAATGATGTAATCAACAGCTATTGACACTGCGTGTCTAAAAAGGCCGCTTACCAAAGACCTTGCCACTTTTTATGGGGCAAAGATAGTTTGGGGAGGCAGAAATTGAAAGACGCCCGCCAAAGTCACCCGAGTGAATAGTTAATATAGTTTAGCATCTTTCTACACTTAATCTACACTTTTGGAAAATTAGGTTCCCTCTACATAGCTCTATAAATCCTTTTTATTTTAGTAGTTACTAAATAGTAAAATTGTTTTATAATTTTTATCATGATTTGAGATTACTTACTCGATAATTTTTTATTTTGATCAGTCCAAAAAAGGGGCAGGTGCACTAAAATGGCATGTACCATCATAAAAAATTGATGTACCGGTATACGTATTTCAAATAGGTGTTTATGCCAAGAATGAAAATAATCGCTAATAGATTGAAGAAATAAGTTAATTAGTGATACATCCAGCAGGTCATGATATTTACCATGCCCAGCCCCTCTGCCTTAAGCCTAGGAGCCTGATTTTATTTTACGTTTCCATAGAATAGTCTAATAACCACAGCAAGCTGCATTGGGAGAAGGGAAGAGGAGTGCCTGAACCAAACTGGAGTAAAAAAAAATTCCAGCTGCTTAGCAGACCTGTTTACTCTTACGATTTTGACATACAATGTACGATTTTGAGGTGTATACATTATATATACTGTATGTTTATTTTTTCTATTAAGAAAATGTATTGAATGATTTTGTGATGATATTGTACGATTTTAAGAGTTTGAGGGTAAACAGGTCTGGCTTAGTGACTTCTAAAAATAGATTTCAAATGTCGCTTACTTGATCTTATCGAAATTGTCAAATCTAATGCTGCTATGTGGATCAGCTGAGAATGCATTAATAAAAAGGAAAAAAATCCAGTCATCTCCATTTTTGCAATGGCTGTTCAGCAGAAGAACAAAATAATTATATCACAAACTTTAGTCATACAGCACTGAAGGGAAAAAAAGCAAATGTTGACTAAATTTGTCAGTAGGGCAACTACACTAAATATTACTGTTGCAGTATCTAACAGGCTCAATGTGAAAACACAAAGTAAAAGTGGAAATGTTATTTTATAGCCTTTAACCTTATCCACCTCAACATATTGTATACCTTGTCCCTAGCGACTGGGTGTAGCACACCCGTACACTTATTATAATGGGAAAAAAGGGTTTCTGGCTATTCCTGGCAACTGGGTGGGTTACACACATATTCTTATATCACAGTAAATGGTTCTCTTCAGAGGTGTAGCTGGGGGGGGGGGGGGGTGGTAGTTGCCCCTGGGCGCCAGACTAGGTAGGGGCGCCAAAATGTGATTTGATATTATTCTATTGACGAAAATAATGGGTTTGAGAGTTGAAAAAAGAAAGGGAGGCTCTTTAAAATGAATCTTGTTCCCTGGCGCAAAACGCTCTAGCTACAACCCTTGTTCTTTTCTTTATGTTATTTTCTTTTTGACTTATGTGGCATGATTTAGTTGCCTTGAAACCGAACTCCATTCACAGATCACGTAGTTTCCCCCACTGAAGCAATCCTTCTGTACATTAATGAAAAAATTATACTAACATTAGTTGACTGCACCAACAGGGAAGGTGAGAAAGTAAGAAGAGACACATGGCAAAGGAATGATGCGATTTAAATGAAAGCTTTTATTGGCTACCTATTACTACACACTGGCAATCTTCATCTCAACAGCATTTCAGTGACTTTTTATTCAGCCATGTTGATGGAAATCCTATTTTTGGGGCACATTTTTCAATGACGAAATGAAGCGAATTTCCAATTCATACTTGTTTTCACAACAATTATACTGCAACAATCCTTTCTAGCTCGTAACATCTTTGATCCAATAGTAAGGGATGTATAAGAAACATTCCTGAGTAATTTGGGGATATATTATGTTCCTGGAGAGAACATCACAGTAGGTGAGCAACTGTTTGGATTCAGAGGTCGGTGCAGAGTTATTCAATATATGCCAAGCAAGCCTGACAAATATGGAATACAAATCTCTGGGCCTGTGACGGTGAATCGACTTCAAACTATCCTCTGAGAGTATGTCTATATCTCGGCAAAGAAAATGCAAGTGCTCTACCAGCAAAGAGAAATGTTGGAATATCCCCAGAGATTGATTTCTCTCACAAGGGACTTGAATGGAAGAGGCCGTAATTTCAGAACAGACTACTATTTCATTCCCCTACATCTTGCAGAACCAATGACTCACACTAGTTGGAACAGTGAAACGGAACAAGATGTTCCTACCCAAGGGGTTTGAAAAAAAAAGAAGGCCCTGCCCCTCAATAAATCAGTGCTTTTTTTCAGACTAAAAACAACCTTGTCCGATACCAGAGCTCGAAGCAGAAAAATGTATTGCTCTTGAACACAATACACAATTGTCCACAAATAGAAAGTGAAACCGAA
Source organism: Omphiscola glabra (assembly GCA_964017045.1). Taxonomy (NCBI): domain Eukaryota; kingdom Metazoa; phylum Mollusca; class Gastropoda; family Lymnaeidae; genus Omphiscola; species Omphiscola glabra. Next base: position 5,904,534 of record OZ024801.1, on the reverse strand, counting down.
TGCAAGAAACCAAGATTGTGCTCTATAACAACAAAATCAAAGGCGGCATATTCATCATGGACCAAATGGTGAAGGTGTATTTCAACATGTTTGACTTGGCATCAAGAGTGGCATTAAATATAAATATCCGATTAACTCACTGTCTCATGAAGACAACAGACAGTCAATATTGACATTGCACATTTCCTCACCTTTCCGCAAGTAGAGGCGATCCGTCTCGACGCATCAAGATATTGTGCGGCAGTACATCGCCAGTGTTTTGAAATCTTTACAAACACTTCAAACAGCTGCCCGAACCACTTCAACTCGGCAAGTTAACTAGATATATTTGCAAAAACCATTCTTTTCTTTCATGTAAATACTGTACAGGCTGAGTGGCAAAGCCCCTATGTTCCTTGTGACTCTTCTGTTTTGAATGGTCTTTCAAGTTGAACACATGTTATTGTTGGTACCCAAATGCATTCAGAATATTTATTTATGGTCAAAATTTAAAATCTGTTTTGTGGATGACACAGACTTTAATAGTCAACAAACAACAACCAAAAAAAATGTTCACAAGCCAGTGGGACGCTTTTTTCTTCTATTAAATAATGTTGCTACAGACTAGAAAAAAGTTTGGGCCCTCAAAAATAAGTCACTTTCGCATGCTTTATACAATTGCAACCAGTAAGGTGTTCATTCCAACTACCTTGTGGATTAGGTCAAGTATTAGAAAGCTTATTAAAAGGGGAATCAAGATATCAGCAATCAAAGTCTGTCTCCGGGTGTATTACACCAAGTTGACAGGGATCAGGTTAAAATATTTAGACACCTATCCCTTACACCCTCTCATTCACACCATTATGCTCCTTTGTCAACATCAACCCCACGTCTCCCCCCTCTGTGAGTACATAATATAATTTTATATGGCCCTCAATCAATCGTAATTCTCTGTCCATTCACTGCCGGATGAAGAAAGGAGCTAAAAATAACAGCCGAAAAAGGGTTTATTTGTTTTTTGTTATGATAAAATCTATCAGAATATAATTTTTCAAGTCTTTCATCTTAAAATCGTAGTTCTGACAGAACACTGTGTACAATCATAAAAAGCATCTCAAAATCCTAAGAGTGACCAGGTTTGAAGTGGGCACGGAAGGCCAGATTGAGAAGGGACTTAACTAGAGAGTCAGGAGTGATGGGAATGACATAAGAACATTGAGACAATGGCAATAGAGAGAGAAAGATGGAGAGAATCTTTGATGGCATGTGCTCCACTGGAGGCACTGCAGGATGATGATCAAGAATGTAACTCAAAAGAATACACTATGTAAATTTTTTTGTAAACTGAGGTAATATTATTGTCAAATAAAAAAAATACTATAAATACCTGATCAAATTGAGGATCTTCACCTCGTTGCAAAGATTTTGATAAAGGTTTTTCCTGTATAAGCAAGTAACACTTGGTTAATGATTTTGAGTTTGCATCTCAATAAATACAATAATATAAATATTGCAAAATCCTTCTTACCCCAAATTGTTTATGAGCATTATTTGTTTGCTTATTCTTTCTTTCAGTTAAGTATCTTGACATTTAAAATGTGTTATTTGTCAATAACTTTACATAGGACTTACCAAAGGTTCAGCTAAAACAAACTCAATTCTTCTCTCTGTTACACGACAGAACTCAAGGAACAAATTCTGCAAAATGAACTCTCCGGATTTGGCATCTCGATTGATGCCACTTGCTGCAATATCCTGAGCTGATTCACGTCGCCATGGAAACTTCACAACATCATCTGAAATAACCATTTATTCAAACTTTTATAAGCAATTCCAATGTCCAGTGATATAATAATGTTTTTATTTAGGAATATTTGCATGTTCATATTTTTTAGTCTGTTTAATTTAGAAAATTTCAAACATGTAAACATGTAAAAACATGTATCTTAAAGAAAGCTGCATTCTTTTTAATATTACCAAAGTGCACACAAAAATTTATAAATATGCATACACAAATATGACATTGTATTTGCAAAGATATTTACTCACTTGTGGCTTGTAATAATGGAAATGATGAGACGGGAGCACTTGAGGTGGCAGCTTGACTTGGAGTGATCTGTGACATCTTAGCTAATATTTATTTACATTTACCTGAAAATAAAGATAATTAGTGGGATAAAAAATGTTAAGAGAAATTGTGAGTTTTTAGCATAGTTACGTTTTAATCATAAAACAACTGATAAGCTAGCTATATACAGCCTAGTATTTTCAAAATACTCTATTTACTCAACCATAAGGTCACAATAATTAGTTAATCAGGCTATTCATGCAGAGTAACAAGAGTTACCTGTACATTGTTTATAGCTTTAGAGCTACATCTATTTATCATCTGCTAAATTTCTTCTAAAAATAACCTCAGGGCTTTTATTAAGTGTTGTAAGTTACATTTATATACGTTTAAACAGTGATCGTAGTTAAGCATATGTAATTATTTACTTGTTATCTCCCCTTCAGAAATGACAATGAGAAACAGAAAGGTTTAACAAAATGCCAGTCTATTTTGATAATTTAATTTGAATTCTATAGTAATTTTTATTTGTGAAATAGGCCTATATAATGAATACATGTTCAGACCTGTTTACTCTTACGATTGTGGCGTACAATGTACGATTTTGAGGTGTTTACATTATATATTATATATACTGTATGTTTGTTTATTTTTACTTTTAAGGTAACGCATTGTACGATTTTAAGAGTTTGAGGGTAAACAGGTCTGCATGTTAAATTAAATTTAAAAATAATAAGATACACTTAAGTTTAAGTATTTGATTTTGACTGTATTGAAATTACAAATGAGCACACTCTGCAACTGACTGAGACTTGTGTGCTTGTTTGTCTTTCCTTTAACCATCAGTTCCGCTAAATATTACTAATAAAAGTATAATAATTAGTAGACTGCAGACTGACTGCTGAGTTGTACTAGTACTAATATAAATCTATAGTCATAGTACTAGTAGTACTACTAGTAGACTTGGAATAAGAGTTTATAAGAGAGACTAGAATTTGAATGTAGACCTATATAATATTATTGATGACAGGACTATTTTGTCTTAAAATTGTGGTGTTCATCCACACGTTTAAAAGTAGGGGACATCTTGGCCTACATTTCAATCATACTTTTTTTGCCTTTTCAATCGACCCCAAAAATAGAAATTCCTAGGTATTTATAAGGGATCTTTCTCGGCAAAATTTTTGAAGAAGCTCTTTAATATTAAATCTTCCTCTATATTATAAATTAATGTAAACGTGGGCCAATTCTCATTAGGGCCAATTCTCATTAAGGTACGATGTTTTGGCCATTAGTTATGCTCGTCTATGTAAACCTACATTACCATAAGTTCATTCAGCCCCATTTAAACCACACACCCTTTTTAATGGCAGAAGATGCCAATACTGATGAAATATTCAATTATTAACACTATTCACATCAAAATATTGAAATTAAACTTTGGCACTTGACTAATTAATTAAAGCTTTCCTTGACCAATGATTTATTAGTTTTTGCACACGGAAAACTCTTATGAATGAAGCTCCAAGACAGTACCACGGTATAGCCATTATGCAAGTGGCTGCGAATGAATGTCTATGACAACGTTTTGCACATGTAAAATTCTGATAATTTATACTATGGACTCTACCGGGTTTTTAAAGCTCACATTAAAAAATTCCAATTTAAATGTCTTCGAAATGCATTCTGAAACACAAGTTATCAAATATTTTGATGTATTAGTGGTAATAGATGAATATTTCCTAAGCTAAGCATCAGCGTCTTCCGCCATTTAAAAAGGAGCGCGGTCACTAATCCAAAATGGCCTGTGCGACCTTTGCATAATGAGGTCTACTTAGAGGAGATTGTGAAATGTTTCATGAGCGAGCGCAATGAAATTTTGCACATATATACCTCAATATATTGTGCTGACATACAATTAGTATAAAAGACATACATACTTTTAATATTCCCATAAAATTTGTATGTTATAAGATGCCTTAAATTGACATAAGATTTTCCTCACTTAAAGTTGCTATAAATAATAAATACTATAGAGAACAAAGAAACTCAATGGGAATGTAACATTTCTCCTAAAGTTAAATGAATGGGCTGAGTCAGACCTTAATTATGGGCTAAAAGGACTCCTGTATTAAAATTACACTCATACAAAAAGTTAAAATCTCGGATTCCATTGTGCCTACTCCCATTTCCTATACAAATTTTGTACAGTGTACCTTCCTTTACAGAAGTACCTAGACTGATATTTAATATAATTATTAATAATGGCTAATGCCAAGAGATATCCCGATGATGTCATTTGCGTGTTTTGTCCCTGGTTCCGAAAGAGTCAAAATCCTGGTTCCGATAGGGTCAAAACCCAGGTTAGGTATAATTTTAGGGTTCAGGTTAGGTTTAGGCTTAGGGATAGATTTATGGTTCAGGTTAGGTTTAGTGATAAATTTTTATTTAGGACATAGGTTTGCAGGTCGCGACTACCAAGATGGGGGCTATGGTAAAATAGCGGTGATATCTCTTCTCACATTTACCTCAATAATTAATAGACGACTTGCTTAGTAGTGAACAAAACATACATCCATATCCTAATATCCAGTGGCGTAGCGAGCTTAACTCGCGCCCGGGGCACAATACCTTTTTAGCGCCCCCTTCCCTATTTGAAAACCATACAATATTATATGTAAAATATAATATTTGGTGCCCCAATGTGAGTAGCGCCCCGGGCATGATGCCCCCCCCTCACTACGCCACTGCTAATATCCTATGCCTATTTATTCAATTTAATAATAATTGATAATATTACAAAGCTAGATAATTTAAGTTAAAATGTATTTCAAATTAATAATTATTATTATAATAATTAATTATGGAATGAGAAGATGAAATTAATAATAATAATATATCAATAATATCATGATTCATTTTCTTTCTGATTCTTTGACATTATTTGAGACGTCATGGTTTATGAAAAATGAATGCGCGTGTCATAATTCATGTTTACCATGATATGTAAATGGTTTCCTTTCGTTGATGAATATAAAGTTCTTAACATCTGTGAATTTTTATTTTAAGAAGCTTGTCGTTATGTTGTGCATTGAAACCAAACAATGGTAAGATCTGACGGAAATTACCCGGAACCGGAAGTTGTTTTATTGTTTTTACTCACTCATTTACTCAACAAACTTCACAGCCAGGATATTCATAAAAAAAATTTTTTTTCATATTTTAAACAAAAAAGGTCTACAGTCATTATGACATCGACCTATTATTAAATTATTAATTTTTAATAAATCATAATCTTTGCTTTTCAAACACTATGAATTTCATTATATTTTTATAAGAGAAATTGAATGTTTTTTGTTGTTGTTTTTAATTATTTATTTTTTGAGGGGGGGGGGGGGGGGTATAAGGAAATAGAAAAATCAAAAGTTCTATATTTTTATTTTTTTAAATTGAGTATTTTTGTTTCATCGTACCTTAAACTTACAGCCGCAGTGCCCTCGCGATGGCTCTGCGTAAATCCTAACATAGATTCTAACTTATATGAGTGCCTCTCACAGGTTGAGTGAGGCCCGAGCAAACAAACGAACTTTTGCTTTTGTATTCAATACCGTAATCGCAGTGTGCTTGCCTTGCAATTTCCACCCCAGTCTCAGTCACCCTATTAAGATTAATGGTGAATGTGGTATGTCACAATCTTCTCAAAGCATTATTGGGTTTTAACTAGTTTAACTGGATATTACTGGCCAGCCGAATTTGGTTTCGGCGCCGAAAGTTGCAATTTCATCGTTTTCGGCGAAGTTTCGGTTTCGGCTGAAACAGAGAAGTTTGCGGTTTCGACCGAAAGAGAATGAGGCTTTCGGTCGTCTACCGGATGTCAGCTGTCTGCCGGCCGGCTATCCGATATGGCTGCACCTATTGGTACATTTGTACCAGAATTGAGAGGTTGTGATTAAAATACGATTTAAAATATTTTTGTTGGGTTTGTAAGACCAAATGAGGTATCAAATGAAAGATAATTGAATGTACTATACGTTTCTAAACTTAATTTTTCATTTTAACTAAAATAAACTACTACAAATGACATCCGAATAGCATTAGTCAAAATATACACTGACACGCAGCGCCCCCTTTCGGACCCGGGACACATTAAACTCAATGCTATTCAAATGTCATTTGTGGTAGTTTAGTTTAGTTGAAATGAAGAATTAATATTTCAAACGTATAGTACATTCAATTATCTTTCATTTGATACCTAATTTTGTCTTACAAACCCAACAAAAATATTTTAAATCGTTTTTTAATCCCAACCTCTCAATTCTGGTACAAATGTACCAATAGCCACTTCGATCCGATAGGATGCACCTATTGGTACCCGGGTACCAGAATTGAGAGGTTGGGATTAAAAAACTATTAAAAATATTATTGTTGGGTTTGTGAGACCAAATGAGGTATCAAATGAAAGATAATTGAATGGACTATATGTTTTCATTTTGCCCCAGGCAGCACAAGATACGGCTCGGAATACGCGAAGAACTTACTCCATATTGACCATATGTCTTCAAATGTGATGAAGACATTGATTGATTGGATACTTCTATAGCGCTGGTATCCATGCTACTTTAGCATGATCACTGCGCTCTGGTGTCATCAAACATATTAAACAAAAAAGTCTTTAAATGTTTCCTAAATAATTTTCTGTCCTTTTCAGTACTCCTCATCAGGTTGCATAATTGTTCGTACAGCTTCATGTCGTCATTGGTAACACCTCTTTTTGTAAGAACTTAACACAAGGAATCAAATTTTTATAGGCCTTTTTGTATTTATTGTGTTTTTTTCGGTGAGTCGATTGTCTGAACTAACACACATATTCTGGTGGAGGTTTGAGCTTACACTCTTAAAACCCCAGCTTGTAGCCTTCATGGGCAACCAGCTCCATCTGCTGAGCTGTGCCGTATAACACTGTCGTCGCGTCGCCCTGGCCTTCCCTGAAACATCTAGTGACGGACATTCGGTCAACAGATATGCTTAAGTTTCTGGGACCAGGCTACGATACCAGCAGGTCGGGTCCCTGTTATTGTCTAGCATATGTGTTGATAGGGCAATGCTCTGTACGCATTTGGGTCACCAGACTCTGCTGTCGGCGACCCAGCTTCCACCAAGGGTCTTGTTTGCTAGGAAACGGCATGTTAGCGAAACACCTCTGGATTGTCTGAACTAAATGAATCGTTCTTATTAATAGTGCGTTAGCGATGTGTTGGGCTCAGACACAGACTTTAGGGTAGGCTTACAGCTCTGAAAAGGGGGTTTATGGTGTATTGAAAGTTGAAACAATACTTAAACCTTTACGCTGCACAAAAATTTTAAAAAAGGATGACATTTTAAGGTTAATTTATTTATTTTGGGTTGGGGGGGGGGGATTTTCATTTTTATGAATAATATTAGGGCAAACCTTGTTTGGTCTTTTCACTCTCTATGTCTACATTGCTTCAAAGACAATGCTTCATTCAACATTTTTTTTTTGTCAACAATGTCAGACCAATTTTGGACCAAGTGATTTATATAAATTTCAGAACCCTGTGAATATGAAACCAGACCCAAATGCTCGGGAGATCCGCTTGTCGGGTCAGCTGATCCTTGCTTTAGTCTTTAGTTTTGGCTGATCATGGTTAAAAGTATGAAGCCACTTGCGGCCCTTCACGTGACTGATCCGCTAAGTAGGGCATTGACTGTGCTATGTCTGTTGCCATTGGGGTGTGGGTGGGAGGGGGATTTACGCTAACTCTTCATTGTACGAAGTTAACAGATGATTGTTTATGTTTTAATTCACTGTCACGAATCACTACAAACATGACCTTACTCTCCTTCCTTACCGTAGATATCCACCATAATCATATATATAATCATAATGTTAAATAATTATGTTGGAGTTGACTCACTTCACTTTTACAAAAAAGCCAACTAAAGCTTTTTAAAACATTTAAATACCAGAATGAACAAACTTTTTATTGACATCAATTTGTTAAAATTATCCTCAGAGATTCATCATCATGCAACAAAAAAAAAACTTGATTAGAGCCCAAGCCAGCTCGGCGCTCGGTCACAAGACCAAGGGACTAAGTGTACTGAACTGACTGTAGGTATTCTCCTCAGTGTGCACACTCTCACTCAGACCCAATCCACTGGGCAACTGATTGAGATTATCTTGTCTTATATTATAATATTCATTGATAATGGCTGATTAGTGATAGGCTTGATTGATAATTGTTTGGTGCATATTAAATTACTTTTCATTTTCATAATATGGAATTGGAATAGGCCTACTTACTAAATACTAGTTCATATAAATAAGTACTTGTACTATTGACTATTATAAATGGAATTCGAAAGACTGCCTCATTGAATTATTAGACACAGATACAGCCAAAACAGTCATGAAAAATAAATGTTTAATTTGCCCAGGCAGTGCCAGTTTTGTTGTAGTTGTAGCTGTAATTTTCATTCTTTTCTACAGTCTAAGTCTATCGACTATAGCGTAGTATAACTTCTTTTTTTAATTATATAAATATTGGATTACAGTTAGGCCCAAGTCTGTATAAGACTAATATTTAATAAGAGTATCTTCAGCCTCTAAAAGTAGTTATTTAACTTTACTAATTACTACTTTCTAAAGTGACTTTTATTATAATTACCAATAAGTGGATAATGAGTGTTAAAATATTTGACGGAATTTCACAAGGATATAACTATAAGTTTAAAATTTATCATTCCACCATTTCAATAATCAATGTCATCATGTTGTAGGATAAGAACTGAGCAAGTCCAACCAAAGTAAGACTAAGTAAAGTATACTTTTTACCATACTGTATTGGCCCTATTACTATTACATAGGTTAAATATTAATCTTTAAAAGTGAGACTTTTACTCTACCCATCTTTAGCCTACTAGTTAGATGGTTGAGAATCAATGAAATTGAACTGTAAGCATAATTTACACCCAATATCTTATTCTTAACTTAGCATTTACTAAGTTAATAGAGCTTAAAATAAAATAATAAATAGTTCAATATCAATAACATTACATCAGGGCCGGCTCAAGGCGGGTACGATATGTGATCATCTCACATTTTTCTGAACTCTTCCCATAATTTTCCAGAGGGCAACAATTGCCTATATTCACCCAACCTAAAAATGTCTAGCGCCGTGATTAACATTAGTGTCTTCTAATGACTGATCAAATTAATTAGTAATGAAGTGTTTTAAAACAATTTAAAGTCACTAATATTTTTGTTATCTTTTGAATGACTGGACACATGACTATAAATGCTTTTTAAAAAGTAATTTCTTTTTATTATGATTATGATATAAAAATATGATAAATATAGAGAGGCCTAAACATTACATTAACAATATTAGAGGGGTTGGAGAACATGGCTGTGTGATGCACAGTCATTAGCACTATTAGTTTTAGCTCAACAACTTTTTTTTACATGTGAAATACATGGCTTATCTGAAAACTTATTTTATTTAATTAATATTCATCTTTGTGGTTGAGTTGGTTATATATTTTATCATTATCGTAAGAAGTAGTTAAAATTATTTTTTGAATTTATTATCATTTAGCCAAATACACCAAATATGTGATTTGGAGTTGCAATGTATAAAGTAAACATTAACAACTTTTAGCCATTTGATCTGATATTTGTTGTTTTTTTTAAATCACATAAATTGTGTGATTATTATTTTTAATTTCTTTTAAATATTAAAAGAGAAAAATCTTGTTTTTCAATTAAAATTTTTATGCAGTACACTATAAAAAAATAAAATCTGGTGGGCTATTATTACTGTAGAAACTGATTTTCAAAATCATTAGATTTACATATTAAAAAAGGAATGTCTAGTAATAATTAACCTTGGACATGATCAAAGTTACATAAGTTGTAGTCTGAGAAATTATTTTCAAAGCCGAGTTAATATTTATGCCTTAATTAAATAATTTTCAGAGAAAATATTTTCCACAAGCGATATGAATAATTCACTTAATCAAAATGATATTGATGAGGATGATGTTACAACTCCCCTTCTGGGAAGCAGTCATGGAATCAGTGATGCACCATATAGGCCTGGAAGGTACATTTGTTTCATGTGTTTCGGTATGTCAATGTATTTGGAAAAGTATGTGCTGGTCAACCCATCATTAAAACTTACAAAAACCTAATCTATAAAAAGTATTTGCTAGTTTTTTTTGAGTTATCAATTCCTTATGATTCTCTAATACCATTAAATAGATTGCACATTTTTAGCGACTGCAGAAAAGAATAAGAAAGGGCACAAGTCCCCAACGAAAGAAGAACAGAAAGAAAGTGGGTGAAAGTAAAATTTAAAAACTAAACAGGAAAAAGACGTTGCAGCTTTGTAAAATTGTAAATTACATTCTTATTCTTTTCTTTCATTTTTAGGAAGGACACATATATATTAATGAATGTTTTTTGTTGTACTGAAGACGGCATTAGCTGAAATGTTTGCATCTGTATTCTGTGTAACCATAATTGAAGCTTAACCCATATTGTTTTATTTAAATAAATTATTTGTGTCTCATTAAGCTACTTGAAAGCTTTATCGCAGTCCAACACTCTTATAATCAGCCTTTCTTTTAGGCATGACTTGTACGGTGTCAATGGATAACAAATGTGTTCTTTTGTGTGCATTTGGTGCATACGAGGGAAGCAGTGATGAGACAAGATCCACATGGGAATTATTATTATAGATATTATTCCCTCGAGTTTTGCATATTATTTATGATTTTTATTTACAGTGCCATCGGAGTACCTAGCACTGTGGTTGAGCCTCCTAATGTTTATAGAAGTCGCTGGCGCTCAATCAGAGTCATGTACCTCACCATGTTCCTGGGTTCTGTCACTTTCACAATTACTATGTCCTCACTGTGGCCTTTCTTACAAGTGGTAAATACTTATATTCATTTTGGTTTTATTTATTGGTCTAATCTGGTTCTGGTTCTTGTTCGGTACGTTGCTGCATCCATATACTGGCAAATGTGCAACGTTTGGGGAAGCGATGTTGCCATTCTAACGGCTCCTAGCAGATGCCAGGGCAGCCTTGAAGCTTTCGATAGATGTCGAGTTCACGGCGGTATTGTCCAGGTGGTTCCAAGCGATTATTGTGCGTGGAAAGAATGATTGTTTATGTTGCACTGTGTTACTCTATTAGTTAAGCTTTGTATTTAAATTTTAAAAATCATTCTTCCTTTAAAAGAATAAAAATGTAACCGATTTTAAATGATTGTCATGATCTTTGTGATGCCATGTTTAAATTTAGCTGTTATGCAAATGTTTAACATAGTTTAAAATGGCTTAACAACTGTATGCAATAATCATATTTTATTCCTCAATAGCATATGTCCCTGTAGGCATTTGTATTTGTAACTTGTTTTTTAAGATTTAAAACATATTTGATTTTTTACAAACATTAAAGCCATCACCATTTTATAGAAATAACCTGACAGAACCAACCAGTTGACATAAAATAGTGTCATTTTTTTCAACTAAAAAAAATTGCATTAATTATTTTTCATTGGCGGAAAAGGAATATTAGTAATAAAAAAAATATAATGAGTAACAGTCTGGCCACGGAATGGCATTTCTGTTTATCTAATAAGGTGGATCTCACCATATTGAAACTGCTAACATTTTCAGGCATTTATAAATAGGTAATGTTTGTAGATTTTTCATTGAGTTTAAGAAACCATGGAGACTTTTTTAATTTAATTAATTACAACAAAAAAACCTCTTTGTTAATATCTAGAGTTGGAAGAAGAAAAAAAAATAATAAAGACACACGCTTTCTATTGTCAGGAACTGATTTGAAAATGCTTTTATTCAATGTAAATGAAAATTAAGTTAACTGCAGAAAATGTATTCTCAAATAGTAATGCCTTGCCTTAAAATGATGCACAGCTGACCTCTTATCTAGCATCAAGTGTTTGTTTTTTTTTTATTTTTTTTTTTAAACTTGTTTATGTTATCACTCTTTTTTTATCTTACAACTAGAAACAATTATGTGTGTATTTACTAATAAAGTGGATTGCACTTTGTCATGTAAATAGTTTAGGCTGGTATTTTTTATGTGTGTCAAGATTTATCAAATAATTTAATTATTGAAGGGACACATATCCCTTGTTAAATATCTATATTTATAACTTGGTGCACCAGTGCTTTGGGGCTTCAAAGCATTTACTTTTCTTTAAATAATTATACTTAATAGTTGAAAGAAATCTATTAAATATATAAAATTTGTTAAAGAATCTTGCTGTGAGGAATGTATTTTAATGTTGTGTGACCTTTTGTATAGAGTGGTACAGCTTGCATCCCATTTTAACCTCAGCTCTTATCAGTGCGTCTGGTCAGGTTTTGATATGCAGAAAGTGAAACATATTGTTAGTTATAATTTGATAGGCTATAGAAGTGTGTTTTTTTTTTAATTTTCAATTTTAAAAAATAAGATATCCAGGTGTAAGCATTCTGAATATGGTCATTAAAAAAATTGTCAATGAAAAGTAAAGGAACTTGATAAAAGTAATGAAACATTGCTGAGGGAAAAAAATGACTGAAAGAAAGATTTACCAAGGACTGTCTAAATCATGTAAATGTGATTGATAAGAATAACCTACTGATACAGGGATTATGTCAGTGAAAGGAATGCTAATGAGTCTAATGGGATCAATCAATGTATGGGCTTGATGTCAGTGAAAGGAATGCTAATGAGCCTAATTGGATCAATCAATATATGGGCTTGATGTCAGTGAAAGGAATGCTAATGAGTCTAATGGGATCAATCAATGTATGGGCTTGATGTCAGTGAAAGGAATGCTAATGAGCCTAATTGGATCAATCAATATATGAACTTGATGTCAGTGAAAGGAATGCTAATGAGCCTAATTGGATCAATCAATATATGGGCTTGATGTCAGTGAAAGGAATGCTAATGAGCCTTATTGGATCAATCAATATATGGACTTGATGTCAGTGAAAGGAATGCTAATGAGCCTAATGGGATCAATCAATATATGGGCTTGATGTCAGTGAAAGGAATGCTAATGAGCCTAATTGGATCAATCAATATATGGACTTGACAGGAATTTATGAATGGAAAGTGATAAGAACTTTATCTAGAATAGCAATTTAGTATTGACATTCTATTATAGAGATATGTATTACCAATAGCCAATTTTGAAAGTGAGTGTAAAAAAAGAAAAGTTCTGCAAAAGTTTTTGCTTTTACCATATTACCAGTGTGAATTAATCTCAATCCATAAATTTTTCTCCACAACTTCTGTTGTATACTTTAAAAATATCGACATCACCAACTCAGTCTATCATCAACAACATAAACTATTTTGTGAATGTGTAATATAATATCACTCTTATATAAATATATACAGAAGAGAGGAAAATTCTCAGAAAATTATATAGACAATGATGACTGGAGAATCCTCTGTACAAACCAAGAGCTATACCAATTGTACAAAGACCCACCCATAATCGCAACAATTAAGAAAAAAGGGCAGACTGTTCTGGGCAGGACATATTGAAAGGATGCCGGGTTGTAAAGCAACAAAAGGGACAGACGACTCACTGGTCGCCCAAGACTGAGATGGATCGACAATGCAGATAAAGATTTACACTGGCTGGGGGTTCACGCATAGAGGCATAAAGCCATGGATTGTTCTGAATGGAAGGATGTGGTGGAGCAGGCCAGGGCCCTACATGGGCTGTAGCGCCAATGAGGATGATATAAACATATTGCCTGCCAGTTTTCAAGTGGGATGCATAGAGCTACAATCTGAAATTAAACAGAAAAATTTGCTCATGTCTCTGTATGGACTTCTATAAGATATATCTTCCCAGAGAAATATATCCCTCACTTCGCAATCATGCCTTATTTATGCCATCACTATTTAGGAGCAGCTAAGTATTATGAGCACCTACATTTGTGAGCATCTAAACTTGTGAGCACCTAAATTTGTGAGCAACTATATTTGTGAGCAACTATTTTCAAGGATGAAGCAGCATAAGAATAAAACAAGAACTAAAATATATGATGAGCACCTTGAGAACTCACTGAAAATTTCAAATACTTCCAACTAACCAAACATAGAAGCATTTAGTGTATCTAAAAGAGCCTTAGGGGTCTTTCACAAATTACTTCACACTCATGGGGGGTAGGGGAGTCGAGAATTTGTGACACTTCTCATTTAGAATAATCTTTATTCAATTAAATTCAAAAACATTAATTTGAGATCTCAACTCATATGGAAAAATGACGCAAAAGCTGTTGTGGCCATTTTACATTCAGCTCGGGGAGGACTTTGTTGTTTTATGTCACAGTTTTCTAATAATAATACATCTTAATCCATTATGGGATAATGTTAAATAATAAAATAAAATCTTAGTTTAGTTATGAAAATTTCATGTATGATTTGAATTCTTTTAGGTGTTACTTGACACTAAAGAGCGGTGGGGGAAGAATTAGTGACACTTTGTGACAGGGAGGGGGGTCTGAAAAGGTCATCTTTTGCGTTACGTAATTTGCAAACGACCCCTTAAACATCTCATGTTGTCTTGTCATTTACATTGATAATTTTTAAAAATCATAAATTAATGAAGTCATAATTACTTAAACTATATATTCTAGGTTTTTTTTGTTTGACTCACCACCTATCATTTTTATGTGTGGCCCAAAACAACTTGTTTTCTTCCAATGTGGCCAGTGTAAGCTAAAATGTTGGACACCACTATACTAGATGGTAAGGGAATACTCTGTGACCCTTGACCTTCTAGATTTTTCATTCTGGGAACTTCTTTCTCTTTGGCCATAAATGCAAGACGGTCGACTGTGACAGGTAGACTTACAAGAGACATTCAGACCCAAGACCATTCTGTGTGTGTGTGTACTTATTTATATCAGTATTGTTCTGCCATCCATGCATTTGTAGCCATTGCTGTAAGTGTACGTAAGCCACGTTTTTGTTGTTCTGCCATCCATGCATTTGTAGCCATTGCTGTAAGTGTAAGTAAGCCACGTTTTTGTTGTTCTGCCATCCATGCATTTGTAGCCATTGCTGTAAGTGTAAGTAAGCCACGTTTTTGTTGTTCTGCCATCCATGCATTTGTAGCCATTGCTGTAAGTGTAAGTAAGCCACGTTTTTGTTGTTCTGCCATCCATGCATTTGTAGCCATTGCTGTAAGTGTAAGTAAGCCACGTTTTTGTTGTTCTGCCATCCATGCATTTGTAGCCATTGCTGTAAGTGTAAGTAAGCCACGTTTTTGTTGTTCTGCCATCCATGCATTTGTAGCCATTGCTGTAAGTGTAAGTAAGCCACGTTTTTGTTGTTCTGCCATCCATGCATTTGTAGCCATTGCTGTAAGTGTAAGTAAGCCACGTTTTTGTTGTTCTGCCATCCATGCATTTGTAGCCATTGCTGTAAGTGTAAGTAAGCCACGTTTTTGTTGTTCTGCCATCCATGCATTTGTAGCCATTGCTGTAAGTGTAAGTAAGCCACGTTTTTGTTGTTCTGCCATCCATGCATTTGTAGCCATTGCTGTAAGTGTAAGTAAGCCACGTTTTTGTTGTTCTGCCATCCATGCATTTGTAGCCATTGCTGTAAGTGTAAGTAAGCCACGTTTTTGTTGTTCTGCCATCCATGCATTTGTAGCCATTGCTGTAAGTGTACGTAAGCCACGTTTTGGTAGCTTTATGTAATTGATTTTTGTTATTTCAATTTAAAAAGTATTCAACTTCTATCATTTAATTACTCTAGCTTCGGTAGTTTTGATTTTTTTAAAGATATACTTATCTTTCAGTCCTCTGTTACACAATGTTTCTCTAATGAGCCAATTTAGAACCAAATAAATTTGTTAAATCTTATAATAACTTCCTAGTAACAAAAGAGAAACCTTATAACAGTATGTAACAATCCCTTACAAATTCTGTTGTCAATATCTGATTGACCTGTAATATTCCTATCAAAGTGTTTCATATGCTTTCAGCTCAATCCATCAGTCAGTGAAAGTTTCCTGGGATGGGTCGTGTCAGCATACAGCTTAGGCCAGCTGGCAGCTTCACCTGTGTTTGGTGGGTGGGCCAATCTAAGAAGCTCCAGTCGAGAACCCCTGACTGTCAGTTTGTTTTTGACAACGTTTTCTAACTTGTTTTACATGTACCTCCAGACTATGCCATCTCATAAAGACTACTATATGATACTGGCTAGAGGGCTGATTGGTTTTAGTGCAGGCAAGGCTTGTTGTGTATCCATTGCTAATTAGTATCTAAATTAATGGTTTCATGATAGTATTGCAAAATGCCTGATAAGTTTATTTAAATCCTCATCACAAATTAACACAATCTGCATATAAGAATAAAGAATAATTAAGGATCATATTTCTAATTATTTATTTTAACAATATAATCGAATTTTTTTCATATTGACTTAGAAAGAATTTTTTTTTTATCAGGCAATGTTGCTGTAGTCAGATCTTATGTTTCTGGAGCAACAACAGTGAAAGAAAGAACCAGCAGCATGGCAAACCTGAGCATATTTCAAGCCATGGGTTTCATTCTAGGGCCAGGTGAGCTTAATGGATGTAGATAGTAAATGATTTATAAACAATTTGTTATACTATAGCTAAAGTACTTTTATTCACTTAGCTTTTTTTGTATGGTTTGATCCATTACAAGCTATTTATAAAGGAGGTAAAGAAATTACAACTTTTTAAATATATTTAACACTGAAAATAATTAAACATAAATCAATTACTTTTGTGTATTAATTTGAAATGGATTATTATTGTCAGAAGAGAATTGGTTAAATGAATTCTTTTGAAAAAGTTAGCAATCATGTAATGCAACATTTTTTGTCAAAACAGTGGCATATAAACTTAAGAGAATTTTTGCAATTAGCGAGTGCTTTCTTTTTGTCACAGAATGCAGTGTCACACTGCATTCCTGCACCTATTTTTGGCGGAATTTAACTTATCTAAATGTATATTTTTAAAAAATTAAACAAATTTCCAGCCCCATTTTTCTGACAAAAGAAAGCACTGCATTTAACCAATATTTTTTTATGTGACACATCAATTATCATAGAAGTAAGGATTAAACTTTTTTTTTTTCAAGTCATATATAGGGAAAATTAAAATATAAGCCTTACAAGTAAAAATGTAAAATTTTGATTCCCCTCTAAAAAAAAAGTTATCCAAGCTGCCCTTGTGCCAGTGGGATATCCAGGCCCAATAGAAAGCATCGGTTTCCACTTCAACATGTACACAGCTCCAGCTTTCTTTGCATCTTTCGTCGCCGTCATCAATCTGTTGCTGCTGATCTTTGTTTTCAAAGAGCACAGGGTTTATGATGATGATGATATGAAAGGCAATGTGCAAGCCAAGGACACAGATGTTGAGGATGATAATAGTGGTGGGTAGCGTTGGTGGAATAATCAAAGTAATTCTGGAATTATCCATGTCCTCTTCTTGGACTGGTTGAAACGTGGAGAGACAATATGATGTTGATACAAAATATATATAAATTTTGCACATTTTTTAAAGGGGATTTTATCATTTGCAATTCACTTATATTTATACCATAGTATTCTATAATATTTAGAAAAAAAATTATTCCTGATAATAGCCGGATAAATAAAATAGAGTAAACTTTTTATCCATGTGAATTATATTCAGAGATTAATGTTATCTCTTATATATATTTTGCATCTGGTGTGCCCTGCTTCCACTTCATTACACACACACACACACACACCCCCCACTTTTCAACTTCACCTGTAACGAGTGAAAAAAAGGCTGTCTCGCAGCGAGCTTCATGCATGACTGTTGAACTCATGTAAATAGGCTGATTTTTTCTTGAGGGGAGGTGACTATTATATTAATCAATAAAGAGCCACTGGTGTGGTGTAGGACTGTCTTTAGAAATGTTGCTTTAAGGCTGGCATATATTTTAGAAAATGGGAAATTAACTCTCTTTTTTTTTTGTAACACTTGGACTCACTGTGTATTTTTCTAAAAAAATTACCTAGTTAAGCCCTAAATAAAAATATTACCTTCGACATGCTGACAAAATTAGAGAATTGAGATAAACTCATGTGATGTCATATATCTGTTTCCCAGGGTATGTCATAAGTCATGTGATGTCATATATCAATGTCTGAGGGGATTTCATAACTCTTGTGATGTCAAATGTCAATATCCCCAGGGATGTCATGTTTTAGTGAATGATTCTTTAAAAAGGAATTCCAAATGATTTTAAGATGTTCCAAATATTTTTAATCTAATTTAAAACATTTTTTTTTTAATCTACAGTGCTAAAGAATTCCATGGAAACATTTGATTACAAACCTGATTACGTGGCTGTCATCTCATCTATATTTCTCTTCTTTGTTGTTCTATTCATGTTTACAGTGTTTGAAACGTGAGTGTAGTGTCCTAAATATTCTTCAAAAATTTTTATGTATCACATTACTATAAGAAATTAATTACTAAGGATACTTTTGGTTTGAATTTCATTTGGTTTGAATTTCTTTTGGTTTTATAAAAGTGATATCATGTAATAAAAATACCCTGTGATGTTATTTTATCAAATTTATCTCTATCAACGCAGTATTGGTACACCACTAACTATGCACATGTCTCTATCAACACAGCATTGGTACATCACTAACTATGCACATGTCTCTATCAACACAGTATTGGTACACCACTAACTATGCACATGTATGCCTGGAACAAATCAAAGGCAACATTATACCAAGGGATCACATTGGGAGTTGCTGGTTTTCTGTCCATCATTGTCTTCTTAGTGGCTAAGCAACTGGCTAAAAAGTTGGTTATTAAATAAGATTTGTTTCATTTTACTATTATGCACAGTTAAATGAGTTAAGCAATAGTTTGGACCTTATACATTTTTACCACTCAAAATCTTTTATAATAACTGAATTTAAATGTTATTTACTCTTCCTTTTATTTGTTGGTGTGACAATGGGCTGGCTGCTCACAAGTTTAGATGCTCAAAAAAAAAAAAAAAAAAGAAAAAAAAAAATTGTGTTAAATGTAAATGTAAAATAAAAATAAAATCAAACGCTACGTCAACGCAAAAGGGCGGCAGCGGAAGTCAATGAGAGAATTTCAAGGTTTCCGCCGCCACCCCCTTTTGTTTTTAAAAAAAAAAAAAAAAAAAAGACAATGGGCTGGGATAATTAAATTTAGTGAGCAATGTCAAACTAAAATAGGATTGTAACAGTTTCAACCTGTACTAACATTTGAATTACTGCACCAGAGTTTGTATAAGGGCAACACATTATTTTATATATGATGTTTTAATAAAGCACTTCAGTCTTATTCTAGTTACTGTTAAAACAAGCTCTAAAATTATCTCCCCAGAAGTTATATTTTTAAATTCTGTTTAGCTTTTTGGCCTTAAGCTAATGAGTTGCTATTTTGATTACTTTTTTTAAAAATGAATCAGTAATTTAAATTTAATAGTTTCGTTGTATTTATTTCTATTTCAGATACAATGAAAGATACTTGCTACTGATTGGTTTCATATTTTGTCTTTGTGGATATTTTGTTTACATTCCATGGGGACATAATCTGCCTCCTAGAGGACTTGCGCGTGAGCTTTTTGATGTACTTTATTTAACATCAGCCATTGTATACTTAACAATCAATAGAATAAATTTTTTTATCATCGACACATTTTAAATTAGTTGTATTAAATGGTTACCGAAATTTTGTTCAAAAGGAATTTGTTAGACGGAAAATTGCTCAAAAGGAAATTTGTTCGAACTGAAGTTTATTTAAAATGAAATAATGGAAAACCAACTGTAACATAACATGTTAACCGTACTCAGTCACATGACAGTATTATTTATTTCTATTCAAAATGGCGTACGGATATAGTAATCATATAATATCACGAGAAAAAAGCAGGAACTCTTGTGTAGAGGAGGGTGAACTCATGAGTTTCTGGGTATGAGTCCGCATTAGTCAGTCGGCGGAGAAGGACGCCATTTTTCATGATTTGCTTGCTATGATGTGAATTTAATTTAATGTTATAAAAAGTGTATGATATTCTTTACACTGTAACTTTATCAGTTACATGGATGTTACAATGTCAAGGAATTATTTTATCATTATCATGTAATAAAGTACCGTGTGAATTATTCAGTGGATTTATTCAGTTCTTCAATTACCATAAGTTAGAAATTATAATTACAATTGACTATGGACAGGTCATTCATTACATACAGTATTAATTAACATACATAGAGTACAATTACTTTATGTATTGTTACACCAACCAAACACATTTAATTAAAAAGTTTACAGTTTCTTCATTTCTCACTCGCACCTTCCCTGACAAGGCATTAAAAAGAAGTTTAAAAATAAATCTCCCTACTTTAACAAATTTAATAATTTTCAACAAACTTCCATTTGGACAAACATCTGTCTAACAATTTTCTGTCTTAACAAATTTTTTTCAAACAAATTTCCGGCTACTGTGTTAATTTTATAAATTAACCCAGCATTAGTTGTTAAAAGGATTTTTTTTTAAATATATATACTGACCAATTCATAAACTTTTATAATTGTTTTTTTTACATTGTAATAATTGCAGCTCTGGAAGATTCTTAATCATTTAAATATGGAAAAGTCATTTTAATAAATATCCTTTTGTTTCTTTCCCAGCAATATCACCACAAAATGAATCCAGTGTTATTCCATATCAAGGGATATACAGTCTACCATACTATCTGTTCTATAAAGTGAGGGACAGTGGTCCATCGCAAGTATTTTCCCAAGAACATTTCAATGAAATAAACTCTACTCTAGTTCATCACTTTGTGAATGAGAATAGTTCTGTTGCACCTCAGACAATTGTTACGGCCATTGTCACCAACACCACATACACACCTGAGGGATGTCCTTGGAATTATGCATGGTGTGACTATGTTCCTGTTATACATATTGCTCAATTTTTTGGTGCTACAATACTGATCAGTATTGGCTATCCAATGTGTAATATGCTGAGCTACACCATCTACTCCAAGGTATTGGGACCAAAGCCTCAGGTAAGGATCTCGAGTTTCCAATTGTAAAATGTTCATTTAAATAAGCAGCCTGATTGAAGATTTTAAAATAATTCTTAAAGAAATCTTAAACATTTTGTTTTTATATCTCAACACAAATATGTACAGAAATGTACACAAGTTTTCTTTATAGTAGTGTCACCAAATTACACTGCAAACTTTTGGACAGAGCTGGGTGCCGTACATGACAGGATGCAAAATAATGTTAACTTAAATTAAAATTAAATGACTTTGTCTGTACGTCACTCTTGAAATGAATTGTGCAAATCAGTCATTTAAATGAATTGACCTGTGCATTGAATGTCAGTCATTTCTACTTTTAAGATCTATTTTTATCTTATTTTTACTTAAATGCTCAGCCCTTGTTATTCTCACTTTTGTAGGGTCTGTGGATGGGCTGGCTGACTGCATCTGGTAGTTTGGCTCGTACAGTCGGTCCTGTGTATGTGTCGCAGGTTTATGACTCCTTTGGACCTCAAGTTACTTTTGGCAGCTGTTGTGGCTTCATTGTTGTAACTATTGTGTTCTACTTGTTCATTTTCCGCAGACTTGTGCCATTTTCTTTCAAGGAGGCTTCGTTGACAAGATTTGGGGGCAGCATTACTCAGAGATAACCCTACAATTCCATCTTTACCTGACTATTTATTATAAAAGACAGACTATCAATTCTAAATGGAAGTGATGGAATTATTTATAATTCATTAGAAATGGACCCCACATGTCGTCGTTATCATTTTCATGTGTGAACACAATATTTACCTTGTGATCTAATAATCAATACTCAGCCATTTTTTTCCTATGGTAAAATGTATCAAAAAGTTGATACTGAGTTTTGATATGTCATCAGGTTGGCCACTTCATGGCTTAAGTGTCCTATGTGAAGTTTCCAGGAAGTCTACTCAAAATACTTAAATGTTTAAAAAAATAATGTTCATATCCGTTTTAATATACTATGTAAGGTGCAGCTAGCTATTTAAAGAGTCAAATAAATACTACTCCGAAAAAAAACTTTTGAAAAAAACTAAATTTAGTCAAGTAGGGGGTAAATTTTAGTCCCAACCATTGCAGAAAAGTTTAATTTTCCCAATTTTTCAAACTAAAATTTAAGCACATGAAAGGCCTAAACATTACCAAACCTATACTTTGTGCATTAGTCGTAGATGTGAAATAAGTCGCCCCCCCACTCCTCCATGGAATAAATAAATCAGAGATTATAATGCAGAGCTACATTTGTAAATACAATCCATTTAAAAAGATCAAGCATCATCAAGTCCTACCTGGTATAGTTTAGGCATGCAGTCAATACTTTCAATTATTTTCAAGTTGCAATTGATAGGTGTGTCTGTTACAAATGACACTGAATGAGCCACTTCTATTGATAGGTGTGTCTGCTACAAATGACACTGAATTAGCCACTTCTATTGATAGGTGTGTCTGTTACAAATGACACTGAATGAGCCACCCCTATGTTGTGATGTTCTCTAGTTTATTTGCTCCTTGTGGTGCATAATTCATTTACAATTAATTTTCTCTATCATCTCTGTTCTGAGCTTTTCTTTCCAGCTCATTCTACCTCTTGTCGTTGTTCTCACTCTCTGTGTAGAGCCCTATTTTCCAAATGATCTCATTTGGGATCTTTTCAAGCCATTTTGTTTTTAGGATCTTCCACAAACGTCAGTTGATAAAAACCTGTAATTGATTTTGGTTGTTTTTCATATTTCACATCCGCCGTGGGAAATCTTTTAATGTTATTGGGAATGTTTTAATGTTATTCAGTTAAATTATGATTCTTAATTCCTCTACTACATATTTATTAAGTACAAGTTTCATAATTGTAATGCCATCACAGAGTTCAGATCTATTGATTCTATGAAAGCAAACATTTTGTAAAATGTATCATCATAATACTCATAATTACCCATATCATTTATATGGTGATATAATATTAAATATAATGCTATGTAACAAAACTATCATTTACATATGTAAATTAGCAAAGTTATTTTTATGTACTTTGTGGTCAATTTGTATGGCCCTTCAAATAGAATCATGCACGGTATAAAGAAAATTAATTCAAGTCTGAAATAAATTTTATAATATTATTAAAATTTAACTGAATTAAGAGATGCCTTTGCTGGAAACATTGTAATTATTTTCCTAATTTATATTCCAATATATTGGTACCACAATGTAAAATATATAATTATAATTGTCTTATTCTGAGAAAAAAAAACTGTTGGCCTATTATAACATTTAAAAATTGTTTTAAATGAGAATTATATGAGGTATAATTTTGGGAGCCTGAAAACTAGAACGCAAAATATGCAATAATATTTCTAGCAAAAAATTTTACATTTTGATTTATTTAATTGTTACCGGTAGGCTACATAAAAAGATATAATTATTTGTGTCATTAATTTAAGTAAAGACATAACAGTGAAAAATATATATTTAAATAATTTGTCATTTGAACTCTATTTGCAACTTTCCTGTTTTCAAATAAAATTTTATTCTTTTATAAAAAAGTCTTTCACTGATACTGATACTTTTATATATTTATTTGTAACTTAAGAAAATGCTTTGAATTATGCTAAACATTATTTCATAGATCTAATTTTTTTACGGGTGATTCTAGTAGAACAATAGAGCAAGAACCGAGGATATAAACCTTACTGCAGACAGATGCACTACCTGGGGAATTAATGATTTTCTAGAAGAGAGGAAACAAATGTGTCTATGGAATCGACAGCGGGGAAAGTCTCACTTTTATTTTGCTTATTATTTTTATGATGCACTTTTAATATTCATCAAGCTGGAATTTTAGATTGTAGGCAAATATAGTTTAAGAGCATTATGTTTTTTTTTAATCTGTGTCATAATAATCTACTAAAAAAATTACAAAATATATTTACACAGTTTTAAAATATGAAACTCAATGTTCCATTGCTATTTTAAAGCACACTATAAATTAAACAATAAGTTGTGTTTTTTTGATGACATGATTTGGGGGAGAAAATATATTATTAGTAGACTTTCCAATGGTATTTTAAATCAGAAAATACCACTTTCATTATTTTCAAGATTGTTGTACATAAATATTATTTTTTTTATAAAAATATGATTGATATTGATATTACACTCATATCCTACAAATTAAATTTTCATTATATACATTCTATTGTGTTCAGTTTTTTATTTTAAAATAACATTATTAGGCCTATAGGCCTATATTATTATAACTGCCTACCTTTTAGATAAGGTAAGATGAGATTCTTTTATCAATCCAAATAAATGGAAATGCTTTTTATTAACAGCTGTCCTACAGTGTACATATTTATTTTTTATATGAAATGCAGAAATAAGCATTCTAACAAGTTTAAACCAGTACAATATTAACAAAAGGGTTTTGCTTTACTTGGAACTGGTATGGAAAAAGAAACAAATTATAATTTTGAAAGTAAAATGTTAAGTCTGTATTGCTGTATAGATTAAAAAGCGGAACAAAATCTACAAACCGTCATGAATAGATGCCTGCGTAAAATCCTTAACATCATGTGGTTCCACAAAATCCTGAACACAGCAGTACCGGTAAGCGAAATGACAGCACAAATCCCAGTGGACCAAGAAATCAGAAAAGAAGGCCCCACCCCCCGCCAATCACACTTACAATGAGTCTCGGGGTTATGGCCTACATCACACACCCTTAATGATGCTTCTATGCAATATATCCCCAGAATAACCCAGACAAGCAAAAATAATACCAGCACCCCAGATGGATGGGACTCATTAACTTTGGATGGCATCTCATCGTCCAAGTGAAGGAAAACTCTGAATTCAAGCCCATAGCTGGAGTTCCGAGGGTGACTCCTGATACCAAGTTAAATCACACACTTATCCTTGGGTTCACCAGATGCACAGAGAGAGAGAGGGGGCATTTGTAGTCCAGGGAACCAGATTTTTCTCCTAACAAAAAGGCCAGACCTTTTGTTTCGTCCTGGGAAGTCTACTCCATCGTCACATTACGACGGGCGGATAATAAACGCACACAAAAGCATTGCATGTTTCTTTTTATTTAGATTAGTTTGAAAGATATATAGACCTGTCTAGTATGATTATGATCCCCCCGGGATTCCGGTCGACAAGTCTGTAGTGGCTTGCCGATTTGGAAGCGCTGGCGACCGACCCCCTCGGCGTTAACCCGGGGCACATAACAACCATTGCGTGTTCCGCGTGGCAGACAGGGACATGCATGGTAGTTGCTGGAATAAACGGCTCCTACAGGGCTGCCACCTGTGATACTTCACAGGGGGAAGAAAAGGCAAACACAGGGTAGGGATCATGATTACAAGTTGCCGTTAAAGGATATGAGGCGAGAGGCTGTGGTGGAAGCCTCTGGCCGATGATTCTAAATATGCAACCCTGAGAAAGCTGCTCCTAGGCAACCGTTTCGTTCCAGCTACTTCGCGAATTAGTTGCGAGGTGGAAACCCACTGTAGAATCCCTCTTAGAGGGCGTCCGATGCTTCCCCGGGACGGGTGGGGGGGATATTAGGACGTTAATTTACCGTCCCGGCCCCTAGGAAAGTGGACTGCGGACACTTTAAACGCAGCGTCTTCGGTCGACCAGATGTCTACGGGCGGGGAGGGTCCCCGCCGGCAAACCCGATCGAGCGGTTGTTGGTGGGGACGTTTCACGCCCGGGGAGGTCTCTGACGTTCCCACGCACGGCCCGACGTCGGGGAAACCCGGCGCCTGGCAGGTGTGGGTGGGCGCCAGGGAGGGCATAAGGAGCGCGAGCTCGACGGCCCGCTGACGCCATTTCCTAATGAGATAATTCAGGTAACCAGACAAAACGACAAGTGACAAAACGACAAGGGACAAAACGACAAGTGACAAATGACAAAACGACAAGATGACAAAACGACAAGGTGACAAAACGACAAGGTGACAAAACGATAAGATGACAAAACAACAAGGTGACAAAACGACAAGTGACAAAACGACAAGTCTTCAAAGCCAACGCCTCCACCGTCTTTAATGCCTTACATACAATAAAGTAAGGTCAACTTTTTAAGATATTTTACATGCCTCATTGTTGGAGAAACACGGTATTCGGTTATCAGACTTGCGCATAATTACATTAAAATGTAATTAATTACCATTAGTTAGAATTACATGACCTATTTTTGTAATTATCTACAATTTCCATTACTTCATTCAAAAGTATAATTAATTACCATTACAAATTACTCCACTATTGACCTGTAATTACAATTATATTTTTTACTTACAACATTTTTATATAGTGAATTTTTGTTAATTTGTTTCATTAACTTAAAACATCAACATTGTTTTACTAAGACATATTTCCTTTTACAGTGCAGTAACATGCACATTACTTGGAACCAGCTTTTGGATTTTATTGTTATACAAGAAAGTCAGAGAAATTCTTTAAATGATTTTACTGTATATCTGAATACACAATCATATTTTGTAGCAGACCCTTACAAATTTCAGTAATTGTCTGTGCGTATGAGCAAGCATGACATAATGTACATTTTAATTTTCAGCTTGCTCATTACTTGGAGACAAAATGTATGTCATATTGGGTCATATATATATGAGTATGTTGTATACCATGACACTCTATTCATAAGCATGTGATCTGCTATTCAGTATTTTCACTTTTACTCTGAAAATAAACATTTACTGAGCAATTAAAAAAGTTCAATAACATGGAGAGTAATTAATTACAATTACTAAATAAAGTAATTATAAATAAAATTAAAGTTTTTATTAATTATCTCAAAGTATGTCTGTTATGTTGCATATAAGATTATGATCTCAAAAGGTGTATTACTATCTAATTATACTGTACAGGAAACTACAATTACACAGCACTATACTGTTGATCACAAATTCCAGCTTCTAGAGCACATGTGTCAACTCATGGTATTTTTCCTCACGAATAACATAGAATTAGGCCAGTGGTTCTCAACCTTCCAAATGCCGCGACCCTTTATAACAGTTCCCAATGTTGTGGCGACCCCCAACAACACAATTATTTTCGTTGCTACTACATAACTGTAGAGTATATGTGTTTTCCGATGGTCTTAGGCAACCCCTGTGAAATGGTAGTTCGACCCCCAAAAGGGTCGCGACCCACAGGCTGAGAACCACTGAATTAGGCCGACAACTCCCCTAAGAAATTAACAATATTTCCGCCATCGCTGCGAAATCAAAGCTCTTTGATGTGACCGCCGCATGTTTGCAACGGAAACCAGACAAAACGACAAGGTGACAAGTGACAAAACGACAAGGTGACAAAACGACACGTGACAAAACGACAAGGTGACAAAATGACAAGGTTTGGGGTTAGGGTTAGGGTTAGTCTGATAAACCAATACCGTGTTTCCCCAATTATAGGGCATGTTAAATATCTTTAAAAGTTTACCATACTTTATTGTATGCAAAGCAGTGTCTCCTAACCTTTTTTGTGCCATGCCCCACCTAAGCCTTTCTAAACTTCTTATGCCCCCCCCGTGTAACTTATACATAATTTTTTATATTAAAAAATACGGTTGCTCACTGAAGAAGCTTTAATGATAGGTTTTAGGAAGAAATCACTAGGAAAATGGTGAGGAAACATAGCAAGTAAATTTTCAAAACATATGGAGAACTGACATTCAAGTATGAAATAATTTTAATGAAAGATTTTTCGATATTATTTTAATTATTAGTAATAATTTTTATTTAACGTTAGTGAAATGTTTGTGTTTTCAAGTTCTAGATAGCTCATTTTCAAATTGCCCCCTGTGGGGCATGGGCCCCACGTTGGGAAACATTGATGTAAGGCATTAAAGACAGTGTTGGCGTTGAAGACTTGTCGTTTTGTCACTTTGTCGTTTTGTCACCTTGTCATTTTGTCACTTGTCGTTTTGCCACTTGTCGTTTTGTCATGGAACCGATAATTCAGTATGATTATGAGTATGCCTAGTGAGTTCTATAATGTAAATGCTTTAATTGTATGCTTGTAAATATATTTATAATTTTACTGTCCCGTGTCGTACCCGGTTGCGTAAAAAAGGGGGGGGGGGGTCGTAGATAGTGGTCACGGGCGGGACATTTGTTCTATATATTGAGGTATGGCTTTTTCGGCCAAAGGTAGTTTTTCGTGGGAGGGGAAAGGCGAAAATTTTGGCCAGCCCCACCCATGTGGCACTAAACCTAGTCCTAGTCAAATCACTGCTTGCATTACTAATAATGAAACAAGGTTATATATATAACTACACAGTAAGTAACGGGATTGTATTACAAGAGATATGCAACGTACTTATCACACTATAGCCTACCACTAAATTATATTTTTGTAAATCATTTACTTTTTTTTTTGCACACAAAAAATATTTAAAAAGTCAAAATAAATTTAAATAAAATAGCGAATGTCAACAATACATTTATTTAACCAATCAACGAGCGGTTTTCATAGTTTTAAGTCGTTTCTATTTGTCAACAATCGCTACATCCGCCTTAGACCACGCCCCCATCACTTTCGGTTTTCCCAGTTCTGAGTTTGTTAGACATAAAGTTATAGCGCATTAGTCATTAGACATTAACAAAAATAATGACAGCTATAACCTGTTTGTTTAAATTAAAATGTATTATGTCATAATAATATATAATCTGACTTTTAAGGCTGTTTCATTGCGATATTCTAGTTGTATTAAAAGTTATTTTTCATTACCATCCAGACTCAAGTGTCAAGATCCTATTTTCATTTAAATTAAATTATATTTATATCAAAGTCAAAGGCTTTTAATTTTCATCGTTGACGGCAGTAACACATAGTTATCGAAACAACAGAGTATCGTAAATAAATTATACAACAGCATGAACTAATAAAATTGTTAAGAACCTTCTTTGTATCTGATTATAACGAGCATTCATTGGCATAGGACCCGGGAATATATTTCTTATTAATATTAAAATTTGATGCGAAAAACCACGATTGCCAAAATTTGTATCTGAATTATTAAAACATACTTGATAAGTTCTTTTATTTATTTCATATTACATTCCATTTTAGATAATAAATCTTAACATTAAAAAAATAATATTTTAATCTCCAAATAATATGTTTAATATAGTAATATAGGATAATTAAAAATGAGACTTAAGCGTCTAGTAGTAACCAGTTATGCCATAACTTATGGCCAGATAGTAATGCTAATTATTTATTAGATAACATGAATTTAAATTAGTTGTTACTAATAACAGCTTTATTTAACTTAAATGAAAATATGTTCCCTTTTCAATGAACTAAAAAAATAAATAAAAAGACAACGCTATTTTCTTTATTAAATACTCTATTTTAATTTTACTCCTATTATCCGATAATTATCGCAAATCCTTCAGAAATCAGAGGGCTTAGAGTTAGAGATGATATATGGCGAATGTTTCACTGTGTGAATATATAAATAAACATATTCTTTGTTGTTGAATGGGGCCACCCATAAATGATCTCACAAGTCTAGGCTTTTTTTATTGGTTGGGGGTGGTGGGAGTAATGAATTTGTGATTGACGATCTATTGTGAGGGTGTCTAAATTGTGTGGTAAATTTTTCATGATGAGGGACAGGGGGTGGGGGTCAAAATCGTAGTTAAATGTGAATTCATTTATGGATACAAAAATACTCATGCTAACATTTTAGTTAAAGATGAAACAATAATCAATATCAATAAGTAAAACATAATAATCATTTTGCATCCACGATAATTTGAGGGGCGGGCGGACAAAATATGGAGCTAACCCGATCGCTCTTAAAAAGTAAAAATATGTTGAAGTTGAGTTATTGGAAAGGGGGTACATCTATTTACTATATTTTACTTGGTAGGCCTACACTAGACCTCTAAATTAAGGTCATTCCACGTGAAACAAATTATAGAAGGACCGGGCTTCATGGAGGACCGAAAGGCACAATGCTTATGTTCCGTAATCATACATGCCTTGTTAAACTGTCATTTCACGGAGTTACTGCATTCCACGTATGCCTTTTCGTGTTACCGGTAATTTACTACAAAGCTTACGTGTAGAAATATATTGCTGTTAAAGTGGTGTCTGTTACAGCATTTGCATAAGTAGGCTATATTTGCATGTTAGCGTAATTTTTTCCTTCGCCGGCATTTAAAAGAAAAAATAGATAGTCTCTGATAGGCATAACTAAAGTGGGCCTGTCTTTGGAACAAAGCCCAAAAAGGTAGACTTAACAGCTTAATTTGTCATCCATAATTTATTTAATATAAGTCTTTCTAATTCTTTTTGAAATACGAACATACATCTTTCCTTTCTTTGTATAGCCTAGTGTTGCGTTAAGCATGCAGTGGAGTAGCTAGAGTTTTTTAATAAGCATCCATATACACATACAAATAAGTAAATGAAGTGGGGACCGAAGATGCCACCCCGAAATAAACGCCGCCCTGGTCGGACTACCTTTTCCTCTCCCGTCTTGCTACACCCGTGGGTGCAGGAAATATTATTATTAAAATTCCATTCTTTATTTTTGTCGATATAATTTAACATATCTAATTTGTTGTATAATCTAACCCTTTTCCACAGTGAAAGCTAAAAATACTGCTTTTAAAATTGATTAATGATCAATTATAATAGATTTAGATATCTTTTATCAATCGAATCGCGAAAGTTATTAATATTAATATTGTACTTGTATATTTTAACATACATGCGCATCTTAACTCTTAACTTAAAATTAATACACATGAATATGACAGTATTGACAGGGATCAAAATGAGAAAGTTGATGGATTTATTTAAATTAATCTTTAATTTAAAAAAAAAACAAAAAAAAAACAACAACAGCAATTGTTTTCCATAAACTTCGATGAAAATAAATCCCATAAGTAAATAGAAATTAGCGTTTATTGCACACTCCAACTTCATTCAAATAACTGGATAATAATTGAAAGATTGCATTCACGAAATTTTGAAATAACTCGCAAGGATATCTTGGAAATTAAAAGCTCAAAAGGTCTTATAGGTCCTATTAATAAGCACAAAATGAAACAAAAAATGTTGATATTGCATGCATAATATACATTTATGATTAAAACATATATATAATTATGCATCAAATACACTGTGAACTGTTTGGTTAAGAAATTTCTTAATGGTGAAGGATTTTTTTCTGTTGATACAATTTACCAAGTCCTGGCCACCAAAACTGATATGTCCTATCATTTTCCTGTTTCTCGTTGAGTTTTCTGTGTTCGAGTGACTTCTTTCTCTAAAATCATGGCACCAAAGCGTCGTAAATTGTCGCTCGAGGAGAATGAAAGTAGTAGCCGAGATATTAAGCGGTAACTATTTTAGTTCGAATGGGAACTTAAAAAATAACGTAAAGGGTTTAAAATAATAAAAATTCCTTAAAACATCGCAAAGCCAAACGCCATTTTCCACCAATTAATACAGATTTTTTTTGTATTGTGTTCCCAAATAAATAGCTTTACTAATATGTAGTTGGCCACAGAACACATTTTTTTAAAGTTCAACTTAAAGGCCTTTGCAATTACAACCCCTTTTTAAAATCAAGCCTTCTTTCATTTTAGAATTAGAATACTTGAAAAGCAAAAGAAGAGTAGAGAGAAGCTTCCCAGACAAAATCTTGCAGGCAGCAGCCATCTTTATACTTTAGACTAGTTTATTATAAACTTTAAGTATATATAATATATATATATTATTACATAAACAATCTCATTAAAATAAGTAAAATAAAATATATTTAATTTGACTATCATTCAATTTGATAGCCAGTTTGATATTACTTATCATCCATGTTAATGGGCATGGGAAAAGTTTGAATGGCAGGTTTACATTGACATTATATCATTAGTAGACACTAATAGTATTAGTCATTAGTAGAACTAGGATTTGTATTGTATATGAATCATGAATAATGTTAAAATTCAAAAGATTTAGATGACTTAATTAACAAAAAATTGGTAGTACACAGTGCCAGCAATCTAATCTGTAGTAGTGCAGTCCTGAAATAATCATTACTTGAATATTTTGAGAATCAGGCCGTAAGCTTACTAACTTACTAGATGAAAAGGGCTACAGGTAAAGATGTATACACTAATACTGTGTGAGATGATTGATTAATAAATGCCATGCCTAAGCATAATAATTAATAAGATTTACTGGCATCCGTCCGTCACAAGGTGACGATGGTGTGGAATTCGCTGGATGAATCCACTCACAAGGCTTGGGATTATTCTTCTAGGATTATAAGCTGGTAATTAATAAGATAGTCTTATACATATAAGTAGAACCAGTGTTCACAAATGGATTGGGGGTTCACTACATTTCACAAAATTGAGGTTGAATGTGATAGCCTTGATTATTATAAATATAGGATCTACTAAAGTATACTAGTATCGCACAGAAAGTATGGCACAGAAAGATTCTTATTATTTTTTTAAACTTCTCCTTCAAGGAAACCTTGTTGTTGCAATTGCATAGTGTAGGCCCAGCCCATACAATATATTGGAAAGAATTTTAATATATAATTAAATAATTCATTATTATTGTGAAGGAATAATCTTGGGCATTTCCATTTCAAAGCATAATTGGCAATCCTTCATCCTCAAGATTTACTCAACGCTTTTCTAACCCAAACAACCTCATTCGCATCGACACCTCTCCACCTTCAAGCAACAGACAGCTTCGCATCGCCTCATTTAACGCTCAGTCGCTTGGCCCTTGTGAGAAACGTATCGCAGTCTCCGAATTTATCACAGATAGGCGAATTGACATTCTGTTTATCCAGGAGACCTGGTTTCGGCTGACTGGCGATGAAGGAAAATGTACTGATCTCGCTCCCCCTGGTTATTCTGCCAGATCATTTCCTCGTGCAACTCGTGGTGGTGGCCTTGCTGTCATCTATAATGACACGTTGTCCCGTTATCTCGCCTTTGTCACAGAGTTTTCGTTTGCTCACACATCGTTTGAAGCGGTTCAACTTACCTTGTCGGTGCCCCAGCAGATCGTTCATTTTATATGCATTTATCGCATCTGCCCTAGCAGGAAAAATAAACTTACTGATGCTGTGTTTCATCGGGAGTTCCCGGATCTGCTGGATCATTGCAACACATTGGCTGGCACTTATATTGTAGTAGGGGATATGAACATTCACTTCGACCAGCCACAGAATCCCTCCACTGCTAAATTGATTGATCTTTTGGACTTATTTTGTCTTAAGCAATTAGTCGACCAACCGACTCATAATCGTGGACATATTATTGATTGGGTGCTGCATAGGCCTCATGATTTTGTAGTTACCTCTACTTCAGTCACTCAAGAGCTTTCCTCAGACCACTTCTGTGTTGTTTGTGAGCTTAACGTTAATGCATCCTCTCCTCTCCTTCAATCCAGGGAGGTCCGCAGTTTGTGTACTATAAAAAGGGATGCCTTTAAGCGTGATCTGAGTTTGGAAGTGTCCCCTGCCCTCTGCCCTACTTTGGAAACACTACACAGTGCATTGCGCACTGTGCTTGAACGGCATGCCCCCCTAACCCGCCGTATTGTTAGGTCAGCACGGTCAGCTCCCTGGTATGCAACCATAAGGGAGGAACTACGCAGTGCCAAGAAAGAGCGGCGTAGCGCGGAAAAGAAGTGGCTTAGGTCAGGTCTTGTTGTTTTTAGGCAGATGTATTATGCTGCCAAGAAACGTGTGACCAAAATTGTTTGTCGAGCAAAAACTTTGTATTTTAGCCAAAAGATAATTATGGGTAAAACCTGCAAGCAGTTGTTCGATGTTTGTAGCAATCTCAGAGGGATTAACAAAGGAATTGCTCTTCCTTCAGTGTATCCGTTGCCCCAGCAACCAGAGATGTTCTGCAATTTCTTTACAAGCAAAGTTGCTGACATCCGCGCTGAGCTTGATTGTCTTGACATACCCCCCTTAGAATTGCCACCCTTTTCTTGTGTTAGTTCACATTTCGAAATTTTTAAGCCGGTTTCAGAACAGGAGGTCAAAATTACTATTCTGGAGTCTAAGCCTACGTCATGTTCTTTGGACCCCATCCCCACCCCCCTGTTGGTTGAGTCGTTAGATCATTTGCTCCCAACGATAACCAACATAGTCAATGAAAGCTTGTCATCGGGCACTGTTCCATCTATTTGTAAGTCAGCTGTCATCAAACCATTGCTTAAGAAGCCTGGTCTGGATGAAAATAATTTTAAAAACTATAGACCTGTATCTCACTTATCATTTTTGTCTAAGGTCATTGAAAAACTAGTTCTAAAACAACTTTTTGCTTACTTAAATGACAACTCTCTTCTCAGTCCTAATCAATCAGCCTATAGACCTTTCCATAGCACTGAGACGGCTCTCTTGAAAGTCACCAATGACCTCTTGCTTGCATTGGACAGTGGTGATGTCTCCCTCCTGATCCTCTTGGACCTCAGTGCGGCCTTTGACACTGTCGACCATGAAACCCTTTACAAAACGCTTGAAAATTACTTTGGCATTTCTGGTTCTGTTTTGTCTTGGTTTAGGTCGTTCCTCTCTGATAGAACGCAGGCAGTCGCTGTCGATGGCTGTATCTCCAGCAGTGCTGACTTGGTGTATGGAGTGCCACAGGGGTCCGTTTTGGGCCCGGTTCTATTTACAATGTATACCAGGCCACTGCTCCTCTTGCTCGAGAGGCATGCTGTTGGGAGCCAGTCTTTCGCGGATGATACGCAACTATACAAGCATACCCATCCCTCTCTTGTAGATTCAGCTGTCCGGACTTTGCAGGAGTGTATTGGTGATGTCAAGTCATGGATGATACTCAGCAAGTTGAAACTTAACGATGACAAAACGGAAGCACTTCTTATTCATGATCACAAATCATCCTCTAACTCAGCTCTCCCCACCTCATTTCAAGTAGGTAACTCAGACATACAGTTTACATACTCAACTAGGAATCTTGGTTATATTCTGTCTAACAACATGTCTCTAGATAAACATATATCTCACATTTGTCGCTCTGCATACACTGCTATCTGTCAGATCAGCTCCATCCGCCACTACCTCACAGTTAGTGCAACAAAAACCTTAGTCTGTGCTCTTGTTCTCTCTCGTCTTGACTACTGCAACTCTCTTCTGTCAGGCTCACCAAAACACTTCTTAGAAAGATTACAAAAGGTTCAAAACTCAGCTGCTAGGCTAGTTTTAAAGGCAAAAAAACGTGATCACGTCACACCACTACTTCATTCACTTCATTGGCTCCCTGTACAAGCACGGATTGATTATAAACTCTCTGTTCTGTGCCACCACTTTTTCTCGAATTCCTGCCCTTCATATCTAACCGAAATTCTCTCTGTCTATTCACCCCTTCGACAGCTTCGCTCCTCCGCAGACGATCGTATTCTTTCTGTCCCTAAGACTCGCACAAAAACATACGGTGAAAGATCTTTCTCTTACTGTGCCCCCAAACAATGGAATTCTCTTCCACTACACATCAGAAATATATCAACCATCACAGCCTTCAAAACTGCACTCAAAACACACCTCTTTAAACTTTACTATCCTGACTGATTCCCCCTCTGAAAGTTAAACGATGCTGCTGAGTGCCGTCCATGGCTTCACATGTAAATTGTTATGGAATGGTTGGTTTTTAATTTATATTTTTAAGTTCATTTTAATTTGCATGTACAGCGTGGTGAGCCCAGCCCTAGGCTGGGGTACCACGCTATAGAAAACTACCCATAATAATAAAAAAAAAATAATTAATTAATATCTATATTTAGTACTAGAAGTCCTAGATCTATGTGCTATCAATCAGTGATACCAAATAGGCTGAATATGCTTACTGCAGGAAATAAAATGTAAAAAAAAGTTTTCACCCTCAATCATTATAGTTATTTCTAGCCTTTTGTGAGTGTGACATTGAATACTAATTACCCTTTTTTTTATTTTAAATAAAATTTATGTTTAAACTGTTTATTTAATAGAATTTCTTTTCCTTTCACAGTCTAGAATGTTTGAACTTTGATGCAGACAATAAGCAAAGTAATATGTGTTTGGAGCAGGATAAGTGTGAAGAGATTATTGATAAGCAGACTTCTTCAAAATCATTAACTGAAATATATACAGACATTAAAACAAAAGATGACAACCCTAAGCCAGTTAGGATAAGTGAAAGGCTAAGCATTAAGCGTAACCGCTTGGGTGAACCAGAGGAAACTGAAAATGTAAATCAACCACCTTTAAAAGGTCAAACACCCAAAAAGCCAAAAACTTGTAAGTTTTCTTGGTGTTATTTTACTTAATTTTGCATCCTCACATATTTCTTTTTATTTTAGTTTAACATCTATAGATGCAAAGTTTTCACATATGAAGTTTCAACTAATTTTTTCAGTTTGATCATATCTAATATCCACATTTAGCCCAAAGGCAGAAAAAACACTGTGAGAATAGCAGTTTTGAATACTCTTGCAGTTATGATATATCCTGATTAACTGATTAGCTGATGTAATGTCCCAATGTAATATAAATGACATCTGTTAGGCAACTGTTAGGGTTATTTTTGTTAGCAGACTTTTGTCACAAATAAAGGCCTGCCCTAATGTTTTGGTTGATCATTAAATTAGAATGCTAAATAACTTAGTGCTAAATGCTTTGATGTCAAAATGTGTTACTAAGGAAATAGAAAGCTACACAATGTTTTAAAATGCAAGCATATCCTTAATATTTTATCTCCTCTAATTTTTTTGGTTAAAAAGCAAAACAACAAAGTAAGAGAACAAAGAAAAAAATACGCAGACCATGGGCTCAGTGGAGTGTTCGTGACAAAAAATTGTTCTTTATTGGCTTGGGGGAGGTAAGAATATTCTGTAAACAGGTGTTCCTAAAATTATTTGTTTTTAAATGAAAGGTATTTTATGTTTTTCTAATGTTATGGTTTTTTATAAGCTAACTCAATATTAATATAATGCCAAATACTTCTTACAGTTTGGAAAGAATTTTGAAGCAATAAGTAACAAAATTTCTCATGCTGCCAAAATGAGGGGATTTCCCTTGAAAGACAAGATGCAAGTTCGATACTTCTATTACAGAATTTGGGCAAAGATTTCAAAGTTTGTGCATATGAAAGACAGTGGTAAAGTTGATTTAATTATAATATTTCTTTGTGTTCTTTTAAGATTTAGCTTGTGATGGTATTTGCTATTTACATAATGTTTATTAGTCAATAAAATTATTTATTTTAACTCCAGTTGCTTAGTAAAGAGAAGTTAGAGATTAGCCCAGTATTTAATTACTTTGGACTCTACATATTTTTGAAATTTTGTTTGTCTTTTCAGATGTGAAAATGAAAACACAAGAATTATATGGACTTATTAATTATGGAGCTTTAAAAAAATATGTGAAAGGTGAAAATATTTTGAAATATTAATTAAGAGTTTTTAAGTCTTTTAAAATGTTTCATCTTTAAGTTTAAAGAAAATTGTGTAGCCATTAGACCATTAAATTTGTGCATTGCTATATGAATTTCTTAAGCTCACATTTCCATGTTCTCTAGATAAACTGCATCCTTAAAAAAAATTTGAATTTTATGTGCTGTAAAATAGCCTTAAAATTCAGAGACAGTTTTCTGAGCAAATTTGCTTAGTATTATCTGATTTTCATTAGTTTAAGTATCTTCACATTTGGGTTGCTTGGCTTCTATGTTTTGCTACACTTCATATGTAATCCTCAGAATCTTTGTTGAAACCTTTTTGGCTACTATGAAAATGATGTTTATTTTCTTCACTTTTACTGTCAGTAATATACTCATTTTAAGCCTGATTGTTAAAAACCACAGTGAGCAATGCTACGTTCAAAGATATTTGATTGTATGTATCACAATCTTTACCCTTGACCCTGTTTACTGGCTTGAGGTATAATTTATATTATGATTTGATTTTGTTCTTTGAAACTTGTCCCAACTTAACTGGTAGCCCAAAGTTTAGTTTAAGTAAATTTCAATTTAAAATTATTGTATTATTGATAGTGTGATACATTTTGTTTCATTTGATTTTTAAATGCTACAGAAACTGATCCTCAGTTCGAAAGATGCCTAAATGAATTAATTCTCTATGGGTAAGTAAAAATTTCTGCATACTATTTTAGTAGCAGATTATGCTTAAAATCTTAATATAGTTCACTGTTTATATATATCTATGTGTTTGATAATTTATGTCATTTTTAATGACGGAGAAGCAACACATTTTTTATAATTTATGCATTTTTTATTACTTTCAGAGAAACATCATTTGTCTTTAGAGGGAGGAGGCAACGGTAAGATCTTTTATTAAAACTAAAACTTTTTCTTGAAACAGACTAAAACTTCTTAGAATTGCTTAATCTTGGGGGCACTTACAGAAATCAGCTTTGCCATTCACTTTCACCCCTGAAAATATTACTTACTCTGAAGGTATTTGATTTCTGAAAATATTTCAGTGATAGTATTTAACATAAAATAAATTTGTTTTTCTAGATTCGCTAAATCCAGAGACTAAGAAGTAAATCTTTTAACATAAGTATCATGAAGCACTGGGGATGTTAATGAGTCCTTTATCTGGTAACCAGATAATATATTGTGTATTTGAAACACATTGTTTTTTTAGACTTCACCAGAAGGTACTTCAAAATGGGATTCATAAAATCGAATGCTCCAATAGGAGAATTGCTGTGACAAACCTGCGATATCTATTTCTGTTGTTTGTTGTAAAAATGCTTTGTTTTGCTTTTATCATTTCTAACAATTGAAGAACTTTTAACTCCATCTCCTATAGATACTTGGTTTGTAAGTATTTTCAGTACAGATCCCATCATGGATGGAAAAGTAAACATACAATAATACCACACAAACACTGGATCTATGTAGAAAGTCATAAGCAGTAGTCTGTGTAACTAAAAGATTTTACGAACAAAAGATGTCAGAGTTGCATTAGAAATGTTTTTAAAGTAAAAGCAATAAAAAATTATGGATTATGTTTCCTTTTTTTTTTAAATTTTTTGTAAGGAGTGAAAAAATAATAATTTATATAAGTCATCATTCAAATGTTGAATATGAAATTAAATAGACTTATCGTGTTGTCAAAACACTAAATAAACTTTGTTATATTAGTTATAACAAATTTTGATATTTCATTGTGCTAAATATTTTATTGCAGAGAAACTTCTTGTATACCCAAGGGTCGGAGACCACGGTAAGATGAAATATTTAAACATAAGCATTAATAATCACATCTTATTTTTTCCTTTAAAAAAAAAATCTTTAATTTACATTAGTTTTGTCTGTGTGTCAAGGAAGTAAACATAAGAAGCAAGTTCAGGAAATGTATGATATCATTTCAGAGTTGGCAAAGTTAGAACACCCATATGTACATACTTAAAAAAGCTGAACAGAATTGAAGGTATGGATAACTTGTAGCAAATTTGAAATTTTACATATATTTTTTTTAAATTTAGATCTTTACATCATTTTGTAATGCTCAAATTCTTCAAGCCTATGAACTCAGAATAATTTTTCTTTCATATCACATCTTTCAATCGATCCGGTAATTCTCTTAAACTGCTAAAGTATTTTTGTGAAATGGCTAAAATGTTTAAAATATATTTGTTTTTTTCTAAAGGTTTTAAAACATAAAGTAGATGGCAAGAAAAATAGAAATTTATGTCCTACAACATATTAAGTTTTGTCTTCCAAATAGCATCTGAATCATCGGGAACCAATAAACTCCCAAACCATATCACTCTGGAGCTCACTCCGAAAAATGGCAAAGCCTGGAGCAAAGTGCAGTCTTTGTCCCAAAATCCTCGCATCCGTGTGAAACTCACAGCAAACAGGACTTTGGAATCTGTATTCAAATATTTGGATAAGAAGTGGAAAGCTCACAGAGTCAGGCTAGTATCCTTTCAAAAGAATGAGACCATCTTCATATTATTACTATATAAGATATTAATATTCTCATTCATGTATTATTTTGAAGAAATAAGTTTTGATATATTTTCTTTCAAAAAATTGACCTCCACAACCTTACATATTTATCTAGAAAGAAGGGTTTGGTGTTTCTGAAGTACCTGGCGAGGAACTTATATTTTATCTTCATCCCAGTTGTAAATTAAAACCTGTCACTATCATACCCCAAGAACAGCAAAGAATTGATGTGACTTTTAAGAGTTACAGGGAGAACATTTTACGTAAGTAAAAACTTAAATTATATCTGTTATTTGGTAGTTGCATCATCATTAACCATTTCATTATATTTGCACCCATCAAAAAGTTGTCTTTGGTATCAAGCAAAGGGAAATAACTCCACTTTGACCATAAATTGTTGACAAAAAATGTATTAAAACTCAATCTTTCATTCAGTCATAGAAAAAAATTACTGAGAATTGTAGTGAAATATAAAATGTAATAAAATAAGCCTACTTTAGGACCAGTTACACCTAAAATTCTTGAACATCATGTGAACGCAATGGGTATAACCAGACAGTCAGACAGGTATATTAACATCAACTTCATCTTCTGACCCATCTGGGTTTTAAAAATTTTAAACTCATTCAATATCAACATCAATTTTATTTCCATTATCTACTTCTATATCAAATTCATTACTGTTGACACTAACAGCCGACGTAGTTGCAGTGTTAAACGATCTAGAAGGGCAAACACCAAACAGAGTAGATCTACTTTCAAAGAACTATTTAAAAATAATAGTAAATTAGCGTAAAATCAAGTGCACAGCCACCAAACCCCAACAAAACAGGAGCTTGACACTTTGTTTGTAAAAAGACTCTTTGTAACTCCTTAATAAGAAGAGTTTCCTTCACTGGGCCATGTTGAAAATGGCGTGTTGTTAGCGATGGGAATAGACCCCAACATGACTGAGGGGTAAGCTCCAGAAAACCAAACCACGACTGTAAGGGTTTAACGTTTTTTAATAATGTCCAAGTTCCTTTTTTTTTTATCGTTCTAGCTGAATTTTATTATTTTGTTGGGTTAAAAATTGTGCTATTTTCTATTTGTAGCAACATTACGAAATAAGAAAAGACCAAGAGCATCCAAAGAGTCTGATAAGCGAATAGAAGAAAAGGAAAAGGCATCAGAGGAAATTCCAGATGACCCTGGTGGAATCGGAAAAGTAGATCGGAATTCAACCTCAAACCCTAAAGAATGCAATTTGGTTTCAGATTACCAAAATAACAAAATCAGCAATGATCTGCCACCTGCTTTTGCTAATTTAATTTCTACTGGAGCTACTGATGTATCCAGTATTGCCCAGAACATTGGTCACGATGGCTTGGCTGATACTCCAGTTGGTGTGACACCACCATCAGTACTGCATGAAGATGAGAATGCCATGTTCCCAGATGATGCACCCTTCTCACCACCAATATCCTCTCTCTCTACTGCACAAAACATAAACTCTTCTGTGATCATTTCCTCACCACCCCCTTCAATGAGCTTGGCGTTATCTCCCACTTCAGTTAACAGGAGGAAAATGACTAAAGCTTCCAAGAAGCTTGCATTAGATGAAGTCAAACCAGCATCTAGCAGTTCTGATAATCCAGTATCTCTCAGTGACAATTCCTCTTCTCCTGCTAAAAATGAAGGAGCTTCAATTTCTGTTCAAGATCTAAAAGAAGAATCTGACCGAGAAATAGCAAGACTTACCAAACTGGTAGGCGAAGGCTTTACTCTGAAGAACTCAAACAATGTTACACTCCTCCATCTAAGTATCTTGCTAGGTAGAGAAAATATAATCAAATTAGACTATGAATGGAGAGAGAAGAACCCATCAAAGTTACCCCCTTTGCTCTGTAAGGCCTCTAACCAGATGAGCAATTTACTTAGGCGTTTATGCAATATTGCTGCTGTGGAATTATCTGATTATTCCAAACCCTTGGTGAGTGCTAAAGTTGCCTGTTTTTTTCTTTTTTTGCTTGTGAAGTATTTTTTATATTTTAATTACCAAGTACAAGTGAGAAATAAACCATGGTTAACATTAATTCTCGATTTTTTTCAATAGGCTGCACTTTCAGAATGAGAGTTTGCTTGCTGTACACCTTTATTTTATTTGTGATAACCCGTCTTCCAAACATCTTCCTGGGATTTTATTTATTTCATTGCTTAATAACCATCATTGCTTTTAAAATACCCTGGGAAAAAAACTACACCTACCAAAAAAAACCAACATATGTTAGGTTTCAAACAGAAATTTTTATATCATCTTCAGAAAATGATTTTAATTAAGAAGCCAATGAATGGCAAATCTAGGACTAAAATTAATTTTAAAAAATAACTGCATCATTTTGCCACTGAATTTGGGAACCACTGGGGTGGGGGTGCTCTTCTATTTAACAGATTTGTGTGCTGCTCATTAATTTTGCATTTTAATGTGTAATGAAAATAACGATGTTCTGTTTGTTGTCTTCAGGAGAAATTAGTGGACCAGAATAAGCCACCTAGCAAAAGTGTTCCATGTTCTCATTGCGGTAGTGATGTGGCATTGAAATCTGGTTCCAGAAGCTCTCGGAGACAAATGAAGGTTGATAGAAGGGAGCGGACACGTGAGACAGCTACAATGACAGATCCCCAAAATCTAGACCTTAACCTGACCCAGGCTCAGATCTTTCAACCATTGCCAGGATTAACACCTGGCACCAGAACATTTGTCGCAGGACCACCTCCTGGGGCTGTTCAGGTAGGATAAAATTCAACATCAAGGTTTTATTTGTGAAGCTTATGTGAAAGATTATACATGTGCTGACTTTAACTAAACAATAAAATTACCTCATCAAAATGTCATTGATTTTAATAAGATTGCCTTATTTATACCTCAGCTAAAGTGTGACAGTAGAAGGTTTTTTTTTTAACAAAAAAAATATTGGTTAGGATTCCTAATCTGGTGTTTTAATGGCATGAATCATATAATTTTGATCACCATTGATCAGACTTAAGGGCGTTAACTGTCCTGGAATTTGGGGTGAAATTATTGAAGCGCTTAACATATTAAAAAAAATTGATTATTCTTTCTAATAATAAATAGAAAGTTCTTTATGCTAAATTCTTAATTCAAAACAACATTCTCAACAGATTAATGGGTCTGATCCAGTTTTTCGTGTACCATTTGTTCCGACTTTTAAAAATCTTTGTGCAAAAGATGATCAACAGAAATATGAAGAGCAGCAGAGATTGCAACAGCAAGCTAAAGAAATTATGGTGTGTAAATCTCTTTCTTAACACTTTTAGTAAAGTTGCCGCTTTCTTGCCCTTAAACCTCAACAGCTTTTATGGCCAAATCTCACTGTAAAGCACACGCCATTTTCAATGTTGTCTATTGAAGGTAACTTTTCTAATTAAGGAGTAACAAATAGTCCATTTATAAACAGGAAGTGTAATGCTTTTTTTTATTGGGGTTTGGTGGCTGTGTGCTTGATTTTACGCTAATTTCAATTTTTTTAAAAACAACATTTTTACAGTAGATCTATGCTATGGCGTTTGCCTTTCTAGAATTGCTTCAAACTGTCGACAGAATTTGATGCAGAAATAGATGGAGAGAAATAGATATTGGAAATAAAA
The DNA here is from genome assembly GCA_964017045.1 of Omphiscola glabra. Taxonomy (NCBI): domain Eukaryota; kingdom Metazoa; phylum Mollusca; class Gastropoda; family Lymnaeidae; genus Omphiscola; species Omphiscola glabra. The sequence continues at coordinate 5,860,684 of OZ024801.1, read as the reverse complement.
GTGATGTTGATATTGAATTCGCTCATCATCTTGATATCTCTGATGGGTCAGAAGATGAAGACTAAGTTGATAAATCTGACTGGTCTGACCATTTGTGTTTAATTGACATTTAAGAATGTTTAGGTTTAACTGGTCCTAATGCAGACTCAATCTATTTAAATTTTATATTTCTCTACAATTATGAGTAAATTTTTTTCTATTACTGGATAAAAGATTGATTTTTATACATTTTTAAGGCTGCAACTTATGGTCACAATGGAGTTATTTCGCTTTGCTTAGTACTTGGGGTTATATTCTTGATGGGCGCTACACTACTGAAAGGTTTAATGGCTTCTTTTTTTAAAATTCATATAATAAGTAATTTTGTGCCTATAACTATAAGTACAAAGTTGATTTGGTAAAAGTAAATAAATGTGAATATTAATTTCAGCAACAAGCACCAAGTCCCCGTAGATTGCTTAAGAAGCGAACCATGAGCAGAAAAACATCTTCTTCTATTATTGTACAGAGATCTTTGGTACCTAAAGTGGATACGGGAGAGATGGTGACCCTCATACAGGTTTGAAGATTTGAGGTTTTGTATGCCACAGATTTATTGAGATAAGCCACTTTAGCAAACTATTTTAAGTTGGAGGATTTATACTAAAAACCCAGCTGACATTTTTCTAACACATGATGAATCAGTCTCGAAAGTTAATAGCTGTTTAGACCTTTTATGACTTGAGTGCTAGAAATAGTGTCATTTTTATACTGTAAAACATTATGTTCAGTTATTGATAGATCAGCCTTTGTTTAAGTTTCATATACAAATGGTTTCAAGTAATTTCCACTCATGTATGATATTTTTATGAAATAATTTTACATTTCAGAAAATATCTAACAGCATATTAAGATTCTTATTAAATTTGTTTTATACAGCCGAGTCCTCGGGGAATACAAAGGTCATTAGTAGTACGGGTAGGGCCAGAAGAGCTTATGAAATCAGCACAGGCTGTAAACATCATTTGTTCAACTCCACTATCAGAAGATAATGATCAAATGAAAGGTGATTTTTTTTTTTTAATTATAAAGTTCTAATTGGAATTACTCTCAGGACATGGTATATATCATATTATGAAATATACTTGGTAATGATAAGCATACCAGAATTTTTTAAAATATGGTGTCAGTTATAAATTACCAATTTTTTAAAAGTTTAAATAGATGGAAAAAGTTTACATATGTTCTCTCACTTTAGGGGGTACCAGTATCGGGTATTTTGAAGAATAGTTTACAATCAACAACATTTTATACTTTTGTTGTCTTTATAAGTTTCAGAAGGTAGAGCTATACCTGAAGAGGCAATTCTGACCGCTACAACTAAAGCTTCAGAGGTAATGCTTTTAATATTTATAATACATATATATAATTGAGCATGGAGCAAGTTTTATTTATTAGGCCTTTATTTGAAGAAAATTTGTAAAGGACCTTAAATAAAAAATTATATTTTTCCGTACAAGTAAACATTGCGTGAATAAGTAATTTTCACATTTATTAAAAAAAGTTTGTACCGATAACTTCGTAATTGCTGTTATAAAATTATTTCTATAAAATTATGCAGTTGTATTTATTTTCAATCAGAATTGTACATACAGTAGAAAGGGCTCTGAATTTGGGTTGCACCGATAATCAAAGTGGCCAATTAATGTTTTTTTGGTCTTGCTAAATTGGCTGCTGCTAATTATTTAATCTGTATTTTTATTTAATTCGCTTTGAAATATTTTTGAAAAATTAATGCAATTTTATTTACTATTTCACAATTTAAATTAGAAACTGAGTTACTGGGAGCATTGGTAAACCTTTATTATTAGCCTACAATAACCCGGTGAAGAAACAGCAGCGAGTGCTCTTTAGCGACATGATTGCAGCTCGGCCAGTTGGCCACAAATCGGTTTTGACTCCCAAAAAAAATGGTTCTTGACAGGTTCTCGAAAAGAAATTTGGCTCTCAAACAAATTTTAATCATCCTGCTGCTGATTTTTTGTCTCTTTTGACTAATGAGTTATCCAACCACTGAGATAGGAAATAAACCCCCCAAAAACATCACAAAAGGTGGTTTTTTTCATATCAATCTATTAAAGTTGTGATGCCTCAGGAAAAAAATGTAAAGTTATATGGTGTCCACCATGTCATGTAAATAATTAAGTCATCACAGAAATAAATAAAAATGAAAATAGTGGAAAGGGGTGAGGGAGATATGTAATGATAGGACAGTTCCTTATTTTGGTACAAATTTAATGAAGTCTCATAAAAAATTTAATTAAAACCATTTAGCATAATCTAGAGCTCATTTAATACCAGTATAAAGAAAGTTTTATCTGTGGGCCAATTAGCTGTTTAATTAATTTTTTTAAAAAAGGCAAAATGGCATATTACATAATATATACAGAGAAATCGAAATTAATTTTTTTTTAAAAGGCAAAATGGCATATTACATAATATATACAGAGAAATCGGTGCAACCCTACTGTGATTTAAGTATTCCTTGTTTCTCTAAGGAAATTTAAAAATGGGGCTGTCTTTGCATATTATTTTGCTGACTAATCTGTTTTGTTCAGCTGTGTAGTTTGTGGGATGATAAAAGTGAAGCTTGGTCTCTTGAACACTCTGTCTTTGCAGTAAGTTAACATGACTGCTAAAATTCTCTTGGTCAGTCATCACATTCTTTGATATTTACATTCAAACTGTTAAAATTTTAAAATTATTTTAAAAGTAGTCATCAGTATTTGATAATAATAGGATAAAAGTTTTTTTGTTGCAATTCATTTATAACAAAATGGAATATAAAATATTTGTTTCAGCAACATGGGGAAGCTGTTACAACAAGAAACCTGGCCAACTCAACAGTATTGATTCCATTAGATGTCAAAAACAGCATTCAGTTAGATGACAAATCCTTTCTGTCATCAATCTCTGTGACTACCACCCCAACAATAACTGTATTCCTCAATAAAACATCATCTCCCAAGTTGTTGACTCCTGCTACGATAGCTCAAGGAGACATCAGTATCTCAGACTTTAACATATCAATGACTTCTGTTAGTGGAGGTAGCAGTAAGTATTATATTTGTCAACCTCATGTAAATATTTAGAAACTGGCAATACTCTATCTGTGGGTGCTCTAAAAAGACTGTTAGAGATTGCAGTCAAGTGTGTTAATTAGATAAGATCAGATACCATTCTTTTACTGATCCATCTATCTAATCTTTTTTTTTTTTTTTAGTGGGCCCTGATGCTGGAGACAGATTTTTAGATCTGTTGTTGCAAAATTCAGAGCAAGGATTTTCTGGTAATTATTTTAGCTTTCTACTTTCTCTTGCTGAGATATTTTTATTAAAAATAAAATATGCTTAAGGAATGTATTTTGAAAATTAAAAGGATTGATCTGATTATAAAATAAGTGAGATAATTTTTTAAATATTTTGCCTATCATCTTTATTTTAAAAGGTTTGTTGCAAACCCCAAAGAAGTCCTCACAATATTCAGAAGTGGAGCATTCAGATATTACTGATGCTGAGATATGCTTTGGCACACCCATTCTGCGCACTCCATCCCTTACTGGAGTTCCAACATCTGCCTCATTTCTTAATACACCCAATGAGTTTCCTTCATCTTTAAAAGAGCCTAATGAACAACCGTGGCTGACATCAGAAGTATGTATAACAATGTAACATTGATCACATTCTTTCACTATCTTCTGCAACATAATTTTTATTATCTAGTTTCATGAGTGAGTTGTGATTGTAACAAATAATAAGAAAGTTAAGTGAACCAGATTGAAAACTGTATTTCTAATGTTGAGATGATTTGTCATCTTTAAAGATGGAATATTTTTTATGGACATTAGGAATATCTGCAGACACTAAAATACAGTTTTATCCTTTTTCAGGATCAGGATGTTTCATTAAGCTCTATCCTAGGAGACTCATCATCATTCAAAACACAGACCCATACAAACTTTTCGAATATTAGCTTAGGAAATGAGAAATATTCAGCCACTTCAACTCCTTCTGCAGCATATGCCTCATTCTTTGATGCGGAATCCTCAAATACAGAGCCAGGACTTGTATCTTATAGTAAACCATTAGATTCAGGGGTGAGTTTTTAGGATTTTATATCAGTGTTAGCTCTTAGGATGGTAGAAAATGTTTCAAGTAAGGCTGGAAGGATATTGTTTGTTCTCACTAATAAAGGATTAATTATTAGCCATTGGTTATAAATTTAATAAATGAAATATTTTGTGTAAATATTTGGGAAGGGAATTTTGCTAAAAAGTTTAAAAACAATTGAAGAGCTGATTTTCAAAACGCGGTATCCACCATTTTTAAAAAAATGAAAAAACCTAACCATTTTGTAGAGCAATCCAGGTTCGTTTAGGACATGGTAAATTCTATATACTAAACACATTATATTCCTATTTTATTCGTGTCTAAAAATGATTTAATCCTCTAAACGCTTTATTCATTTTTTGTAAAAAGTTGAATAATCTCAAAACCCCCAAAATGGATATACAGCATTTTGAAAATCAGCTCTTCAATTGTTCACACCATTTTACTTTAAGATTCTCAAAAATTAATTACCGGTAATTTATACTCCTTGTGATAGAACATTTTAGTCTTAACTCTATATCCATGTAATGCTAAAAAAAATACACATAAATTTAAAAAAGCTCAAATTCATTAAACCAATGATAGGGATCATCTTTAATTTTACAGAAATCTAATCAATTTAAATAAGATTTTTAAAAAATCTGCTTATATTTAATATGTAATTTTTTAAATTTTAAATAATTATTATTATAGAGTAAAAATACATATAATATAACAATTAAAGAATTATTTTATCTGAATGTGATAATTAAGATCGTATTATCTTTGTATTACTATTGTTTTGTTGCATTCTTTATTCAGGTTTTCCCATACTTTGTTTCGCTCATTTCCATATTATAAATTCTAAGCACGTTTAGTGGGAAAACCTGAAAATCTGTTAATATTGATTGCAAAATTAATGTTAAATTTAGTTAATTGTCCAGATAACTTCAAGAAATATCAAATAAAAGTTTTCTTTTGAACTCAATGAAACTAAAATTAGAATATCTTAATAGAACTTAATTTAAACTCACAGATCACATGCTTTAACTTTTCTTGATTTTAACCTAATGTGAGAAAACTGATAATGCTTTTTGCCACCTTTTACAAATAAATATAATTGATCGATTTGTATAAATAATACACCACACCAAACTTTAGCTTTGTATATTTGACATTTAAATTTGATGATTTAAAATAAAATTATTAACTATGTATTTAATTTTTGTTTGTTTGTTACATTTCAAGGGCCACGAAAGTGTGGTGGGGTACATTTTAGATAGTTTTATTTACTTGAAAGATGTCGTTTCCATCAGCAATATTTCAAAACTCCAAAAAATTACAATGTGAATATTGGTATATAGATAATTTAAAATAAAATTGTGAACTATGTATGTTAATAGTTTCTGTTTTACATTTCAAAGGCGAGGAAAATTGGGGGGATGGGGGGTTACATTTTAATATCTTTATCGTCAAGCCCAATTTTGTTAAAGATTTGACCTTTGTTAAGAATTAAATTTAAAATAAATAACGTTATTCTTTAAAAAATAACGTGAACATCGATTTTGAGATTCTTCTTTAGGTATAGGAATTCTGTGTAATTACTTTTAGTTCAGGAGGGAGGCAAAAGGTTGTGTAAATATCTATTGAAGATACCAATTTATCAAATATCCTATCCTCTAGTTTAATTAGATACAATGATAATTTTTAATAACTTACATTTCAGACTGATGATATCTCATTGAGTTCACTCTTAGGAAATCCCAGTTTCAAAAAGGAAGATTTACAACGTGCATCCCCACTTCTGCCCTTGTCAAAATTAAAACCTGTTAACTTATTCTCAACCTCACTTGATCTAGAAGGCAACTCTCAGCTTTTTGGTGAAGGCTCTGAAGACACAATTGCTAAACTTGATGTAAGTTGAAAATATTTCCATTTAACATAAGTTTGACATATATTCTATATTCCATATTCTTATTAGTAATTAGCCATAATGACTTAATATTTTTTGCTTACAAAATGTGGACCTGGACAGGTTATAATTTTTTATTAACTTTTAAAATGAGAAACAGTTATGGACCTGCCATTTGCCCCGCTTTAGATTTCTTTTTTTCCATTTACATAACCTATCAAAAGCATTGCTTTTTACTTTTACTATGTAAAAAATATTGTAACTTATTGTAACCATTTATTTTTAAAGTGTGTTGTTTTATATAATATATATATACACACACAAATATTAAAATATGTGGAGAAGAAAGAAGCCATAATTTTTAGTGCTAGATCTTGCATTGTTTGCTACTTGTAAAAAGGAGATATATTCAAAAATTTTCTTATAAGGGCTTACATAGATACTAATTATAGTGATTTATCTTCCATTAACTTCAGATAGCAGATGATGAACTTGAACATGCTTGGAAATATTTTTAAGAAATTAATTTTTAAAATAAATATAAATCTGATTATTCAGTTTATTCTTTTTGTTAGCAAGAGTAAGTTTATATGTTACAATATCAGACTTTATAAAGTGAGCAAAGATAAGCATAAGAATATGAAGCACACATAAGCTTACTTACTTAGAAATTAGTAAATATGTGAGGAAAGCCAGGTCTGTGGATCCATTGGGGAATGCTTTGAAATATGATTAGGTTAAATAATGTCATATATTTTATATTAGTAATTATTTGTCACCTACCTTAATTTTGTAATTATTTTTATTTCTTTGCTCTATTGCTCAGGATTATGCTTAACGGTGCATTTTGTATCACAAGTATAATTCTTAGTTTATTGAAAAAAAAATCCAGGTTGAAGGATTTGTGAATGAAAGCAGCTTTGATTTTGTGAGCAAGTTTGAGTCCTTAGCAGCCCAGATTTCTGAACGGCAGGAATCTCTTAGTGTTACAGAAAAGCAAGAAAAGTTACTTGCTGGAATGGATCTTGTTATTAGGATGGAAAGTCCGAGCACAGAGAGCTAGAATCTCAACTATTCATAATAAAAACATTTTTCATGTTTTAAAAAAAAATGTGCATACCTGAAAGATAGTGCATTTCTGTTAATTGTTATGTAGAATTTTTATTGTAACTTGCTATGTTTTTAAAGGATTTATTTTTGAAGCATAAATAATTTAAATTCAGTATTATTTGGATTGTCATTGTAACTATAACTTGCCATGTGTTGATGAAAAAATTAGCGTGACTTACAGTTTGGTAAGTGACTAAAATTCCTGACAAGGAGATTTTTAGCCTTCTCACCCTGCTTGTTACTTAGTTATTAACTGGTCATTCATTGCTCCACTGCTTAATGCTATTTAAGTTTTCTGAAATAGTTAAAGGTTTTGTATTTGATTCCCATGAGTTCATGAGGACAGAGGAAACTAATGTGGTATGCACTTGGGGTAAAATAGGGCTGTCATACCACCAAGGGGCTATATGAAGAGACAATTTTGATGAGCTAATAACCACACTCAACACACCAATTTTAAACACTATATCCTATCATTAATAAAGTGCCATGGCTCAGTGACTTTCTGAAAATTTTGGCTGCAAAGATTTTCTATATCACAATCTTCTGAATGATTTTTTATTTTGGGGGGGGGGGGGGGGGGAATCTATACAAATTTAAATCTAGATATATATCATATATTGTGAAGTCTGTTTGGTTATCTTTTCTCAGATTAACCAAACATCACTGATACAACACTACATACACCCTGGTCATAATTCTTAAAGAGTTAATTGGGATAAAGATTTCATTGAACCTGAAGTACAGAATTATAATAAAAGTATGACTAAACAAGTTTCAACTAAAATATTTACCGGTATCGTAACTTTCATGAGGTCTCATTCTTAAATTATATGCTGATTAAAGAAATTGATCTTTGTTCATTTTAAGGCAGCTATTTGTTACTTTATGACTAAATAACCTTTTAATGGTATATATATGCTAAAAATATTGTTTGTCATTTAAAAAGATCTCTCACCTCTTAGCATTATAGCAGCCTTCAAATGTCTCTCTACACCTTTCCACTGCCTCTCTTAGTGCTCTTAATCTTAAGCCTCCAGTTCTGTTGTTGCACATCCCCCAAGTACTGCACTGTATTTTTTACTCAGTTTATAGAACTCTACTTCGACCATTATTTTTTTAAAAGTTTAAATAAATATTTGAAAGTCCAATTTAATAAAATATATTACTGTAAATTTTTAGTTTGGATTAAAAAAAACAGTGTATAAAATCATATTTTAGTTGAGCGAAGAAAAAAAATTACAAGTCACAGGTCTTTATCAGGATTGTTCAGAAAGTTTAGTAACTTCAATCCCATGGAAGGTATTCTTGATTTACTGCAATAAAGCTTCCAACGATGAAAGAAATTTTAACTAAATTATTTATAATATAAATTATAGCTTAGTGTGATTTTGAATTTATAGTGGATATCCCTATTGATAATCATATGAATTATAATGAATAGAGTAAATAACAATTTACACACTGGTGTGGGATCAATCGATTTGTTTCATATCAATCCCCCTCCCCCCCCCCCCCTTTTTTTTTTTTTAAAGCTTCCAGTATTTTTTGGCACCATAAACTCCATTATCTAAAGAAATGCAACTTTTTTATGGACTTAAAATGAGTCTGAATTATATTTACACTTAATAACTAAGCTTAGTTATCTACCTTAAAGTTAGTCATCTTGACACTGTTCCAGTGAACTGAGTTAAAGCTTGCTTTGACCATCAGTTTTTCATAAACTTTTTTATTTAGAACTTTCCCTTGACAGTGCAACTAAATATGCCTACTTAACTGGATTTTAAGTTGAAATGATTTCTTTAACATTTTCAAGTTCTTACAAAGATAAAGTTGATGACAATAATCCCTGTTAGTTGATTGTCTCTTGGAATTATCCTTTACACTATCTCTTAATTTTGCATTTGGTTTGTGTGAAATGATGTATAATACTTATTTAGAATTGAAAAGCATGAATATCAATGTAAAAAAAATATTTTTTTGTTTTTTCGGATCAAGTTGAAAGTACCTTGATAACTAGTTTCAAAAATTGGAATTTTTCAGATTTGTACTGGTATAAATGTAACAAAAAGTTAAAAAAATTTTACCACGGGCATGAGGTGGGCAAACAATTTTGTTTAAGTGCAATTTATACTTGTTTCATTGTTTGCTGTAATATTAGTACATCAATGAAAGTTAATAAATTTTATACAACTTTTCACTTCTTAAAAGAAAAGATTTCCGTTGTATTAAGTTGTTTTAAAGATAAAAAAATTGCACACAAATGGGCCACATTATTTATTTTATTCCTACAAACCAAAGATAAGATAAATATACAAAACAGAAGCACTGAACTAAGATAGAAGTGTTGCAGTATTGGATAGTTATTAAATACTACTTTTACAAAATTAAGTCGGGGCTCCGTTTTTTAAAATTTTTTACAGCAACAATCTTGCTCAATATTATTAAACCTTCATCAATTAATAAAACAAAGCAATAATATTCTAATAGTAAAATACCAAAGCAGTTTAAACCTGATGAAAAATGCATATTTCATTACATGTTGAACATTTTTAGTTAGTTAATATACTGGTAAGTTAATGTAAGGGCATTTACAGTCAGCTGAAAAGCTTTAGGATTCAGACACTGCTGATGTTCTGATATGTTTGACAAGTCACAGTCATTTAACACACCTTAGCAGCCTACCAAAAATATTGCACACATTTATTTACAGGTCTCCATGTCTCACTAGAAAATTCATGCAGGCTTACAACTGTTTGGTACTATGAATCCTTTTTTTTTTTTAAATAAAAAAAATAAGGCAATATTCTCATATTGATTTCTTCAAGATGAATCGGAATATCTCTTTACTAAAGAATATAAAACTGATAAAGAAATAGTCAAACGAATCAAGCTATTTCTAATTATATACATTGTAGATTTAATTGCCTTACAAAAGGTTTAACAAAATACATTACAGTATATTTTACAAACACACCATGTTCCACTAAAAAAAATAAAAAAAAGGGAATTTGACAAAGCATTTTTGGCACCATGGAAACAATTTTTTTAAAGTTATAATAATAATGTAGAAAAATATTCTAGTGTCAATATGCCCTGCTATTCAATCTGCAAACTTTTACCAAGTCACTCAAGTACTGAAATAACAAAATTAAATCGAGTAAACATTTTTTTAAAAATGCATTAAAACACTGACTCAAACCTAAACTGAAATTAAATGCTGATTTTGTGTAACATTTAATGCTTTAAAAAATGTATTTCTTAATGAAAGTTTAATTAATAGATGAAATTTAAAAGTTAAGATATTATAAATTATAGATTCTATATTATTACAAATAGAAAAAATTGAATTACCTAATATAAGACTGACTGGATCAAGCCATGTAAAATAAATAAATAGTGGAACAAGATATGTTTAGGCTTGAAAATAAAAAATGGAAGTTGAGTTTTTATTTCACTCCATTTCTATTATTAATATAAAAAAAATTAAATTAATAATACCGTTACCATTATAGTACTCACCCAATAATGTGGGACACATGTTTCAATTGTATAAAACTCAACTTCCATGTCTAACAATAACATAGAGCACTCCCTCATATGATCACTGAGCTACTATTTTGACTTTATTGAAATCTTCAACCAAAGTTTTATTTTTTAATTAAAATTTATCTGTTGTTTATTACATTGTATTTGTCTGATGAAGAAGGCATCTAGCTGAACAATGCATCTAGCCGAAACATTTGCTTAATTGTCTTGTCCTTTAGTTTTAAGCCTAAACATATCTTGCTCCACTATCGATTTGAATTACCTAGTTGGAAAACAGCATATCCAAAAACTTAAGGATCAAAAAAGCTATTACCATTAAAATAATAATAATAACAAAACGGCAACAAAGCAACTTAAAATTTCAAGTAAGGCACATCTGGTGCTGAACAAATAATTGTTACCAATATGTATTTTAAATGTTACCTTTAGCAGAGGTGGAATTGATCATGTACAAAAACCAAAACAGACCTCCAATGAACCAACTAGGAAATTCAATTCCATTTCACGAAAATAATTCAGAAGAATGTACAATTCAAACATACTTTAGGGGCTAATAATAATTTTTAAAATAGAGACGCTGGCCATGCACAACCAATATTTTGTGCCACTAGAAAGTAACAATAGTGTGAAAACAGTTCATGTCTTTATAAAGCATCAATTGCTAAAATGGTCCATACTACCACAGTGAAATTATGAGTGAGCTTATTTTGAATGGTAGAGGAAATATGTTATTAACCCAGTTTTTGTCTAACTCCTTCCAATCAAAAAATATTTTAAAATACTATTTGTATAAAGGCTTGCTAAGAATCCTGTCTATTTAAGTAAGAAGATTCATTGATTTTCTATAGCATCTTAATATATTTGGAGTTAAGTGAATCTGGACATTTCTGCTTTAATCATAAATATTTATATTTCAAAACAAATTGTAACAGAAAATTTATAAAGATAGAGGGTTTTTTTTAATTTTAACATTGTCATTAAAAAATTATATACTGTACACTGACAAAGAAAAAGAAATAATTTATCAGAAATTTTGAACAAAAGTTGAAGATAATTTATACAAAATTTTACACAATAGCTAAGGGTTGACAGGAAATAAAAACGCTTCCAGAGAATAAGCATTTAACATTACTACACCTAAACAGCCATGCAATGTGAGAGTATAAGTTACAGAAAGATTTCTAAATAATACAACCAAAATTCTTTAAATATTGACATATTTAATAGTATCAAATTCTTTCAGGGTAAAAGTAAAAATGTGATGGCAGAAGTTTTAACAAATAACACTAAAGATTCATTAAAGCATTTGCTAAGTTAATTAATTCATAAAAATAGTTCTAAACATACATATATTTAGAAAAAGTCCTTTTTATTTTTCAGATAAAACTTTCCTTCTTTGAATCAGTGGCATAGTCATAACATCAATGGTTGTTTAAAAATACATAGGCTTTGTCATAACATCAAAACCTCTTCAAACATATACCCTGAATTTTGTAATTTCACAGTTAATTTATTTTAGCATTACTAATACTAATATACTAGCAATTTACACTGCTTGCTTTAGAGACCCCACTTGGAGAGTCCTGATACCATATGCCATAAAACATTATAGATGACCTTTGGTTAAGACAAATGAAACATTTTCATTCTACAAAATTTAAATGGACATTTTGAAGACAACAGCAATTCATAAACAATATATTGGCAAGTATTTAGCCTCAGAATAGACAAATCATCAAACAGAAAGACAAATACAAAAGTGCAGATTTCAAATGAGTTTACTGGAAAAAAATAATAAAAGGAAAGAAAAATAATTGCTTGGTTTAAGAAAAAAAAAGCACTGAGAACTAATTATGCTTTGTGATAGTATGTTTTAATAACAGTTTGGGCTTCATACACTTGATCGATACCGAAGTTTGGTTCAAAGCGTAATATATCATACCATTGGTTATATTGTTTTGTAGAGAAAAATTAATATTTTTCAAGATTTATTAATATTTCTATTTTTAGAAAAATAGGTGTCACTAAATACAGTAAGAAATTTTTAAAAATTATATATCGGGTAAGAAACCAGACACTTTTTGTTGACAACAAAAACCTGGTTTTAATATTGCACATCCACTCTAATATAGATTAAGAATACCATTACTGACTAACATTGCATACATCTTTACCAGCTAACTAATTACTAAATTCTGAACCTTCATTAATCACTCTAAAAAAATTGCCATTTAATTGACCAATATATTTTTAAAAATGATATTGAAATATATGACATTGAAACACTAAACAGGGATTCCTGATTCTTAACATTATTTGCGCTGTGGAATATTTACATGGACCTCTTGATAGTGCTTTGCAAGTAACAACTACATCACATGCCTGTACATAGAAAGAATGGTGAGACAATGCTCCAGATTGTGAATTGATGTGCTATTGTTGATATGCAAAAGATTATGAATACATCATTAATTATTTTTTAAAAAGGGAAAAGTTTCTATCATGTACTAGAAACTATTGAACATATTGACCAGATTAAAGTAAACACAATGTATAACTAATTAAAATTACAAATACTTTTATAGTCAAAGTTATTAGCAGATAGGGAAGTGTGAAGCACATAGTATTGGAAAGCCAGAAGAAATTCAAACAAAGCAGCAAGCTTATTGACCAAAAGCATTTGTCACTGAACAGTCCGAGTAAAACAGTATAGGTAATATGGAATGGAAAAAGAAACTTATCTAATACTAATAGAAAGTAGGAGCCAAGTTCCAGAGGCAACCAGGAAATGCTAATAAAATCAAACCGAAAATGAAGAGAAAGTAAAATAGGAAAGAAAGTACAAGTTGCTTAGGTTTAAATAGAAAAATGGCTGATAACGCTAGTTGTGTTTGGTCTTTCTTCAAGCTTTCCCATTATGAGTAATTCATATGTCTTTGCATACAGCTTGATTGCGGTCTCCCCAATATTATCTTTTACACTTTATAAGTAGATAAGAACAATGATTTAATTATCCACATTTCTCAAATTTATTGACGCTAATGTTTAAAAAATGGTTCATTGAAAATATTTATATTAAAACAAAAGTGACTTAATGAACTATTACAAAGAGTGTAAAGACAGGATGAGTAATAGACCTTTAAATACCAGTTTAATAAGGGGTTAATCATTATCTTTTATCATCAATATTTGAAGTAATGGTTGTTAAAAAGTTTTTCATTATTATATGAAATGCCTTAAGTTTGCATGAAAATGAAATACAAGAACACCAGGACACAAGTTCACCAACCCATAAATAGTTTGATTATATAACATTTTATAAATGCAACCGTATTAACAACTACTGTTCCCCTACAACTGTGCCTACTAGATAATTCATATGGATTTTACAAACAAATTTTAAGAAACTAAACAAAAAGATCAAGGCTTCATAACAAACATTGACAAGATTTATTAAAAACAAGTTATTTATAATTAGACTGTGCAATGGTTGTATTTTAAAATGCATTTTAAATTGCAACAAATTGAAAAACATAATATTGTAAAGCAAGTTATTATTGTGTTACGATAAGAATTAAATATAATTTTTAAGTATGTATAGATGTTATAAGATAATAACAATGTTAATGAGACTTTTGGTTGGGTGGCTGATAATATGACTGTGTTGGCTTACGTCTATCGTTGTCAAAACGTCTAGAATTATTGTAGAAGCTCCCTCCTCTAGTAAACTCCATTGGAGGTACAAAAGCTGGAGAGCCTTGAAAGGGAGAAGAATCATGAATTGATGTATCTATCCAAGGCATATTGTACATTGGTGTTGCCATCTGATAGCCCTGAGAAAAAGAAAGGAAAACTGACCATATGTAACATAATTCATTCATCAAAAAAGTATAACTAACTTGAAAACTAACTTTTTTTTTTGCATAGCACAACAGATGATTTTTTTATTTACAAAGCTTATGATCTAACAAATAAAATGTTTATTATTTACCATCATATGTTATTTTTATAAATTTAATCTGTTTTAAGATATGGCTTGCTAGATGAACATTAGCTTTCTCATCCGAAAACCAGTAAAACAAAAAAGATACCAAAGCTAGTGATATTAACAATATTTAGTTTAATATACCATTAAATTTATATATAGAATAAAAAATTTAATAGACAGTAATAAAAACTATTCCAAGTTACAACACAGCAAATGAAAAAGGACAATCCTCAAAAGATACAAATATTAATTTTGCAAGTATATTGCATCTCGTAAATGTCTAGGAAAAATAGATGACACCCCCCACACTACGACCCTGAAAGAGTGCAGCCTTATTTACAGGGAGAAAGTTGGAATCCTCCAAAAAAGGATTCTAGAAATTGTGTCACCTGATAGCATTCTTTAGAACAAATTAGAACATATTCAAACGTAAACAACCTTTTCCTAATCAGGGAGGGGTGGGTTAAAAGGATTGGCGCTACACATTTAATCAGTGAAATCAATATCAACAAAAACAAAAAGGAGGGGTGGGGTTAAGGTTGAATGCTGCAGCTTGTGGTGAATTTAATTAAGGATCATTCACAAATTACGTCACGCTCAGGGGGGAGGGGGGGGTCTAGAATTTTTTACACTTTGAGACAGGGGGAGGGGTAAAATTTTGTGACATCGCAAAAATATTTAAAACTAAAATTTTCTAATTTTGAAAAATGTTTATTCCATTAATTTTAAGAGCATTAATTTGAGGTCGAAATTGCCTCAGGTACTATAGGTACTGTGAAACTCAGTGGCGGTCACCTTCTGCACATATCAAAAAATGACGCAAAAACTGTTGTGGCCATTTTACATTTGGCTTGGGGAGGACTTCGTTGTTTTGTGTTTTATGTCACAGTTTTCTAACAATACTACATCTTAATCCATTATGGGAAAATGTTAAAAAATAAAATAAAATCTTAGTTTAGTTGTGAAAATTTTATATATGTTTTGAATTCCTTAGGTGTGACGTGACACTATTTGGTAAAGAATTTGTGACACTTTGTGACGAGGGGAGGTCTTAAAAGGTCATTTTTTGCATGACATAATTTGCAAACGACCCCTTAGGTCAACATTCAGGTTGTTAACAATGTCTATATATTTTCAAAAGCATAATCTGAAAATGGTTTCAATTTAGAGAATCCTTTTAACCTAGTATTGCTAAAATACCATTTGGATCCTTGATGAAACTTTACTTTTCAAATCAATTTACTTGGAATTCTTTGCTCACTGCAAATCATTTTGGGGGCCAGACTTACCAATCTTTGTAAAGGTTGCACATCAGTATAGAATACTTCTTCTTGATTCCCAAAATCTAAATATGTCACAACCACAGTGCTGCATTCTGGTGAAATAGCTTCTATAACTGCTGGGTAGAACTGTAAGAATAAATTATTACAAGTTATCTTTTGACTATAATTTAAAAAAAAAAAGATAAATTAATATCTTCTGATTTCCTGTATGAGCAACAAGAAGGAGAAATTGCACAACCCTATTTCATTTAGTTCATACAATTTTTAATTTCCAATTTTATTTATCATTAAACTGTTGCTGTCAGTATGGCCTTAAATTTCTATTAATAAGTATATACTTGTAACACTAAGATGGAAAGACTACATTCCTTATTGCATAAATACCCACCTCTTCATCCTCCCAGTATTTGGCCAGGCAAGTATCTCCCACTGCAGGCAAAAATCCACCATTCATAGGAAACTGTGAAATATATGTAAAATATGAGACTATTTTGGACAATGGCACTTTAAAAAAAAAAAATGTTCATGAATACTGAAACATTTAAAGAATCCAATAGTCAGTGATGTTGGAACTTCAAAAGATTGGTAAAATACACAGAAAATTTGTCAGATTTGCGGAGTAGAAAAATCAAATTGGGAAATGGAAGGGTCTATGAACAGTTCTTTCCAAGCAGATTATATATCCTTGGTAACATCATCAGATATGTTATTCAAAATGGGATAATGAAATAAAAAAGTTTCTGAACTGTTGCAAATGAGTAAAATTAGCCTAACAATGTCAAGTAGAGGAGCAATGTGGATACTGTCATAAATTTCTGAGGATAAGCTTGGATATGTATTTGTTTCACACAAAGTTTGCCAAGTTACCACCAGTTAGGAGCCATCCATATATTATGTACACAAAAAAGACAAAATTTTCATACAACCTGACCCTGTTGCACTTTTTTGGACACACCTTATGCATGTGTACAAATGAGAATTCCACCACCTACCATATGTTTCAATTAAATTACAGACCGTTGTGATGTACAAGGCAATTTTAAAAAAGTCAACATAAATCATTTTAAAAAGTTCTTCAGTATATTTTTATAGCCTTCAAAAATGATGGATCATGGATTTCATACCTTTTTAGCTGACAGTCTCATAAGAAAGGACTGTTAGAATATTTATTGCAGAATGTACATTAACATAACAACACACATAAGCACATTACACTAAAAATCCCCCTCTCCCTCAATGCTTATTTGAGAATTCATACCCAGAAGGAACAAATAACACCAAAATAGAAAATGTCTACCTTTAGATACCCTGAATCATATAATGCACTTCTAAAAATAATATTGTCATGAAACAAAAATCAACTACAAAGATTGTGAAGCTTTTTTTCTTTCTTAATAAAAATTTGAAAGTTCAAATTTTGACAGACAAAAATGTGTGCTACAAAAATTATACCCTGATTTACAAAAGAGTCTGACTCACCTGTTGGCCATCAAATCCTTGTTTTCCAGATCCCAATGGAAACTGAGCCCCATGCTGCTGAGGATATGGTGTTGGCATCAAGGCAGGCTGCTGCTGGTTAAATGGTTTATTGTTGGGCTGCCCTTTGTAGGACCTTACTGCACCTCCTCTGTTGTCATAGTCATAGCTGCCATTGCGAGTGGAGCTTCTGTCATTGTAACCAGGCTGAGAGTTATTTTGCTGGTAGCCCCCATTCCTTCTCCCTCCACTCTGATCCACAAAATTGTTTTTACTTAAATCTCCTTGGTTCATAGTGCGCTTCTTGTAGTCACTATTACGCTGGTCATTATAAGTTCTTTGCTCAGTTTGAGCATCAAGAAGTTTATTACCAGGTCGATAATCTGATGATCTCGAGTCTTGGGACTCCCCAAAAGAGTTAGGTAATCCCCGCCCTCTGGGTCCTTGATTGTTCTCCTTAAACATAGGTCTATTTTGATTAGAAATTGAGCCTGGTTTATTGTCATGGCCTGCTCCACCATCAAATCTCTCTCCACCCCTGTATCCACTTCCAACATCATTTCGGCCCTTGGGCCCATCCCCTCGTCCCAGTTTAGCAAATCGGGGTGGTACATTTTGTTGTTGAGTCTGCTGTCCCCAGTGAATGGCACTATCATCCATTTGAATACCCTTCTCTCCATTATTTGAGTCTTGGTTGCTATGGTAGCCCCCACGTGTGTTCTCTTTATTTTGAAAATTGGTTCTATGAAATTGATTATGAGCACTTTGTGCCAATGGAGGGTTATCTGGTCTTTTCTGCTGTGGTCTGTTATTATCTCTATTGAACTTGATTGATGATTCATTTGATAAAGATGAAGATGTTGAAGATGGTGGCTTTGTTTCAGCAGACTTCATAACTAATTTTTTAGCATCTGTTGAGAGACAAGAAAAGGCTGAAGTTTCTTATTTGATGTGCCACAACACTGATAAAGATTATTTTGGTAAAGGATTTTTTAAAGTTTAATCTTGATGTATGAGGACATAAAAAAAACAACTATTGAAGTCTAACAATAATAATAAACGCACCTTCCTTGGTTGGTATCTTAGTTTCAAGGAAGTCAAAAAGTGTAGCAGGTCCACTTGGTTTTGTGCTGATGGGACCCTCAGCATCATCATCATAATCTCTTTCTCTTCCTCTTCGCCTGCCATCACCTCGCCCCTCACTTATTCCACCTCGACCTGTAGATGAGGATGTGTTTTTTACAGTATGAGTAGAAAATATATTATTCATCACTCATATTCTGTTACGGCAAACTTCTGTACTTTTCAATTGAAATGATGAGAAACTGGCACAAGATGGCTATTTCAGAAGCATGCAGTAAAAAAATGTGGTTTTAAAAACCAAACTTTAACAACCTTAAACATGTTAACTGAAAAAGGTATAGTAGTTTAAGGCACACCTAAATTTTTGGGACAGTAGTACACATTTTGACTGTCATAAAAGTAAAAAAATTTCTTTGAAAAAAGAAAAAGAACTAACCTCCTCTGCCTCGATCTCCTGCTCTATGATACCTTTGTCCTCCAGAAAGTAGTGAGTTAATAGCATCACTGACATTGCCACTGGCAGCTTTAAGAGCTGATGTTGCTTCATCCACAGAGAAACCCATCTCTGTGATTCTGGCCACATCCTTGTCATTGACAAGCTGAAATATTCAGGATTTTCTCTTCACCAAACTAATGAGTTATAAAATTTGATCTCTTATAAGATCGTCTGCTAAAAAAAATTTGAAATCCATGATCCATCATTTTCAAAGGCTATAAAAATATACTGACAAACTTTAAATAATACAACCACTCCCTTTTTTTTTTTAAATCCTTCACATAATCAATATTAAATTAAAAGAATCCACTTTATAATAATTGCCTTCTATTTTTGGTCCTGTTATAAGTTAATTGATCAAACAATCACTTACAAATTTGCCTCCACCAAAAGTCTTTACTCCTCCGCTTGTTGACTTAGCCTGTAAGGCCTGGTTAAGTGCTGCTTGCCTTTGTTGCTGAAACTCACTATCTTCTTCAGTTAGTTTCTTTTCTTTAGGAGTTCCCAAAGATTTAAAATTATCTGTAAAAATAAAATCAGTTTTAAACTGATTATCTGATTTTTCTTTATTTATTTAACAAAATATGTGACTTATTTAAAAGTAAGACTTTTTCCATTGTTTTTGTGACTATAAAGAATTTAAAAAATGTGTGCAATGAATGATCCTAAATTATTTTATTTGAATTCACCAGAATTTCTATATTTGTTACCCTTTCTAGGAGGTGGCAATGGATCATTTGCTATTTTCTTTCCAAATGGTACAAAAGGTGGAGGCCCTCCCTCTCCTCTTGCACTTGATCTTGTCAAAGACTGTTGTGCTAAAGTCTGTGAACACAAAAGACAAAGCTACTAGTATTCTTAAATGAAAACTCTGTTAGATTTTCTTAGCATGATTATACTTTTAAACAAATTTGAGAAAGGCCATAACCGATCTTACATGCACAAGCCTTTCTGGTTACTTAAATTTTAATTTTGATGAGGAAAAAAGTTGTCTTCAAACAGAGAAGCAAGCCAATTAATTACTGTTAATATCATTAAATTATATGGTAGCATATAAATACCTTTTTCAGCTCCCATGAATCGGCCAAAGCTTCCACCCTACCCCCAAGTAAGCTGGAATTTTTGTTTGTTAACAATAAGAAGTTTGTCTCTACTTCTACAGTTCCTGATAAAAGAATCTTACTGCCAGGAGGAGTGTTGACACTGTAGGAAGATAAGCAACTATGATAAAATGAATTTTAGGAAAATCATTGAACCATACACATTTATTTTAATGCTAGAAAATACAAGGGGACTACTAAATTGGTGTGGCAATTGCAACAGGGCTTACTGAGGCTGACAATTAACAACATGTAATGTAAACAGATCACATAAATCTTGATCATATATTATATGACATTTTTATGGCTCAAATTTAAATTAGCATAGATTGTTTTCCCAGTTCAGATAATTCTCATACCTTGTCACTGTCTTCACACACTAAGAAAAGATAGAAAAATAAAAAATTAAAGGGGGGGGGGGGGGGGGAAAGAAGAAGAGAGAGAGCGAGAGTACTATATGAGTGAAATAGTAAAAATTTAAAATTTAAAGAATGTAGGGCAAAAAAATAACTAGACTTACCCTAATCCCTTGATTGGCTCTAATGTCACAGCTGAGCATGTAACATGGCCATCTGTTAGAGAAAGCCTGCACAGCTTTGGTGCAGCTTGAGACTCTTCATTGTCTTTAGGAGCTGAGATAACACGAAGTTTTTGTAGCTGTAAAACTAATGGACCTTCAACCTAATACCAGGAAAATGAAAGTACAATTATTATTATTTAAATGGTCCTACAGAAGAAATGAGAATTTGTGAACATAATTGAAAAAGAAAGATACAATTTTAAAAGTTATATAACGAAGAGAAAAAGATCCTAATAAATCTTTACATAAGTTATAGACGACATACAAATAACTAGACAGCAAATCTATAAGTAAAATTCATATTATACTTACATAGTCTAATCTACCTCTGTTTATATCTTCATTCACCTTTGGTGCGCCAATGTCACGCAAATCAAACTGTAAGAAATGTTATGCATATTTTGAAAATAAAAGATTTCATTAAACATTAAGAAATTTATATAGACTAATGAGGCACTTTTATAAGCTTATAACACATCCCAGTTTTATCAGGTTTGTCAATGTTAACCTGTGTCCCAGCCAGTTGGATATTCTGTCCAAGTTGCAATACCGTTTTAAAAATAAAATTCAATTTTTGCTTACTATGTTAGATATTCTAGTTGAAATGGAGACACAAAAGAGAAAATGGACATGGATAGGGTACATATTAACTCTGTCGCTGCAGTGCAATGCATAGTGCGTTTATCCGCTGTTCTAAAAAGCATGGATCAACGCGCTCTGCGTTGTTTCAATATTATGTTTGTTTCTTTGCTATTTCTCGGTTAAACTTTTTAAGAGCTATTTTTAAGTAAGACTTTTACATAGGAGAGTGGTACTTCATTGTTTACAAGGGAAACCAAGGTTTATTTGTTGTCATTTGAAACATTATTTTAATGATTTTCTTCGCTATTTTTTTCTACTGTTTGTTGCTTTGGCTACAACAGGCCCTAGTAGGTGAGTAAGTTTCCTACAAGATTAACAGCTCAAAAAGCTTTGTAATTTTCTAATCCTATTTATTTTGATAGTGAAGATGATTTATATTTAGTTAATTTAGATCCATCGCATGATTTATATAGTAGTAGTTTTAGAGGATTTGAGTTATAGAAGTGAAGATGAAGTATGCAAACATCATAGGGTTTGGAGAAAAATGGTTTAGCATTTGTTTTCACATTTTATGGTTCTTTTCTGTTACTTATAATAAGTTTACAAGCATATATTCCATTCATTTTAGTCTTGTAAACCTAACAATATTTAAAATATTTTTTAATAAACCCAACCTCTCACTATTTCTTGCTCTTTCAAAAAATGTACATTTTTTCGATAAAAAAAATTCCGCAGCAAAAGAGTTAAGGAAACCAAACGCTAACATCACAAGATGTCAGCCTATTCAACCCCCTCCCCAACCTCCACGCCTATTCTCAAGGTCCTTCAAGTTATTGTAAGCCTATATATCATATATATTTTGAAGAAAATGAACTTACATTCAAAGCCTTTTTTACACAACTGTCCGTTGAAGATTTAGCATCATCTGTGATTGCACTGATAGCTTCTTCCTTTATGTACCTAAATAAAGAAAGATTTTGTGAGCATAGTTATCAAATTTGTGTGTTATGAACCATAATTTTACCGTCGTGTACAAATACCATTATTTAAGAAAATTACCACAAAAAAGACTTTTTATAAGCAGGGGACAGAGATTACAAAATGAGCTATCACACTATGAGACACATCCATAAGTAACATTTCTGAACCAACCTTATTCACTTTTGAGTGAAGTGTCAAGACAATTTTTAAAAAAATCTAAAATATGAGTATTTGTTTTGGTCTGATACTAGGGAAAAAATTAAATAAACTGCCAATATCCTGATAACAACAAATCATCAGCAACTGGTTATAGATAGAACAAGTATTCCTTTTAACATTTTAAAAATATTATTGGAAAACAACAACAAAAAAAGAAATACTTGCTCTTCCAATAAGAGCCAATGATTGGAAGAGCCACTTGTCTAACTAGTAGGTACTTGGGTATGAAGCTATTTTTGACAAAACTGAGGCCCGAAGGTTTCGGGATGCTATTTTTGGTGTACGAGATGATAGAATTCACTAACAAAATTTTTTTTTGAGCTAGAAGCATGGGATCAACAAACGAATCACTGTTCTAATTAAATTAATTAACAGGCTTTAACGACATCTATTTTGTTTTGAGCAATTTTCATATGTCGTAAAAAAAATGGAAGAAATCAGGTATAACTAATTTATAAATTTAAAAAATGTATTTGTTATTCCATTTTAAATCAACCTGGTGTACCTTTAAACATGTATTAAATGTAATTCTGTAAAGTTTCAAGTCTCTAAAAAAGCCATAATGGGGTTATTTTTGGCCAGAACGGGGTATTCGGTGGCCGAGTGGTCTAAACTGAGAAAATCTCAAGCTGATGATCTGGAGTTCAATCCCTGCCAAAGCTCAGTCAAACACCACCAGCACCCCGGGTGGATGGGACGCGTTAACCTTGGACGGCAACCCATCTAAGAGAAGGCAACTCTGAATTCAAACCCGGAGATGGTAGATGGAGTTCATGTGCGCTCAACAGGCAGCAGTGAGACCTCTCGAACATCGAAGCGCCGTGAGCATGCTATCATAGCATGGAATGAGCGCTATATAAGTACTCCAATCAATCAATCAAACTAAAATTTTGTCATTATCCAAAAATAACAAGATGGCAGAAAACAAATTATTATACCAGTTGACTGATAAGAAAGCTAAAGAAATTTAATGCCTTAAAGCAGGGGTCAGCAAACTTTTTTAGCATTACCCCAAAATATATACTTTTACACTGCTGTTCTCTCCAATTTGAAAGGAAGAAAATCATAGACTTTTTAATAACAAAATGTTTTTTTTAAAATCTATTTATATGGAGAATACAATTAGAAATTTAAAAGTTCAAAATAATTTAAGTAAAATAAATTAATAAAATACAATAAAGTTGTTGGGAATACAACAATTTTTATATAAATTTTCCTATGGGTTATAGGGGAATTACACTTCTGCCTGTACAAGGAAAGGTCTTTAACCCTTCCAGTACCGGCAGTGACCTACATTTTTCCCTGTGACCCAAGCGTGTCTTTTTTCACCAGCCGATATTGTTCCCTGTGGCCCAAGCGAGTCTATTTGCCACACAGAGGGATATCTAATAGAAAAACGAGGATATAACCTTTCACCACAGTCTCGGGCAGAATGTTTATTCATTAGGGAAATAGTCGAATTTTATTTTGCCTTTTAAATTATGAAAATTGACCAATTACTGAGTTTTTTGTGCGGATCTGTATTTGTTGTTTCCATGGCCCTACCTAGCGATATTTTTGATTACGACTTAAGTCCACTTGATAAGACCTTTTGTTCTGAAACTATTATTGGGCTTTTATTGGAATTAGATGATTCTGATGATGATGAGGAAGAGGGGTATAAAATTTCTGAAGGAAGTAGGCCTACTTTAGCTAAAAAAATTACGTCTACAGGAGCCTGTAGGTTTGAAAGTTTTAGACTAAGTGCCAACGTAGATCGATTGGAGTAAAAGCGGCGGGGCACTGTGCTGACCACAAAATCCCATAGTGTGCCATTGCCAATGAAAAGTGTGAACAAAACACATTAGTATTTTTAACACCCTTATCCATTTCTGAACAGATAATTCTCTACATGTTATTATCAATTATTTAAAACAAAAAAGTTACAAAATTATTTGCAAACCTATCAAATTTTGGCTCATTCCAAAATAATATCTGGGCCACAGGGAATAATTAGCAAAATAATAGTCGGTACTGAAGCTATACATAGCAAAAAAGTAGGTCGGTACTAGAAGGGTTAACAGAATTTTTTTGAATATAATGAAAGACCAGGTTGACACGTAGCTACGAGATCAACAGGCTGCCTTCCGCCAAAACAGATCATGCACAGATCAAAGTGTAACACTTCGAATCATTGTAGAACGATACATTGAATGGAAATCACCCCAATATCTAAATTTGATTGACTACGAAAAAGCCTTTGATAGCCCGGACATACAAACCTTGTGGAAACTTCTCCGGTATTATGGGGTACCAGGAAACTAGTCAGGATCATTCAGAGTTCTTAAAAAGAAATGACATGCAGGGTGGAACATGATGGTAGACTCACAGATGCCTTTGAAGTGGAAGCAGGAGTCAGACAAGGATGTCTCTTGTCCCCCTTTCTAGTCATCCTTGCCCTTGACTGGATAATGACCAATTCCAGAGACAAAAAGAGGAAAGGGATACAGTGGAAACCCTTGGAACAAATGAATGACCTAGACTTTGCAGATGACATTGCACTTCTGTCCCACAACCAGCAACAAATTCAGGAAAAGACTTAAGATGTAGCAATCCTTTCAGCACAGCTCGGACTCAATATAAATAAAAGCTAGACAAAGTTCCTGGAGGTAATATTAGCCAACCAAGTGCATATCTCTCTGGCAGGAAATGCACTGGAAAAAGTGGAGGCCTTCACATACTTAGGCAGCACCATTGACATAAATGGTGTATCCGAAGCAGATGTCAGGGCTAGAATTGGAAATACTAGGTCAGCATTTGTGCTGTTAAAGAAAATATGGGAGTCAAAGGAGCTGAATCTGAAAAACAAAGTCAGAATTTTCCAAACAAATGTCAAAAGAGTCCTACTCTATGGAGCCAATACTTGGAGAATAACAAGAAGCATCATGCAGAAAGTACAGACCTTCATAACCACTTGCCTTAGAAAGATTCTGAACATCAAATGGACCAACACCATTACCAACAAAGACTTACTGGAAAGGACATACCAGGAGCCTATTGCTGAAGACATCATAAGTGACATAAGGAAAAGATGGAGGTGGATAGGGCACACTCTTCACAAATCCCCAAATAACATCACCAGCCAATCCCTAACATGGAATCCACAAGAAAAAAAAGAGAGGAAGGCCTAAGAATACATAGAGATGCGAGCTAGAGGCAGACATACAAAGTATGGGATAGTATCCCGGTTACACCTGGAAGCAACTGGAAAGGAAAGCACAGGACCAAGATGATTGGACTGGAGAATTCTTGTAGACACAATGCCCCAGATGGGGTAAAAGGCATAAGTAAGTAAGCAAGTATTATTATTATTTCACTTAAAAACGGCTATCTTAGAAATTTTTATTTTTCTTAATTCATTCAATTTGAAAATTGCATCAAAGTACCTAGACTTCTACTTTAGTAGTACTAGTACTGTTTAATTAGGAGTGTTTTTTTTAGATTTAACTTTTACTTTTAATTTAAATTGATAGCAAAGTCATAAAGGAGTTTTAAATAAAAAGATGCCAAAATAAGATCACCAGTGAGTGGGGTTTTATTTACATCACTAAAAAATGCCCAAGTAGTTTGATTCTAGATTAGAGTCTAGAGATACACTATGATACAGAGTTAACAGAGTATCATCAGTATGAGAGGTTGACTCATTCTGTTATTGTTGATGTAAGAAAAACGATATTTATGAACATAGGAGTTCTCTTTACATTTGCATCAACGATAAGTATAAAATAACATAATTAAGTTTTATTTGGGTGAAAATCATAATAGTTGCAAACTTTTCCAATGGGTTTATATTGGGGAAAAAACGTGTCACGTACCATCCTCGTCTTGCGAGTTCGGAAGCCGCCATATTGTTTACGGATGCTTAGATGCCAGGAGAGAAAAGTGTTTCATAGTTAACAGTATAATCACGTTTCTAAAAAAGTATGCCTTGAATTATTATTTTTAATATTATATAATCCTTTGATATATTTTAAAAAAAAGTATTTAAGATTAGTGATATATATAGGTCTATACATATATAAAAGATAATAATATAATAAAAAGACACAGAACAAGCAGTTATTATGCAACCTGAGACAGTTAAAGTTAAAATAAGTTGTGTTGTCATATTGTAGTATGATCTTAATTAAGAAGTGTAAAAAATATTTTACAAATCATTTTCAAATACGTATTTTAGAGAGACATATTTTAAAAAATGTAATCGAATATTTGACTTACATTATAGCAGTTGATAGAAGAACCAGTATATCCAAAGATTTATCGACAAAACCTTAAGCCTACTCTATCTTATTATTTTATATATTCACTCATCAACTTTAAATAGAAAGTATAGTGCCTCTCTCGGATTGAACTAGTTTTAGTTGTTTTGTCCTGTAGTGATTTAAAATGAATGATATTGGTAACATAGACGATGCTAGTTTTTACGATATTTTCACCATTCACTGATATTGAAATTATAATAAATATAATTTTAATCTTTCTTAAGAATTATTGAAAGGAAATTCTATTACTAATTAATCAAAATCAAGAAATCTTATATATTAAATGAAATTGTATTGAGTCTTTTCTCACCTGTTTAGTTCTGAAGATTATTTTTTGCAGCTGATCAAGATTTAAAATAAAAATTCATTTAAGAAATGGATCGAATTTTCAATCCCTTTTTCCCAAGTGGCACAAAAACTCAATTGTAACATACATTTTCATTGGATAAAAAATTGAAGCCTAAATTAAGCGAGTGACTTATTAAACCACACACGCACAAAATATCTATTAAAAGTCTTTACAATGAATAATATTTGACATATAATCCTAATTGCAAGGTTCATACGAGGTAAGAAGTAAACATTATTTAACCACATGTAATTGCATGCCGTAGTCAAAATGTGTCAAACATTCACTTAATGTACCACATTTTTCATTGGCTACTAGTTGACCTTTGACAGTTACCGTGAAATAGCAGACGAAGATCACTAAAATAATGTGAACAAAATACCCCCAAATCAACTGGTACTGGTATTCAAGTTTAATTTATTCAAATTATCTCTTATTTTAATAACTGGTGTATTTTTTCAATTTAATTTTTATTGTTTAATTATGATTTATGGAAAATTTATTTTTAACATTCAAGCTTATATTTACTTAGTTACATATTAACTTTTACAACCTGACGTGGACGCGAGTGACCGCTATCATCATGTGTAGTGTAGCCAGTGTAGAGCATCCAGCAGTGTGTTTTAAACTGTTTATTTACAATTGTCATGTTGTTGGTTCATTATTGGTTGATTAGTTTCCGTGAAACCTTGATGCCCTTTTAAGCCAACCTTACATACTCTACGTAAATGAAATTATTGTTAGGCTTTAATTAATTTATTAAATGATTGTTAAAATTAAAAGACGAATAAGTTAATAGTTAATTAAATTTAATAACTAAATAAGTAAGTCTACAACTAACTAGTAACTATATTATACTACTTACTACTATATTGTCTATATTATTAAAATTATTACTATTTGTATTTATTAGACTTTAGTGTCACTATAATAGTTATAAGTTATAGACTATAGAAATAGACATAGTGCTCTTTTCTATATAGTTTATTAGTATCTTTGGACAAGTGTTAGTTAAATTTTAGTAAGTAGTAGTAATTTATGTATGATTGTGAGGTCATTAATTTCAACATACGATTACGATGTATCGACAAATTCACATTCATTCACTCATTGACATTGTCATTGATTGATGAGGATTTTGGTGGTTGAAGTTATCTAAGTAGGCTAAATATAAATGATAATAAATGAAGGCGGAGAACTGTGTGAATGAAATTGAACAAGTAGAGGCAAATGTAACTTTTTTGAGTTAAGTTGATGCCTTGACTGCCTTGAGATATTTTTGGTTAAAAGTTATTTGTCACTTCAGGTTTTTAACTGTATTCAGCTAGATCAGCCCAAAATCAGAAAGTGGTTTCTTTGACTCAAAGTTTGAGTACCCATAAAATGATGTTCGGGTTATTTTGAATGAACTAATCAAAGGAGAAAATTAAAACTCCAGGCAGCATGTTTGTAAGTATTTTATGTTAGATGTTGTTTATTTTATAGAACATGGTCTTTTCATTTGAAATTAAATTTGAATAATTTCTTAAAGTTAACGCTTTATATTCTCAAACTCAATACTAATACTCATTTAATTTCATTATGATTATGTACAGTGAAATAAAAACTAATTTAAAATAAAATCTTATAATGAAATAGTTATTATTAACATCACATTGGCCTATTCAAGCCTATTGAAATAAAATTAATGGCAAACACTTAAATTTTTTAACTACTTTCCTTTTCTTGTGTCTTCATTTGTCCTGTCTGTTTATGAAGGCTCTTAGCCGAAACATTCTTCTGTTATTGACTTGTCTTTATATTTCAAGCTTCCACATAACTTGTTCCATTATTTCCTTATTGAAATTGAAGTCTTTTAGTCACTTGACTAATTTCAACTATTATTTTATTAATTTATTTCAAGTTAAAAATTTTTCAAACTAAATGTTTATAATGAAACTTATTAAACCTTTATATAAATTAAGACAAAAGTTAATAAAGCACACTTAGTATATTGCATTGAAATATTTATTGTTTATATTTATTAGATAAAGCATGGAAGTCCCTCCATGACATATTCAATTTTATTTTGAAAAGATCTAATTTCAATGGCTAGATCTGCACTTTTATATACCTTATTACTTGATACAAACATGGTCAATCTGATTGTATATAAGATGATCCTGGGTCATCCATGATGCTTTATGGATATCCTTGTGTTGAAATGTACTTCCTCGTATCACTAGTGCATTATCAGCACAAAAATCTGTATAAAAAAAATTATATTCTCATTTTTTTCCCTTGGCCATGCCTCCCCCTAATCTCCTCATATTCTACATTTCTTTCCTTATTTTAGCATTGAAGTCTTATTTCATTAAAGTCATGTCTCTAAATTTATTTATCACTGTCTGTGGTCTAATAAAGAAATCATTCTTTTTCTCTTCTTCTTGATCATTAGAAGAAGCATAGCACTGCACTACAATGAAAATAACTTCCTTCTTGAATGTTCTAAATGTTGCTGTTATTTTCTTGACCCTTCTGGTTGCCACTCTATAAAGGACTGTTCTGCCTGTGGAGAAAGTAGAATAGCCACTCCTTCTGTATTTTGTGCATTTTTATCTTCATGGACTGTATAAAAAATCGTCTCTCCTCTTGTCAATTTTATACTTCCTGATTGTGTCCATCTTGCATCACTGATCCATAGAAAACTTATGTTATGTTTTCTCTTCTGCGCATTGTGCGTACATTCCAGATGCCAACCTGAGTGATTTTCCTCAGTAAAAAGGAGGTAGCCTAAAACTCAAATCCCTTTTGTTTTAGACTAGATCGCTTCATAATTGCTTTTTCATGGCCTCCTTTATTGATGATAACAGCCATGAATTTGAATTTGTTCATGATTTTGTAGCTTTGTTTTGTTTCTCTCTGATGGGCTCTGGCCTTTTTTCCAGTATGCCCCTCCACCACATCAAGGTAGGTTCTTGGAAGGTTTCATAGAACATTTTTATGAATTTAAAAAAATGAAATTTATTTGGTTTACATAATTTTTTTCCAAGTTCAACAAAAAAGGCAGAAAACCCAGTAAAAGTGCATCTTCTACATTGCTAAAAAGTTTACCTTTTGATGACCATGGTTTCTATGGAGGTGATCCATTTACTGAAACTGTTGACTTCCGGCACATGGGTGACAAGGAAGTGGACCAACAATTTGAGCAGTTACTTGTAAGTTTTTTTTTTTAATTTACAAAGGCAGATGAACAAAGTTTGATTTCATATCTGCAGTTCAAACACTTTTTTAAATAGACATAGCATCTGCTCTAATTTAAAAATAATAATCACTAATTTGTGACAGTTTTGACTGCCTCTATTGTGCCAAATATTAAAATGAGAATTTGGGAATCAGTAGAACAATGTTTAATTTGTAGCACAAAATTGTTTTAGATAGGAGGAGTGACGCAACTGCTCTTTCCACAATATAACTTTTGACTATCATATTTGTAAGTTATATATTTAGGACAGTTGGTATTGGTAAGTAAGATCTGTTTTATTTGTACATATGTTCTGTATACTCTTTTCCAGTCATTCTAGAATCACTTGAAACCTTGTAAGAACATGACCAACACATAGGACTCCACAAATAGTTTTTTTTTTAGATTAAGTTATTATTTCATAACATCCATCACCATATCTTTCTTACCAATCAGCTGTGATGTCCATTTCTTTAACCTGTAGGTAAAACTTATTAAGAATCATGGTGTTTATATTTTATAGTTAATGATAATTCAAAGAGTAGAATGTGAACCGTGTGATTTTAATTGTATACTTTCTGTTGAAGTGTAACATGAAAAATATCAGACATGGAATGTTTTCAAATTTAAAAATCCTGTTTTAGGATGACATGAACCTCACTGAAGAAAAGAAGGCTCCACTCAGATCAAAGGATCAATCTTTCAGAAGGCAGATGTTACAGATGCATGTAAGAGGTGTCAACAAGGTGAGACCATGTCTGAGATGTTTTTTTATTAGGAATCAATTATAATTTGATATATTGAACCTCTGAAAATTCTTAAAGCCTGCTATATTTATGATAGTACTGATGTGTTTAGTATCTATAATAAACAAAATCAGCTAAGCCATGTTTACACCTTCTAATGAACTGGCTGGAGACATATTTCCAGGGAGATTAGAATTAATATTGTACGGCAGTACAGCTATTTTTGAACATTGTCAGGATATTGAATGAAAGCAAAATTTTAAAACTCCAGAAGTCATTTTGCAGTATTCAGTATTAGGTAATAGTGGGTGGTGGCTATTTTCAAAGCTTGTAAAACAAAATGTTACATATCATTTTTATATCTTCTTAGGTCTCATATAATAGATGAATTTAAAAAACTTAAAAAATACAGTTTGATAAGATATTTTGAAGATCTAATGAGACATGGGGTCTGTGGGCCGTCGAGTGTGAGCTCTTAATTCCCCCCCCCCCCCCCGGCACACCTCCAAACAGTCCAGACGCCGGGTTTCCCCACCGACAAACCGTGCGGGGGTGCACCGGGGAGACCCTTCCCCCCGACCTGGGGTATGTCCGGTCGACAGAGAACGCTGCATTTGAATCGTTCGCAGTCCACTCTCCCTAGGGTCTGGGCGGGTTTGCTTCCACTCCGGAGGGAAGGTGTTGCGTTACCACCGCCCAGGGAGTCTTTTGGTCAGGACAGAAAGCTGGGATGAAACGGTTGCCTAGGAGCGGCTTTCTCACGGCCGCATAGCTAAAATCATCAGCATCGTTTTTAACCGCCGCCCAAGCCTCATATCCATTAACGGCAACAAGTAATCATGTTACAACATTATTTCTCCCATTGCGTTAGGAGTCATGCGGTCGGCCGGGGGTTTTTAGCTTTGGAAGAACAGTGCCTTCCTACTAGTCTGCCACGCCAGGAAGAGGCAAACCTCATGTGGGCACTCCGAATTTCCTCGGAGGCGCGTTCCTCAAGAGCAGGAACCAGAAGATCTAATTAATGTATCAGTCCATAAGTAGGATTACAAGGCAATTAAAAACCTTATAAATAAATGTGTTGACATGGGAACAAGTAAACTGTATTTCACTCAGTAACACCAGATGGAAATGATCAACATATTCATTCCAATCAATTGTCTGGTAAAAAAGACGATAGTATGAGGTAAAATAAAGTTTAATTCATAGTGAGTCAGCAAAAATATCATCTATGATTTGTTCATGATAAGCATTCATATATCTTTATTTATTAAGGTATATATATTTATATATTTTCAGGATAAATATTTATATGTATGTTACATAAAAATCACTAACAATGACATTTTAATTTTCTTAATGTTTATGTAGTCTAAGGGTGGAGAGCTGGACACTCCTCAAGCATTTATCACTAGTTTGATGGACCCCGACCTTAAAGGAGGTAAACGATTACAGGTTTTGGAGGCACTCAGGGTATCACTGACCAGTAAACCTGTGAGGTATAGACATTCTTTGAAATGTAATCTCTTACCTAGTA
Source organism: Omphiscola glabra (assembly GCA_964017045.1). Taxonomy (NCBI): domain Eukaryota; kingdom Metazoa; phylum Mollusca; class Gastropoda; family Lymnaeidae; genus Omphiscola; species Omphiscola glabra. The sequence continues at coordinate 5,828,045 of OZ024801.1, read as the reverse complement.
GGCCATACAAGTTTGTAATAAATATTATCTGCATTATTTCCTTGAAAATATTCTGTCATTAGTATATTCTCTAAATGATGCAGTGAAAAATTCTAAATTCACCCTTTTATCAATTTCTTACATTCTTATCATCCACTGGCTACAGATGAACCTGATAAAGACATATATCTATGTGGTAGGGTAGGCCCCGTTTTTTAAATCGCGCCCAACACCAACACTGTAGTGAAATTTGACCTCGCCCAACAGGGGATCGGAATGTTGACCTCGGGTCAATTTCACCCCATGCAGGCTGACCGGCGGCTCTCCCTCATCGCGTAGAATTAAAATACTTAAATAGTGGGAACCACTATGTGTGCTTTAGTACTAAGTTAAATAATTTATATCTCGGGAACCCAAGTGAATTAAGTTATAAAGGATATCTAGTTGGGAAGGGGAGTTTATTCGCTATACTTTAGTATATTTACAAGTCTCCATCGTCATAGGGTATTTTAATTCTTAGTAATTAAGAGAGTTTTCACATTCATTCATGGGTGGGTCCCAACCTGTTTTATTTAAATATCTCAAAAAGTATATAACTGATAGAAATATAAAAATGTATCTTAGATAGCGGGGACAAAACTAAGAAGGACACATTTAATTAATTAGGGATTGGGTCCGGGATATCAACTTTAATTTGGGTTGTAGTCTCCAGGGTTTGTCAGTTTACCACAGAAAATATGTCAGAAGACAAGTTTTGGACTGTCGAAGTTGGGGCGTGACGTCAGATTTTCGGGTACGTTCGCGCACGACTATTTAAGGCGGGCACATTAGGGAGATTTTTATTTGAGGTTGGAACCGCATCCCTGAAGTGTGTTCAGTGTTCGTAGCGGTCCATTTGGACGCCCTGTAAGTAGAAGCAAATACGCCTTTTTATTTTTGTGCTTGTAGACTGCATTACTTGTTCGGTGTTAGTAATGGAATATTTCTGTTAATGACTTATATCAGGCAGTGTTTTAATCACTTGTTAGCATGACTTATATTAGGCAGTGTTTTAATCACTTGTTAGCTCCATCAATTTGATGTGTAACAATGATATTGTGATAGTAGAACATACAGCCGTTCCATGAATTCTGAAATGGAATTGGATACCAATGCATGTGAGCATAGCACGCAACTGTTATATCGCTCTGGTCACACATACTGCAATGTGCTTTAAAGCTATTGATACAACAGTATACGACCATCAAATATACGTACAACAGGTGTAGTGGACTACCTCCCCTGCCCTGTGCTATATCTCAAATAGAAAATAGTGCATGTGTTAGGAGACTATTATTACCAGCTGTATTAATATGCTTAGACATTTCGCAATTTGCTTTTGTCTTAAAAAGACACAGCGTTTGCGTGATGCATGTATCTAACCAATGGTGGTTATACCTTACACCATTATAGTACCTGTCCTGCTATGGGTGCATCTTACATAGACCCCCTACAAGGACAAGTACCATAGTTAGACCCTTAAGCTAGTCCTCACATCTCACACTGGTTCTTTGTATAACACAATGTACATGCTACAAGTTAGAACACTGCCACGTGATTACTTTTGTCATGAAACATTAAAACAATCTAATTTCAATTTCAAATTGTTTACCATGTACGCATACTCTATTTTTAGTTAAGTATATTTCGTCACACCCTGTATTTACAGGGTTAGTAAATATGCTTATTTGTTAGCTGTGTTATTCAATGTTAATGTTAGTCAGGACATTGTTGACCTGTATTATTTGTTTCTTTGCAGGTATTGTCCCTTTTCTTTTATTCCCTTTTTCTGTAGCCTTTCTTTTCCGTCATAGTAATTTCTCTTTAAGTTGTCGTGAGTTTCTGTTAGTTTCCATATAAAAGCTATGGACCTCAGAACTCTTTAGTGTATGGTAGTAAAACTGTAGCCACCATACCACCATCACCACCACCACACTACTACAGTTTTTGGCGCTGCGAGCAGGGTTTAAAAGTGTGTCACACACACACACCACCCTCCAGTAGCCATATATAAACTGTCACCATATCACATCACCACTCTGCTACAGAGTTTGGCGTCGTCGGCAGGATTGATAAATTGAGGATAGCTTTCAGAATTCAATCTAGAACGTTAGAAGGAAAGGGACAATATAGATCGACAAATGGAGCCCCCAGTAACCACAGAACAAGTGTCAGTCATCAACAGGCACTTTACCGAAGACTACAACAAGCCATGCCATCTACACGAACATGGACAGTGCCAGCGGCTAAACAAGACCCTGCATCTTAGTCTTCATTCCTTGCCACCGGTCATTAATCAACTGTGGTTTACACCCCTACCAGTCTCCAACAGAACGCCACGTATGAAATTTCACCACAAGCTGTGCCAACCACAGGGCGAAGGACAATGCCAGCGGTCCAAAATGACCATGCGGTATGCTCTTCGTTTCATATCACCTGGCAGAACACGACCATGGCATACGTTTTTACCGGACTTGGTAGAGGCGTACCTGTACCGGTATACTCCTCATGTCACTACAGGACTGTTTTCCTACTCATCGGAAGAGCCACTCGAATCCTTATTGACACAGTTGCATCGACCTACAGATGTCGAATCGACATGCATTGACTGGGCGAGCCAGCACGGCCTCCCGATGATTGATACAGCAGCCCTCAAGCCTAAGAACAGTGACAGAAGTACCAGTGACAGTGACAGTGATGACCCGAGACGACCTGTAGCCAACAGTAGCTTCACCGGTCTATCGTGCATTGGTGTAATTACAATGCCATTATATTTTTTTGTTGTTTAGTCGTAGAATACATGTACATTTTTTTTCTCTCTAAGATTAACCCTTTAATTTTAATTTACAAACAAGTTAAATGGAATTTTAGTTTAGTACTTGTCAATCTCATTTGATGTACCCAGTGACAATGACATAGATATACATGTGGCAATGCGCCTTGTCCACTACAGACCCACGTACGCATGCGTAGAGGTCCAACACTTACAATTGCTATAGTCCTAATTACACATGCTGAAATGCCTCAAGTTTCACATAAACTTAGGTTTGTACACCAGTATACAATTAGCGATTATACTTTTGGGTGCTTGGGTTAAACGTACTGCCGTGCTCCAAGTTTGAGTCGACCTGGTTTGCGCGCCTGTATAATCACAAGTCGATATGATTATAAATCATAGTTAATATGATGTCATGTTAATGTAATAATTGTCATACTCTATGAATGACCTACACCAATGTACTGTATTTTGGTACTTTATTTTATTGAACACTTATGTTGCATATCTTAATATGCCAATGTAAATATTTATCTATTTCTTGGTTCCATATAATGTTATTCAACGTTCTGTATTTGCTTGTACTTGCTGATTCCCTTATAGTTGAGCCAGCGAGGGCGCTGGAATTCAAACGTTTGGGGTGGATGTGGTAGGGTAGGCCCCGTTTTTTAAATCGCGCCCAACACCAACACTGTAGTGAAATTTGACCTCGCCCAACAGGGGATCGGAATGTTGACCTCGGGTCAATTTCACCCCATGCAGGCTGACCGGCGGCTCTCCCTCATCGCGTAGAATTAAAATACTTAAATAGTGGGAACCACTATGTGTGCTTTAGTACTAAGTTAAATAATTTATATCTCGGGAACCCAAGTGAATTAAGTTATAAAGGATATCTAGTTGGGAAGGGGAGTTTATTCGCTATACTTTAGTATATTTACAAGTCTCCATCGTCATAGGGTATTTTAATTCTTAGTAATTAAGAGAGTTTTCACATTCATTCATGGGTGGGTCCCAACCTGTTTTATTTAAATATCTCAAAAAGTATATAACTGATAGAAATATAAAAATGTATCTTAGATAGCGGGGACAAAACTAAGAAGGACACATTTAATTAATTAGGGATTGGGTCCGGGATATCAACTTTAATTTGGGTTGTAGTCTCCAGGGTTTGTCAGTTTACCACAGAAAATATGTCAGAAGACAAGTTTTGGACTGTCGAAGTTGGGGCGTGACGTCAGATTTTCGGGTACGTTCGTGCATGACTATTTAAGGCGGGCACATTAGGGAGATTTTTATTTGAGGTTGGAACCGCATCCCTGAAGTGTGTCAGTGTTCGTAGCGGTCCATTTGGACGCCCTGTAAGTAGAAGCAAATACGCCTTTTTATTTTTGTGCTTGTAGACTGCATTACTTGTTCGGTGTTAGTAATGGAATATTTCTGTTAATGACTTATATCAGGCAGTGTTTTAATCACTTGTTAGCATGACTTATATTAGGCAGTGTTTTAATCACTTGTTAGCTCCATCAATTTGATGTGTAACAATGATATTGTGATAGTAGAACATACAGCCGTTCCATGAATTCTGAAATGGAATTGGATACCAATGCATGTGAGCATAGCACGCAACTGTTATATCGCTCTGGTCACACATACTGCAATGTGCTTTAAAGCTATTGATACAACAGTATACGACCATCAAATATACGTACAACAGGTGTAGTGGACTACCTCCCCTGCCCTGTGCTATATCTCAAATAGAAAATAGTGCATGTGTTAGGAGACTATTATTACCAGCTGTATTAATATGCTTAGACATTTCGCAATTTGCTTTTGTCTTAAAAAGACACAGCGTTTGCGTGATGCATGTATCTAACCAATGGTGGTTATACCTTACACCATTATAGTACCTGTCCTGCTATGGGTGCATCTTACATAGACCCCCTACAAGGACAAGTACCATAGTTAGACCCTTAAGCTAGTCCTCACATCTCACACTGGTTCTTTGTATAACACAATGTACATGCTACAAGTTAGAACACTGCCACGTGATTACTTTTGTCATGAAACACTAAAACAATCTAATTTTAATTTCAAATTGTTTACCATGTAAGCATACTCTATTTTTAGTTAAGTATATTTCGTCACACCCTGTATTTACAGGGTTAGTAAATATGCTTATTTGTTAGCTGTGTTATTCAATGTTAAGGTTAGTCAGGACATTGTTGACCTGTATTATTTGTTTCTTTGCAGGTATTGTCCCTTTTCTTTTATTCCCTTTTTCTGTAGCTTTTCTTTTCCGTCATAGTAATTTATCTTTAAGTTGTCGTGAGTTTCTGTTAGATTCCATATAAAAGCTATAGACCTCAGAACTCTTTAGTGTATGGTAGTAAAACTGTAGCCACCATACCACCATCACCACCACCACACTACTACAGTTTTTGGCGCTGCAAGCAGGGTTTAAAAGTGTGTCACACACACACACCACCCTCCAGTAGCCATACATAAACTGTCACCATATCACATCACCACTCTGCTACATCTATAAAACGTATCCAGTAGATAGAACTGTTCAAACTTTTCACATAGTTGTAATAATCTTTTCGCCACACAGTTATTCTGTTATACAACTATGTATCAGATTAAAGTGACATTTACTAAACCCCTTTTGAGAGATAGACAGGTATAAATAGAAATAAAAAAATGTATTGTGGCAAAATGACTTAATTTGTTGATGAAAACATTTACATTATAAAAATATACTTTATTACGGAATAGATAAATTAGATAATTATCATTTATAAGCAGCCAAAATTTGCAAATATATGTAAGAATTGTTTTAAAGGGATTACAGCCTATTCCACATAAACTCCAATGTTTCTCATTGTCTTCGCTGTTCATAGCTTGGAAAGCTCTGCAGTGGACCATTGTTGTTAAATTAATTATATTTATATGGTATCATTTTATATCGACAGAGCGTTAAATAATTGTGGCATGGCACCAGCTTTTCTCCTGTAGGAATTTTATTTTTTTCAGATGATAAAAATATGTATATTTTAAATTAATGCAATTTTTTTCCCCCTCTAATTTAAGCCTAAAAATTTTCAAAACCTTGCTATGCTACTGAAAATTCCCAATAGCTATTTAATTTGTATAATATCCTAATATCATTTTAATTTACTAAATTTGTAATTGAATTTCATTTCATATAATCTAGAACAATTTCCTAATTTATTGATTCGTTCCTTATTTTCTATTTTTTCCTATTTTTAAGTTGGGTGAAGGAGTTTGGTGAGAGGGGCTTGAATGCCATTCTAAGGAATCTCACCTACTGTGCTGATAAGTAAGTATCTTTTGTAAACTTAATTTATTGATTTAATTTTATCTTTAAAAGCTAAATTTTTAAGTAAAAAAGGATCATGTTTTGTTATAGTTTATTTCTATTTATTTACTGCATTCAAACTTTCAAACCTACATTTACATTTTTTTAAAGTATCTCAGAACAGAGAAGTACATATGAATGTGTACGATGCTTGAAAGCATTTATGAACAACAAAGTAAGTTTAAATTCATTTAAATTTTATTTTTACCTTTCTTTTGTCACTCTTTTTTCAAAGTATTTCAGCAACTTTTAACTCTCTGTGGGTCAATTTGCACATTTACATACATTCAAATTTGAAGCAAATATCAACAAATGGAAATGTCCTAAAAATTTGCCTTTTTCGCTAACAGTATGGCAAAAAAATATTTTTTCTATAGAAATATGATTAAGGAAAGATTGGAGCTGGGGGTTTCCAACTAACATACAAAAATCATTACATTTCCATTACCATTATAAATTATATAATGCTTAAAATTCATCAAACGCTTTTCTTGATTACAAGAGCACAGAGCAAATAGCTGTTTCTGTTAGAAAAAGAGTATGAATGGAAAATAAAACAGTTTATTACAGTCACAGGGCAAATTGTGCTATATTAACGTTAGTAATTGTTAAAAATATAGTTTAGAAGTCCATGATTGATTTCTGTTAGTTTATAATTATTTATTTGTAACCCTTTATCCTAAAATTGAGTTTACCCTAATTGTAGTTGATTGTCAAAAGTTTGGGAGTCTTTATAAAAATATTATTGTAACTTTATTATACAATAATCTAGGACTGATGTTGGCAAATGGAGCTTTTATAGCCACACGTAGCTCTTGCTACTACCTATTAATTTTAGCTCTAGTTGGACAAACCAGTTATAATATTTCTGCATATTTGTATTAAATTTGCCTCTGAAATTGCATTATGCAACAATCTTTTGTAAGGCAACATGAGAAAGCTTTTTATACATGAGAAAACCATGGCAGTATGCATCATCTTTTGTTACTTGCTAAAGCAAATACATAAGCTCTTCCTACGCTAAAATCGTCCCTCATATCAGTTCTGTGGTCTGGGTCAGCTGTGTCCTCAACTTAATAACAGAACAGCCAATGCTGTAGCGGTTACTCTAATCCAATGAAGATTAGCTTACTGTAACAGTTATTTGTGGGGTTTGCCTCAAAACCAAATTCAGAGACTCCAGAAGGTACATACTACTGCACACGCATTGTATCGCTTATAAAGAAATCTGACCACATCAACCTAGTTCATAAAGATCTCCATTGGCTTCCTGTGAGTGAGCGCATTGAGCGCATTAAAATTCTGGCATATAGCTGTATAGATGGCTCTGACCTGAATATCTTCAAAAATTGATTTCTAAACATGTATTCATACAGAACCTTGACTCTTCAACACAGTCCTTACTGAGAGTTCCCAGTGTGGATAGACACAGAAAGAATTCATACGGAGTGCGCTATTTTGAAGCTATTGCACATAGATTATAGAACAGTTTGCTTCAATCTTTGAGGGAAATTGAAAATGATAAAAAGTCATTTAAGAAATATTTAAAGACTTTTTTCTTTAAATAGATTTTAGGACATCAGAGCGTTGTGAGCATGCTAAAATAGCATGGACACAAGCGCTATAAAAGTATTGAATCATCATCATCAACTTTGCTAGTAATTCACCATTTATGTTGTAGCTATCTAAAAATGCAATATAGGCAAGTGGCTACCATTTACCTAATGCTTGCCCACATTTGGTATAGGACTTAAAGACTTATTAAACCTGACTTTGCTGTTTCAACTACAACTTTTTAACCAACATCAATAATATCATATCAATGAAGTAAAGTAAGAGAAATCCAGGATTGAATTTTTGTTCCTTAATTTGATAGTAATCCACCATTTCTTAATTGAACATAAATTTTCAACTAAAATGCATACTTACTTTAGTCATTTGTGGCCCTTGTCATTTCAGTTTGGTCTCATGAGTATTTTGGACCACGAAGAGGCATTGACTATTATGTCAATAACTTTGCACCCATCAGATCCATCTACAATGCTTGAGGCTATTCGTTTGCTGGCTGCCATGTGCCTTGTACCACCTAATGGGTATTGTATAGTTATATAAGCATATGTCACCATAATAGTTGAAAGAAAGAATCTTTACCGAAACTATGTCTTAAATATTTATTTAATAACTAAGTTCTTTTGATTACTGTATGTGTGTGTGTTTATTTCCCTTGTGTAAAATGAGCTCTGAAATGTTTATTTTACTTGAGCTATTTCCTTTATGAGACAGATTAGCCACCTAAGAGTTAAACTTCAAAGGAAATCAAACTTTGTTTGAAAACATTTGGTTGCTAAGATAATCATCTATCCTTTTGGTTCAGAAATGATTTATTAATAAGTTTCATCATCATAGTCTTAGGCTTTAAGATATTTTTGTTTAGACTGAGGTAAATATTGAGTCCTTTATCAGGACTTAATATGTAATACTTGTTAATGCTTATTACTTTTAATCAGTTAACGTTTTTGGACTTTAAATATTAAATTCTGAGCCAAAAAAGGCAAATGAAATAGATTATGCTAAACAATAACCAGAATCAGGTCATATTTTGTTTCTATTTGGGTTTTAGGATTTGCTTTGGAGTTACTAATAGTTACCATATTTTAGACCACTATTAAAAATTTTATTAGATCTATTCTTTTTAAATGGCAAAGCTTTAGAGTTATGCACAGCGCTGTGTTGTAATTAGTGTGCTTATCCTTTTTAAGTGTCTGGTAATGCAGCCATTTTAGTGCAAGTGTTTTTTAAAATTAATAATTCAGTGCCCAGTTGATCTGAAAAAATGTCTGGCCCAAGAATTGGGGTCTTTTCCTCTTATCCCTCCCTGTAATACATTTCCTGCTATAAAAAAAAAATTAATTAAAATTAAAATGAATGTGATGTGATACTTTGGTTAGAAATTTAACAACACTTTATTATAACTATATGAAAACTTACTTTATTTTACACCTTTGGGCCAACTTGTAAATTTGATTTTAAAATATATAGATTTAAGTTTCTATTCCATTCTTCTTTACTTTGTTTCTGTCTGATTTTTGCGCCCACTCCTATTTTTTTCTTCTCTTTTTTAGGTAGGATATATGTACCGATTTATGTAAATTTAATTTATACTTATTTAAATGTTTTGTTGTATTCTGATGAAGGCATGTGTCGAAACGTCTACTTGTGTATTTTGTAAAATTATTATTAAAGCTTAACATATATTTTTATATTGACACAAATCTTTCGTGCCTAGTTAATCTATTCCAAGAGGAACTCTCCAGAAGACAATATAAGTATTTTTAATAGGCCTTCATAGACTGTATGAAATTTATGATCAATTTCACTATATTACTTAATGATACATAATGATGCACTTGAAAATCTCCAAGTCTTTCAAAGTTAAAATTTGAATTTTTTCCCTCATAAAATAAGCTTAATGAGTTTTTAACATTGAGGCAAATGACTGGCAAAGGTATAAACACTGCCAAATGTTTCAGGTTCAAGATTCCCCTAATGTCAGTTGATTTCATAGACATGATGCAACAAACATAACAAAAACATTCACTCCATCTGTTTTCTAACATTATTATCATTAGTGCAGATTCATCATCATGTGCTAAATGATCATGTGTTAAAAATTATTCATCAGACATGAAAAAGTGTTGGAAGGTTTAACAGTGTGTGGTGAAATAAGAAACCAGGAGAGATTTGTTCCCATCATTAGTGGCCTTGCAATGAGTGATAATTCTGCAATGCAGGTTAGATTTTATGTTTTAATATCAACTCATCTTTCTTCTTCCACTTCTTCTTTTTTTTTTTTTTTTAATTAAATTAGAAAAAAATATATAAATTAGCTATAATAACTGACATTATTCTCTTTATAAAAAGTTTCTTAATTTCATACCGCCTTGATGGGTATATTTTTAATACAAAATATTATAATGTATTTTAATACAGCAAGATCAATAGGCCTATTCAAACAATAGATACTAATGTAAATGCTTACTTTGATCATCTGACATTAGTATTATTATATTCCAACCAGGTTGCCTGTATCCAGGTAGTCAATGCCATTGTCTTCACACCTGACGATATTGATTTCAGAATGCACTTAAGAAATGAGTTCATGAGGACAGGGCTCATAGATCTTTTAGAAGTAAGCTATTTTTTATTTTGGAAATACTCTGAAAAAATCCTGTTTTGTTTTGTTTTTTGTTGAAATCGAAGCAGGGTAAATAATAAAGGACAGGTAAACAAATATTTTATTTTCATAAAAAGTTATCAGTACCTCTTATGGTTTAAAATAATTTTAATAATTATTTGCTAGTCTTTTAATGAACTATGATCTTTAAAAAAAGAAGAAATCCTTGATACATTTGATTGTCAAAGTCTGGACATGGTTATAAAATTTATATACAGAATGCATAATTTAAAGGGAAAAAAATCAAACCTATTAGGCCTACTTAATTTAAAACCTAATTTGAAATTAATTTTTTTTTAATGTTTTATTTTGAGATTTTAACTCTTCCTTCTTCATGAAAAACAGGTTTTAAACAATTTCAATTAACATGCTACACAAAAATTATTCACTAGTCATTAGATAATCAAGACGATGAGGAGCTGAAGACCCATGTTAAGATTTTCCATGAGCACAAAGAGGAAGATCAAGAAGAGTTTTCCCATCGCTATGACAACATAACAATGGAGTTTGAATATCCTTTTAAGCAAATTAAGAATAGATTTAATAGTTTTCTTTGTATTTACTTAGATAGATTTGTGATAAAACAACACTTTATCATTGTAAAATTTACAATTTATGAGGATAGAGAAATAGTTTTAACTTAATTATGAATAAACATTTATTTTATAAAGTTAGATGTGGGCTTCGATTAGCTTTTTGATGAAAATGTAGTAACTAACACACACAAAGATATTAAATATTTTTTAGCTTTGTTTCACTTTAAGCTAAATTACAAAAACAATTACTTTGTGCTTTAAATAAAATATAATTATACAACCAGTGGATCTCAAAAGAAAATAGATCATGATCTAATTATTTTAAAATACTTAAATATGATGTAATACAAACATAATTGATGAAAAATATGAACCCAGATATTATTTTAATTGCATTTTGAGAATCATATGATAAAATTGAAGAATAATTTTAATTTCTTAACATTCCTCACAGACCCTACAGCTTGCTTTCAGCTACTTCTCAGTTCTGTTTGTAACACTGTTGCAGAACCTTATTTCCTGTCTATATTACAACACCTGTTATTGATACAAGATGATATTTATGCACGGTACGTGTTCAGTTTAGGGATGATATTTTTAAAAGTTAGTTTTGACTTTAAAAAAAATTGTCTAAGTTACAATTAATAGCTGTACTCATTCTTTTGACATTCTTTTGATGACATCAAAAGTTTCAATGTTTTATTTCCCCAGGCCTCAGTATTACAAGCTTATAGAAGAATGCATAACACAGATTGTCCTTCACCGTAGTGGCTGTGACCCTGACTTCAGACAGACAAAACGTTTTGATATTGATATTGAGCCTCTATTGAGTAAATATCATTTCCGCATGTTTTTTTTTTGCATTGTTAACACTACTTCAATTTCATTCACCTGAAATTTAGATAATCCCCAATGCTGATTAATAAGTATATGGTCCTAGTTTTGGTTTCAGGTATAACATTTTGTTAACTAATATTATAAAGTTTTTTTTCCCTTCTTTTTGAAGTACTAAAATATGAAATACTAATTGACTTGGAAATGTTATATGTATTAAAATCAGGTTAACTACTATTTGGAAGTTTAAGAATAACAGATTTTTAATTTCAGTGGACAATTTATTTTATAGCTATTGATATAAATTAAATATTTGACAACATATTCCCTTTGATTTTCTTTAAAAATCTATATTTTAGAAGAATTTATGATATCATAATGTATCTACTAATAGTTATCTGTAAGTAATATTGTTCTAAAATCAATTTTTATTTAATTTTTTTTAATTGACTAAGCCTCTCATTAATTATTCTTGTTGACAGGCTAGTAGGCTTTTTTCATATATAAACACTATTACCAGGGGCGGATTAAGAAATTGGGGTGCCATGAGCTCATCCAACAGTAGGGTGCTATTATGCCTTACAGGAGATTACTGTTTGATTCACAACTAAGCTGTTTATTCATGTGATGTACTGCCTGCTATTGTAAGTTTGTTTTCTTATTTGAACTTTCTAGGTAGTCTAAGTTATAGATTATTCTATATTTTAAGAAATCATAGAGAAAATACAAAACATGATATTTTACAAGAACACTGTTGTCGGTGCAGACTGCAATTGATAAATCATTCTGGCCACTGTGAAAGAAAAAAAACAAGTTTAAATAATGTAAAAACATGCAAAAAATCATATGAGACCCCTTGAGTCATGGGCTTGTTTCCCACCTTACTCAGAGAATAATCCGGCCCTGACTATTACAGAAATAAAAGTTGTACATATGAAGTCATAAAATTATTTTCCTCTTGCCCAGTTTCACTATCAGATAGGTCAAAGTTTGAAGACCCTGGAGAGATCAGTATTGCAGACATGACCGTCAAGCTAGACAACGCACTGACTGCAAAACAAGAATCTGCAGCTAAAGCAATAAGTTTAGAGAGCAAAGTACAACAGTACGAGCTGGAGCTGACTCAACTGAAAGAAAAGGTTGGAAGGAAATAAACACATTTATGATACTCCTTTGCTATCTGGTTATCTTTGGTTCATTCATATCTTAAAATATGTTCATTCAGAATTAATATTAATTATTAATAATTTCACTCTTGTTCTAAGTTCATTTAAATATATTTTATTTTGTTGCATACAGATCAACCAAGGCATTGGATTTAATATCAGTGCAGCACTAATAAGAGGGCACGGAGAAGGGCTTGGGGCACCACCTCCTCCCCCACCACCCCCACCTCCTCCTACTGGAGTAGGGCCACCCCCACCTCCACCACCCCTTCCAGGAATGGGTCCACCTCTACCCAAAGGGGTGGGCCTGTGGCCTCCATCCCATCCTCTGGGCTTGGGTCAGCCCCTTCCATCCAGCATCAGTTCTCCACGACCAACTGGCTCATTTTCACCACCGTCTTATACACTTCCTCATGGAATGGCACCAAAGAAAAAATATACTACTTCTGCTCAGACCAAGAGATTAAACTGGAATAAGGTATTTCATTTATATAAGTTAATTAATGTTTTTCTTTAAAATAGTGAATACAAAAATATTGTACATTGATTTTTAAAATGCTGCTGTTTAGAAATAGTGCAGTGGATTTGTGATTCCATTTACAAATATTTTATGAGCATATTGAACAATTTATGACCTTACTCATTTGTATTATGTTTGATGTCTAGTTGAACCCCAAGCAGCTGGAAAAGGACTCTATCTGGGTGAACCTGCATGAGGAACAGTTTGAGAGTGCAGAAATCTTTCGCAATTTGGAAGAAATGTTTTCAATAAAAGCTCCAAGTATGTTCCAATTTAATTAGTTAGCTGTTTCAAGCTTTATTCTTTGTTTGTTGCCTGATTTTTTTATTAACTCATTATTGAATTAATATTTCAATGGTTCCAGCCAAAAAAGAATATTCTGAAGTTGCAGTAAAGCAAGCCAAGAAGGGGAAAGAACTCAAAGTAATGGATGTCAAATCAGGCCAAAACTTGTGTAAATCTATTTGTTATTTTCTGATGTAACCTATTAAATTTATATATTTTATGTTCTCATACAGAAATAATGATAGCTCTTTTATTTGTGTAATTGATTGAGTTTCTCATAAATAATTGTAAAAATTAACTGGCTAAAAATTGTTAAAAAAATGTCCTTTTCACAGCAATCTTGCTAGCCTCCATAAAGATTCCATATTCTGAAATCAAGCGCTGCATCTTACAAGTGGATGAAGCAAATCTCACCTCAGCTATGATTGAACAGTTCATAAAATACATGCCTGAACCAGATGAGATGAAGAAACTTTCTGAACTAAAAGAAGATTTCAATACATTGGCAGAACCAGAACAGTTTGCTGTTACTGTAATTCTTTTAGATCCTTATCATCTGCAAGTTTTGATACACAACATAGTTTTAGGATATTATCTCCCTTATCCCTTATCAACAAAATCTTTGCACACAGAAAATTAATACCTAATGTTAACAGCTAAAATGAATATGTTGAGTGATTATTAACTATTTTCCAAAATATATTGCTTCGATGTAATAAATCAGTACTGGCAGATCAATTGATTTAGAGGGTCTTTTCCCTATCTTTTAATTTTATTTGGGGGTACATTGTTTGTTTAATGTTAAAGTGTTGAACTATCACAAATAGTTACAAATAGATAATACTTTGCCATCCTTTTTTTTAAATTTTGTTTTGAATCAATTCAATTTGTTGATAAATTTCAGATGTCAACTATCAAACGCCTAGTTCCACGCCTACATTCCATATTGTTCAAAATGAGATTTCCTGATCTTGTATCAGAAATTAAGCCAGTGAGTGCATAAATAATAATGATATTATAAAATCATAACATCAAGTGACTTTTGATAATAATGTAAAAATAGCCTGATTATTGTTCTGATTGTCTTCTTGGAAATATTGATATTGTCTATATGGAAATAAATTACCATTACATCTCCCCAAAATTATACAGATTAGTTTTATATAATTTTTTGTGTGAAGTTGTAGTTAGTTAAAAGAGTCCTTGTTTAATTATATAGACACTTACTAACTCCCATAGGATTTGGTGTCTGCTACTGAAGCTTGTGATGAAATAAAGAATAGTCGAAGGTTTGCAAGATTATTGGAGCTTCTTCTTCTAATGGGAAACTACCTTAATTCTGGTTCTAGAAATGCACAATCTATAGGCTTTGAAATAAGCTTTTTGACTAAAGTAAGTGAGAAAAATATTACTAATTGCTAAAAAAAATAGAAGGGAACTAATTTTCACCCTATTTCAACGAACTTACCTCCATCTGTGATAGCTCAAATTAGATACTTGCAGAATATTTTATATATATATTTTATGAACTTATTAATAGCAAACAATTTTTATTACCTCAACTTTATGAGTCAAATTTTTTTCTAAAATATAGGGAAACAAAGTAGATTTTCTAAATTGATATTGCATAATATATGAAGGACTGTGTTCAAGCTGTGTAAAGTAAATAAATAATGGAACAAGATATATTTTAGCTTGAAAAAAAAAAGACGGGGAAATTACAAGGACATTTCGGCTCAATGCCTTCTTCTGCATACAAGACAAAACAAGAAACAACAAATAAATAGAAATTAAAAACTTATGTGTTCAAAGATTCTGACATAAAGGTATTTCTCTCAGTCTGTTTAGAAATGAAAACGCTTGATTAGAAATGGACATAAAGTTAACTATTGCAATTAATATAAAATTCTTTATATTGTTTTTTTTTCTTTTATGTTAGAAAATGTTTGTTTTTTTTAGTAAGTATTTAAAAATAATCTTTTACATAAAATAATTGACTGATATTTCTTGATACTCTAACAGTTGGAAGGGACAAAGAGTCACGACAACACCTTAACTATGCTTCACTTCTTAGCACATATATTGGCAGAAAAATATCCCGATGTCCTGGGATTCTTTGATGAGACCATCCACATAGAAAAAGCAGCAAGAGGTAAGATTATAAATATTTTATACATACAATTATATTTATATATATTGGTACTGATCTGTGTTTGAATGCCGAATTTTAGATTGATTACAATTTGCGATGTTTAGTCCTTATGCTCATCATTTAAATAACATTTTTAAGACTCAAGTACCAGGGTTTAAGTTTAGAAATAAAAGTTCTTGCTTTTAAATAAATGCTGTTTATTTTTTATTACAGTTTCATCTGAGATTCTTTATAAAAATATCAATTCCATAGGAAAGCAAATAAGAGATCTTGAATTGGATTTAAAAAACTTGGGCAAGCCAAATGATCCTGATGATAAATTTGTGGATGTTATGAAAATATCCTTATGAAAACTAAAGGCTGTCATTTTCTCCTTATGGTTGATGTGTGTGTATTATTTAATTATAAACCTAGTAATTTACATAATTTTGGAATTTTTAAAAATTCTTTTGCATATGTGAATAAAATTTGCATAAAATAAATAATTTTTGAATTCTTATGGGTGTAAGAAAAGCAAAGCTTAGAAAAGAGAAGGTACTGGTATACAAAAGCTTAAAATTGTTATCATGCTTACACTATTACACAACTATCTAAAATCTATAAAATATACCGATTTATGGATCTTGTTAATTCCCTTTTAATTTAAAAAACCTCTATTTGTATTTATATTTGAAAAGAATTTGAAATGCAACTATTTTATTTTGATCTCAGAGTATAATAAAATATGTATCCTTAACTAGTAGCCACAATTTCTTAAAAGATGCCCAGCAACAGTATGATGTGCTCAATACTATGTTCAAAAAACTTGAAACCCTTTTTGAGGCCACTGCCAAGTATTTTGCCTTTGATCCAAAGAAATACACCATGGAGGAGTTCTTTGGTGACATGAAGACTTTTAAAGATTCCTTGCAGGTAAGAGTAAGATCACATTTTTCATTTATGTCAAAAGTAGAAGCTATTAGAAAATAGTTAAGAAAATTTGATTCAACAGAAGAAATGGAATTGGTAAGGATAGTAGTGAGGATAATATTTTCTTCTCTTTTAAAAGAAACATAGCATAACTTCTATGGTCTAAGTTTAATTGTTAATGGTTTCAGTGGAAGCTGAGAGCACAATCACTTGTTTCTACAAGAATGTCATGCTTACATGTATGTTTCCAGCAATCCTTTTGGTCACTGTATTATTTAGATTCTTTGGAAAGGATGAACTGGAAATTAAAGCCAGGACAATAATACTGTAGCTTCAAGTGTTGTATATGAGTAGCTTGGATGGTAAAACCTCATTGACCTGTTGGCCCATCTCTTGTTTCTAAATATATCCAGCTACTAATTCAAATTGAAAACTAAAGCCATCTTAGTGACTTCAAATGCTTAAATTTCATTTTAGAAAGCACTGAAGGAAAATGCAAAGATAAGAGAGGCACAAGAAAAAAAAAGAAGAGCAAAAGAAGCCAAGGAAAAGACAGAAAAAGACAAGAAGCAAAGACAAGTGACCATTTTAGATATGTCCACAGGTGTGTTAATTATAACAAAGTGGCTATTGGTAACCGGGTACGAGAAGTGAGAGGTTGGGATTAAAAAACTATTAAAAATATGATTGTTGGGTTTGTAAGACAAAATGAGGTATCAAATGAAAATGAAAGATAATTCAATGGACTATACGTTTGTAAACTTAATTCTTCAGTTTAACTAAAATAAACTACCTCAAATGACATCTGAATAGCATTAGTCAAAATGGACCTAGACACGCCGCGCCGCCTTTCGAACCAAGGTACCATTAGACTCAATGCTATTCGGATGTCATTTGTAGTAGTTTATTTTAGTTAAAATGAAGAATTAAGTTTACAAACGTATAGTCCATTCAATTTTCTTTCATTTTCATTTGATACCTCATTTTGTCTTACAAACCCAACAATCATATTTTTAATAGTTTTTTAATCCCAACCTCTCACTTCTCGTACCCGGTTACCAATAGCTAAGCGTGTGTTACCTCCCCTTACACAAAGTAATGAATTAGATTTTTTTTATAGTTAGTTATCTAGTAGGGTTCGGATACGTATGTAATGCAGGGGTCTCAAATTTGCGGCCGCAAGACGACTTTTTTGTGGCCCGATACCTGAGAGCAAAGTTTAGTGTTAATGCAGCCTGCGCGTTTTCCCCATACTCATATATATAATGTGACTGAATAGCATCTCACCAAGTAGTCTAATTCTGATTTTTATTATGTTTGTATAGATTTAGATGTTGATTATAATGGTAAAACCAGTTTTAAAATCGGATTAAAAGTTTTATTTTATAGCATTTTATGAGACAAACATGGTCAAAGTGTGGTTTTGAGAAAAGTTCAAAAAGTCAGTTTGTGGGTAATTCACAACCATAATTGTGTAAATTGTAGCAATCTGACACAGTATTAATAAAGAATCCAAATTAAAATTGCCATTAGTGTTTACGAGTGAGGGAAATTCCAAACCTGTCTGCTTGGTCACTTTCAAAATAGGGCTAGTCAAATAAGGCCTTTTCTACGATAAAAAAAATCAAAATTCTTTCTCCCTACAATAGCATCTCCCTTTGCATCAATAATTAATAAATATTGCCTGCTCCTGCCTACTGTTTGAAACTGTTTTAGCCTTTAAAGCCTCATGGAGAAGGATGGGGTTGTTGTTTCTGTACTAAGCGATCCCAAATGGCTCATGGACTTGGCTTTTCTTGTTGACATTACACAGGAGCTGAATGTACTCAACAAGAAGTTACAAGACTAGTGGTAGCTTTTCAGTGTTGCCTATGGCAGTGTCAGGGCATTCTGCACAAAACTTGTGTTATGGTTCTCAGAGAAACCTCTGCCATTTCCCAACATGCAAAGTACTCATGGACTCGGGCACACCTCTCAGTATTAAGTATACTGATGACATTGCAAAGCTACAGGAAGAATTCGATCACATTTACACAGAGACACTTTTCGAATTTTGCTGACCCTTACTCCTTCAATGTGGAATATGCCCCCCCTCCCACCCATCCTTTGCACTTCAAATAAAGCAGATTGATCTTCAGAGCAAGTTCAGGGAGGTGAATGGCAAAACAGTCAAGCATTGACAATTTATGAGAGCATTGCCCTCCACCTTCCATGAGATTTCCAGGTTGTTCAAGCAGATCTTGTGGCTTTTTGGGAGTACATATCTGTGTGAAAAGCTCTTTTCCACTATGAACTTTAAGTTCAGGGCCAAACTTACTGATGAGCATCTTCAAGCTATACTGAGGGTCTCAGTTGCTTCCTCATTCAAGCCAAATGTTGCTCAGTTGTGTAAGAAGAAGTGCTGCCAGGTCTCTGGCAACAAGGAGTAGGAGGAAAAAAGTAAAGCCAAGTGACAAGATGTAGAACTTAATATCTTTGTGCTCAGCTACCCATGACGATAGATGTCTACTTGTTTACACTTGATCCCACGGGCCAGTGTAACTATTAGCAACTGAACACTAACCAATTTGTTGCACGATAACGTTTATTCACCAACAATTACTTAACTATCACTGATATATAACTTACGACTAATAATCAAGTCGTTCCAGCCAAACACTAAGCAACACACTATCGTACAACGGCCATCTATATCCATTATAACAACAACCAAACTAACGAGTCATTTCCCCTTACCCAAATAGTCACAACAATCTCACACAATAGATACAACTACACATATAATCTCTAACTAACATCTTTTCCATACCAAACATAACAACAGTGATCTACACATAACAACGGTGATTCTCATACCCTTGACACCTAGTTCTTGAGAACCGTAAATGTTTTTATTTCTAATTAATAAATGATGAGCAGATTGTAATAGTTGTACTTTATTGAATTTTTAATCGCTTCTTTGTGGAATACTTGATGCGGCACAGTCTCACCCAGACTCTACCAACTGCGGCCCCCAGATAATTTGAGTTTGAGACCCCTGATGTAATAAGAAACTTAAAAAAAAAAAAAATTATATCAAAGACGAGTTGAAACGAAATAAAAAGTATAAAATAATTAAACATTTCTTAAAAATGCATTTTCCAAAGAAATTCTGCAGAAGTGTAGATAAGCATTCTTTGTTGCCAAAGGATTCAAATTGAATGTATAAATAAATAAAATTATTTTATTAATTATTTTGTAAATATTTTACGCTCAGACTTTCTTTGCTTAATGTATTTTTATACTTTTTAGTGTGTTTAAACTCTTTCATAGAAAAGTCTATTTTACAAACAATTTTATTTGCTACTTTTTAATTTTTATGATTAAAATATTAATCTGTGTGTTATTTATTATCGCCAAAAAAAATGTTTTTTACTTTTTAAAAATATTGTCAATCCTACAACAGCAAATACAATTTCAAAAAACGTCTTACATAAATTCTACACTACACTGACATTAATACTAATACTAAGATGACCCTCAACAAACAAAAACTAACTTGCACACCATGTTAACACATTTATTCTCTCACATTGTTTATTGACTTTTACATGCCGACTATTCATAACACAAGACTAGGACAAAAGTCACCACTCATAACATTACATACACTAACAAAAACACCAGTTTATAACAACTGACACATGACAAGAGGGTCACATGTGTAAAGAATAAAATTACACTGGACAAACAAGATGGAAATGCTAGTAGAAAGAAAGTCTTTAAAAATAGAGGGCCAACTCTAATAATCTATATTTTAAAATACTTATTCTATAGATTCAATGTCAATTTAGGTTACTAGGTGTAAATTTAATACACAAACTGAGAAGGACACTATTTCTTATATATTCAAAATATTTGAACTATTTTTGTATTTTAGATGACAACCAAGAAGGAGTCATGGATAACTTGCTAGAAGCTCTAAAGACTGGTTCAGCATTTAATATGAAGAGAGATGGTGGGAAAAGGCGTACTCCCAGAGCTGCAGGAGGTAAGAAATAGTTTTATATTAATTCATTTGCCTTAACCTTAGGGGTAGGTGTCACAAGGCAGAGGAGGTTTTATAGACAGAGTTTCCCCATCTCTTAGAAGAGCCACCATCCAAAGTTGATGAGGTCTAGCTACGCAAGTTGTTTGGATTTCTTTTCTTTTTCTTAAATCTTGTAAAAAGTTATGTTCTGTAAACCTAAACTGACTGACAAAATATGGATTTAAAAAAATATATTTTATCGTGTTGCACAAAATTGTGGATAGCAAAAAATCATTATATGATATAATTGAATAATTTTAGTATTGTTAGGCATGCAAGTATATTTGTATAATAATGTTAAAATCCATTACAAGAAGTTTTTTAATTTGTATCATATGGAAATACCAAGTGCAAAATAACATTTTAAACTTTAACTAGTTGATGTAGATCTGTTCATTATTGTCCACAGCTGAAAGAAGGGCTCAATTAGGCCGGTCTAGGTCTCGTCAAATCTTGTTGGATGGGTCACATGTCAAAGAAATAGATTTCAATGATTCCAGGTTCAACTCATCAGTGGATCAAGAAAAAATTAAAAAGAAAAGGAAGAAACATTCATTAGTAGACGAGGAATCAGAAGCAGAAAAAATGTTAGAAAGGTTGAAAACCTTGTGATTTATTTGTGTGACTATGCATGATGTTGATGAGTGTATGTGTTAATGAAACTGTGTGACTATGAAAAGATAATTGATTTAAACTGATCAAACTTGTTAAAATCCAGTATTTATTGAAATGTTGAATGGAAGTACATTGCTAGTGGTGGAGTAATTGAGTGATTTATTACTACGGTACTGTTATAAGGGGGTTTAAGCCTATCAGGGGGATTTTTCACATAATTCTGAATTTTACTTTACATCATTATTCCTGCCTTGTATTTGTTTTCTATTTAATGAATCACTTTATTATTAGAGCAGTCTCCTAGCTTGCTTACACTTTTGAGACATTTAAAACAAATGGCTCCCTTAAGAAGTATGCTGTTCGAAGCAATGGTGAGCTTTATTAATTGGTGCCTCAAGTCACTCTGTTATGATATTTACAAATGTGGTGCCTCAAGACATTCTGTGATGGTATTTACAAAGTTGGTGCCTCAAGTCATTCTGTTATGATATGCTCTTTATTAGTATAGTGAAATGAATATTGCTATGTAAACTAGATAGAACCAAAGTCTTTAAAAATTCATGACATTTATATGGCCATTAAACATTTTGCTAATACACTTATGAATCTGCCAATAGCCAATATGAACTTCCTTTACTTATCAATTGGGATTTTTACTACCTGTTTCCTTTTACTTTCAATTCAACAAAATGTCTATTGACCTTTAATTAAATTTTGTTTTCTTTCATTGTGATGGTACCCAAAGTAATTTATACAGACATGTGCCTGTTTACTAGTCACTTGCATTTGTATATTACTGATGATCATTATATCAACTTGGATCACTCATAGACAGACTGTGCAGCATTTGAGCAAGAATAAATATATTAAATATAATGAGCCCAACAAAGTCTATTTATTTCATAGTATCTTTTTAAACAACTAAACGAAAATGTATTTAAAGTTAACAAGGTGTTGGACTAAAATCAATTGCCAAATTTTAGTATGAATGCATTTTGAGCTTTGTTATAATAAATCTTTTGGATCTTACAAGTATTAAAGATCAGTAGATCTGGACTGATTTTTCCAAAATATATCTAATGCAATTATTATTAATATATTTCTTAAAAATAAGATGAAAGGACCTAAATGGCCCAGGAATATTTTCTTAAGATTAAAAGATTTTAAAAATAAATGAGTTGGTCATTATTGGCTAAATTAAATTATAAAATTAAGTAGTGAATTAAATATTTGAGTGCCGAGATATTGAAAAGGTTACCGGAAATTGGTACAAAGCCAAATAGTTCTAAACCAATTTGGATTTGTACAAAGGAAAATTGTTCAAATGAAAGTTATACCCAACTGAAGTTAGTTTTTTTTCCTTCAAAATAAAATTTGTCCAATAAAGATTTTTAAAATGTTATTTTTGCCCCCAGGCAGCTCAATATAAAGGAATGAATTTGATAAATAATTAACCTTCTTGGGTGCATACATTAGGTGGGAAATAGGATGTGTACATTTAAACGAGGATGACAATATATTTAAATCCTATGGTATTACATTTGTGAGATTTTACATTCTCTTTTTACAAATATGGATATGCTTGACAATTAAGAAAATCAATAGCGTTAACAAAACGTGGGTACATTTATATAAGTATACCCATGAAAACTCAATCATTTTACACACTTTAAAATTTAATTTTGAAAAATGGAGATGGATTAATATTTTCTTTAAAGAAAATGAAAATATATATATTTTTTTACTTTGCGAAAAGTAAAGGGGATGTTTATTTTTATGAGTTAACAATTTTGAAAAAAAAGACACTTAAGTCTGCTATATAAGTGAAAAACGGTTTCGAGATTCCTCTTTAGATAAAAGAATTCTTTGTTTTACGATTTTCGGATTTTTGATGAAGATACCAATATATCAAATTCCTTTATAAAATTTATATCATATATAGAGATTTTGTTGTAAATTTAGGATTACATTTTCACAATTTTTAAGGGTAGTAAATAGGGTGTGTACATTTTTACTTGGATGACAATATCTTTAAATTCCATGATATTTATGTTAGTCCCGTATGCGCTCCTATACCATTCATCTGATTGCGAGAAAACTTTTGTGAGTTGTTGTACACATGCCCGCAAATTTTTCTGAATTATTACATACATTTTACAATATTCCCTTTTGGGCCCGGGGCCCTAAATTTTTAATTTAATTTTATGAGACAAATGTTATTTCCGTAAGTATGCGTTCCTATACTAGGCTATACCATTCATCTGATTGCGATAAAACTTTGGTAAGTTGTTGTGCGCACGACCGCAAATAGGTTTTCCATTTTGAAATATTCCTTTTGGGGCCAGAGGCCCTAAATTATTTTTTTCTTATATGAGCTATAGAAATATAATTTCAAACAGAGCTATTGCATGGGTGGATGGAATTGAATCAATTACAAGCGACATTTCAGTTTGTCTGTGACATAAGTCATAAGAAGGTTTCTTCTGATTTCTGAATTAGTAAAACCATTTCACAATTATGCGTTTGGGCTGGGGGGGGCTTATTTTTTTTAAAATGTTTATGTGAGCTATATAAATATAATTTCTAATTGAAATAGAACTACTGCATGAGTGGATCAATCGCTACAAGTTTGTGGACTAAATTATGAAAATCCATGCTTCTTTTGTGGACATCTGTATATACTGCGCATGCGTCGAAAAACCTAATTTATTTGTGTACGTACCAGACGGAAAAAACAAAAAAATATTTCCAATTTAAAAATGACTTCAAAAATGTAATCTTTTGATTGTTTTTCTTTGAGTGGCATTGCAACGCATGCCGGGTTCTCGCTAGTACTATATAGTAAAACAAAATAATGCGTTCAAAAAGAAATTTGACGCAAAATTTTAATTAAAACTGAAAAAAAAGATTCGACCAAATTTCCGTTCGATCAAATTTCTTTCAAACAAATTTCCCCATACGGTGAGAAAATGTCTCTAATAAAAAGTGTCTTTTACTTTTCAGTTTGTCTAATCCTTAAATGTGATTTCCAATTTCACAAAATGCTTTGCTAATTGTGTCTTGACATAATAAAAAATGTCTTGAGTTCTGCATCGAGCAAAAATTTTACACAACATTTTTACCCCGCTCAGTGGTTCAGTGGTCTCATATGTTTGTGCTTGTCAGGTTGTCTTTTATCAGTCAAATCTTTCATTTAATTTATACCAACTTCTGCCACACTGATTAAAAAAAAAATTAGTTGCACCTTTATGATAGATGGCAATAAATATAGTGAGAAAATATTATATTTTGTAGAATTTGTGGCAAGGATGTAACCCCAATTACAAGTAGGCCTAGCGGCTGCCCTTTTACGTAACACTGGTGACTGTTTTGTATACAAGGGCCGTGCGTAGGTACATGTACCAACAACAAGGGTCGCCAAAAACCTCCGTAGATAGGAGCTTATAAATACACGATAATAACCCAAATACTTTACAGAGGTAGGTGGAGGAGGAAGCACACAGTTTTTTTTAAACCGATCTGCCCCGGGTGACAATTTTTACGAGATGAATTCAGGGGCGCAATTTTCGGAATTCACCCCAGGGCCGATTTCCCCACCCTTTTAATTTAACTAAATTGGGAAATCATTCAAATGAGTGAGCAGGCCAGTGTTTGAGTGACTTTATCAATTTTAAAAGTAGCATTTATTTATATTTTAAAAAACTATTTCTCCAAGTTAGCTTTCATAATGCAGTCTAGCACAATTCCCATTGACAAACAGCAATGTAGATATTTTTTAAACACTTCTTGGTCAATAACAGTTACCCAGTAGCCAAGTAGTAAGTTTGGCATACTTTTTCATTGGCTGTTGGTTGACCTCTGACAGCTGCCGTGAAATGGCGGATGTTGATGACTAAATGGGAAGTAAAGTGCACCTCACCCAATATTTTCTATAATTGTGACTTTAACGTAGAAGGCTAACATAAATTACAGTAATTGGCCCCAGTAATTATTTATAGTGGCTGTAATTTATTGTGGTTTGTTAATATAGTGATACTGAGGATCTTGTTTTGTTCATAGTGTAGTCGTCATTTCAAAATCATATTTTTAGTTATTAATAAACTCTCAGTCAGTAAGCAATGTCACTCACACGCACTGTGTCTTGTTTAAAGTGTGTGACACACTGTACTGTGTGATCAGTCTGAAGTATGATTATATTTATATTATATCAATATATTCAGTTTTTTTGAGTTTAATATTTTATGTCATAGATGATAAAGTATCGTATGCATTTAAGTTTTAAGTAAGACGTATTATTAAATTATAGACTATATAATTATAATATATAACTTATATAACTATATTATTATTATTTATTATTAACTATATACTATAATAGAAATTAAGCATATTTATTATTTTTAGACTTAGACTGAAAGGAAAGTCTTGTCTTAGTAATATTGAATATATTATAAGTAATAGTAATGTAATAATAATAATATAAATAAGTGCAGTACTACAACACTAGTCTTCTGACTAGGAGTAGGAGGAGTACAGTGTAGGTCACTGAGTTGACTGAGTCAGTATAGGCATAGGCTATACTAAGTCTATATGCTATAGTATATGTTACATTGTAAAAAAAAATGAAATACTATATGAGTCAATAAATATAATTTTCAAAGATATTAGCAGTTTGGAAAAATTAAGTTTAAAACATGTAATTTTGCACACAAAAAATTCAGTTTGAAAATAGTTTAACATAGAGATTTTAAACTGTGGAATCTCCTAACTATTTCGAGTGAAAATTTATTGATTGATGATGTTTATTCAACTGGATACCTAAAAGTGGATTGTGTTTGTTGAAAGGAAAATGATTTCCAGCATAAATTTATTCAACCAATCTTGAATGGCACAAGAGAAACCTAAATCTCGAAGCAGCATGTTTGTGAGTATTTTAATGTAATTATATAGTTTTGCTACGAACCAAATCGTGATAATTTTTCAGTTCATTCTTTTTTTATATTCTAATTCTTATATAAAGCTAGGGCTAGAGTTTATTTTAAAAAATAAAATAGAAAAATATGATGTTCTGGCAACAATGTTATGGTTATCACCACATTTACTCATTTGATGGAAATATTTTTTACTTTAATGTTATAATTTGCTTTAGGAAATTTTGAATAGATGAAATGATTAAATCTATAGTTTTGTCATTAAACCCAAATTACAATTTACATACCTATGAAAGCAGTTAAATGTTTTTTGTGTTGAAAATGTTTACTGGGTGTAGCCCATAATATTACATGGGACATGGACATACACAAGGGTTCTTGTCAATGTGTAATGCATCTCGTTGTATTTGTGTCTCTTTAAAGGTGACTTACAGTATTTTGAGCTATTGCTTGACCAATTTAAAGATCACTTAAAGTATGTGGAGATATTGTTGAATAAGTTGCTACTACTTGTGTGCTCTAGTAAACAGCCAACAAAGTCACAATATTTTTGTAGACTAATAGTTCAGCATAACAACTGTAGTGAGTACAGTTAATATACAGTTGACATGCACTAAACCTTTTACAAACATTTTGAGTTGACCTGTTTTACTCACATTTTTTCCCAAGTTCAACAAGAAAAGCAAAAAACCCAGTAAAAGTACATCTTCTGCATCATCAAAAAGTGTACCTTCTGATGACCATGGATTTAATGGAGGGGATCCATATACTGAAACTGTTGACTTCCAGCACATGGGTGACAAGGAAGTGGATAAGCGATTTGAGCAGCTGCTGGTAAGTTTTTAAAATTAAGCTTTTCACAGGCAGGAGAAAACTGATTGACTTTATTTATGCAGTTCCCAGAGTGATTGTGTTGCAGCAGTGACATTATGTATTCATTTCCCAGGCCCAGAGTGATCCTGCCTTAGGTTTGCATTTTGCACCTCCTCATTTGTTTTAAACTTTCTTCTTCTTCTTCTATATATTAAGGGCCCACGATCAATTTATTGATCATTATGGCTCCTATGAATGTAGATGGGATTTGCAATGTTTCTGTGCCTGGTGTTGATGAGGATATTTCACTGGTTACAAGAGTAACTGTGTGAGGGTATCATGCACTGGGGGTTGGAAGGCCTGAGGCAATAGACGTAAATGAGACAAGTGTTGTCGCCTCAACTGTTCCTTTTGAAAGATTGTTCCAGTCCCCGATTGTCTTTGGTAGGAATGAGCAGTTCCTTTCTGTTTGATAGTTGGAATGGACTACAGCAGTGGTTCTCAAAGTTTCTTATGCCGCAACCCTTTAAAACAGTTCCTCATGTTGTGGTGACCCCCAGCCACAAAATTATTTTCGTTGCTAATTCACAACTGGGGAGTAAATGTGTTTTCTGATGGTCTTAGGCGACCCCTGGGAAAGGGTCTTTCAACCCTCAAAGGGGTCATGACACACATGGTTGAGAACCGCTGGACTGCAGCATGAGCCTTCATATCTTTCTTGCACGTCTCCTTTTGGAGCATAGGCTGCCATTCTTTTGGTTGTCCACCCTACACTAGCGTGCTGAACAGAAGGTCCTTGCAAGTGTACTCTGGATTCATTCTTTTCATATTGCAGGGCTAGCAAAGTCACTAGGTCACAACATTTTCTCAGATTCCTGGCCTTCCTATCTAACCGAACTTCTTTCTGTCTATTCACCCCTTCGACAGCTTCGCTCCTCCGCAGACACGCATATCCTGTCCGTTGCTAAGACACGTACTAAAACATATGGTGAATGATCTTTCTCTTTCTGCTCCCCCAAACAATGGAATTCTCTTCCACTACACATCCGCAATATACCAACCACACAGGCATTCAAAACTGCACTCAAAACACATCTCTTTAAACTCTATTACCCCAACTGATTCCTCAAATCTGACCGATAAACGATGCTGCTGGCCGAAGTCAATGGCTTCACATGTAAAAGTTCTGGGGTGGGTGGGGTGAATATGCATTTGTTTTTGTTTTTTTTCTCTATACAGCTGTATTTATTAGATAAATGTATTTTATTTTATTGTCACAATTATGTTTCTTTTGCTAATATTTTTATGTACTATATAAGACAACATATAATAATAATAATGACAGTGGAGAACATGTTGACATGTCCCAGGACCTCTGTGTTCAACGCTTTGTACTGGTAATGAGTGTGCTCTGTGCACGGCATACATATCAGGTGGAAGCCATTGAGTTTTGCTCTATGCATAATTATGTGCCATATGTCAATAACCCCGTGTCATATGACACTAGCTACGTACCAAATGACAATAGCTTTGTGCCATATGACAATATTTGTGTGACATAGAGAAGAGTATTGAGCATAGTGGTGTAGGCAGAATTTAAAGTCAGGGTATCTCCTTGCTTTTTTTTTAATGTGTCATTTTATTTGTGTAATTTAATATTCACTTAATTTAATTAAATGCTGCTTTTGTTTCCCACGATATTTGATATTAATTTAGTTTATTAAATTTTAATGGGTTCCTTTGATATTAGAATGTTTATATTCAGTAGTTTAAAGATGAAATAACATTAAATATGATTAAACAGAGTGAGTGATTGACTTATACATAAAAGTAATGCTTCTACTTCTAAACAAATTTTCATCTCTGTTACTTATCCTGAAATTTTCATAGTTTAAAATTAATTTAAATGGCTACAGTGGAAGTTAGAGCAGTCACATAATGATAAATACCAGAAATATGAGAAAAGTGAACTTAATAAAAGTCTTTAAATTTAAATATCTAAACAAAGCTAATATTAGTGGAAAATCATTTTCATATTTAAACAATGATAGAGTTAGATTGTAACCACTGCTCAAATATAATTACAGAAGACGAAGATGTTCAAAATTATTAAGCTTAGCATCAAAAATCATCTTTAGTCTGTAGCTCTGGGAATCTTGACCATAATGGCTCCTGCAAGTCATTTATGCCCCATGTTCACTGAACAGTTCAGACATGAATTCAAACATTAAATGGGTCAGTTACAGGCGTTCAGTTTGGCACCTTGTTTTGGTAAATTACTTTCCTCTAGTCCAAGTCGTCTAAGCTCTGTACAATACCCAATAAACAATTGGCATAATACTTGTACGTAGTCACTTATTTCAATGGAAGCAGTCAGATTGTTTCCAGTGACCTGGCCAGATTTCACTGTGAGCATTTTCAATGGCACAGATTCATAATAGTTTAAAAGTTCTTTCGTTGGCTATGTCAATTACAATTTAATATGTGCAGCATTCACGACAAGTAAACATTTGGAAACTTTAATGATTTTTTGTATAGATATTTAGCGATTTAAACATTAGTTGGATTCCGTTTAATAGCCATATGCTATCAATGACGAAAGATGGCAGTTGTACCTCATAAAAATATAATACATAAATATCTTCAATGGCAAATGGAGGTGCAAACAAATAATAAATATTGAAGTGAAAAAGTTAAAATGGTCACAATTGTTATTGTAAGGTGCGTATAGTCAGTTTGACACTAAAACTACGGGTGATATTGTTGTCTTTCATTAACTAATTCTATTACTAATGTGTTGCTAACACATTCTATTACTAATGTGTAGCCAGGTGTTTTCACGGAAGAATGACTTGTCTAGGTTACGCCATCAGTGCGCTGACGACATCTAAAAGGCAGGCTATGCGGGGTCATGGTTAAACACTTAAAACAGCGGCCACTCGAGCATCAAACCGGTCCTAGCCTTTCACCCCATCTGATCGGGTGTACAATTGACGGCGCCCCTCTGATTTCAGGATCAGCATGCCACGGTCTGTCCCCTTGTGTGACCCTGTCAGACAGCAGGCATGAATGAAATGGCATTTGACGATAGATTCCGACTTTGTGAAAGGAACACAATGGGTTCTTTTACTCTGATCCAATGCTAGAGTAGGGAAACATTCCTCATTAGTCACGTCAGTTTATTGGTGCTTAAGTTTAGGATCATGTCAAGCTTTATTTTACCATACGTGCAAATGGGTTTTAAAAAGTTGTTTTTTTTTTAAAGTGGGTGGGGTTCAGCTCAGATTTTTAGAAGACATCGAATCTTTGTCATGTCAACAAACGTGCACATATGTGCTGATAAGAAGATGATTTCAATGTGAACTCTATTGATTGGGTTCAAGAAGAAATGGAAGATAACTGGGCAAAGGACGGGTAGGATAAGTCTAAATAATTGAATGACTGCATTCAAGCTGTGTAAATCAAATAGTAGAACAAGGTATATTGAAACGTTCACATCTTATTGTCCTGTCTATTGATTCAAGCTTCAACATACCTTGTTCTATTTCATTTAGGATAAGTCAACACATTTGATCACAGTTTCACTTGAAAATATGGCAGGCATTGAAAGTTGATCATCTGACACTGACCATATGTTGGTGGGAAATCATGTTCCCATTCCTTACTGCTCATTGAAAATGTGGTATTTAATAGACATAGGAAAGTTTTATTGTATTAAGTGGCGTACATTTACTTGGCTAAATGCTGTCCTGGGCGAACTCCCAAATGTGCACCTCCTGAAAACACTCACACATCATTTATATAATGCTATATTTAAACCACAAAAGTGCAGCCCGGGTCGTTCGCCACCTCCGATTCCTTCTACTTCCGCCAATGATTGTATATACATGGAATGCTTTGTAACTTAAATTAAAACATATACTTTATAATTTGAACTCACTTTTTATGTCCCGTTCTGTAACGTTCATTGTAACAAAATGTTGTGAGAAACTTATGCTACGGATGATTTTAAAGGAATAACAGTGCCCCCCCCTCCAGCAATCTTAATCAATTGGCTATACGTATATAGGATGCCATCTCATAAATGTTTAAAAAAAGACAGTAGACATGTTATAAGGGTTCTGTTATAGCCATGCCATGGGGTTCAGTAGACATGCTATAAGGGTTCTGTTATAGGCATGCCATGGGGTTCTGTAGCCATGCCACGGGGTTCTGTAGCCATGCCACGGGGTTCTGTAGCCATACCATGGGGTTCTGTAGCCATGCCACGGGGTTCTGTAGCCATGTCGTGGGGTTCTGTAGCCATGCCATGGGGTTCTGTAGCCATGCCATGGGGTTCTGTAGCCATGCCATGGGGTTCTGTAGCCATGCCATGGGGTTCTGTAGCCATGCCATGGGGTTCTGTAGCCATGCCATGGGGTTCTGTAGCCATGCCATGGGTTTCTGTAGCCATGTCATGGGGTTCTGTAGCCATGCCGCGGGGTTCTGTAGCCATGCCATGGGGTTCTGTAGCCATGCCATGGGGTTCTGTAGCCATGCCATGGGGTTCTGTAGCCATGCCATGGGGTTCTGTAGCCATGCCATGGGGTTCTGTAGCCATGTCGTGGGGTTCTGTAGCCATGCCATGGGGTTCTGTAGCCATGCCATGGGGTTCTGTAGCCATGTCGTGGGGTTCTGTAGCCATGCCATGGGGTTCTGTAGCCATGCCATGGGGTTCTGTAGCCATGCCATGGGGTTCTGTAGCCATGCCACTGGGTTCTGTAGCCATGCCACTGAGTTCTGTAGCCATGACATGGGGTTCTGTAGCCATGCCACGGGGTTCTGTAGCCATGCCATGGGGTTCTGTAGCCCTGCCATGGGGTTCTGTAGCCATGCCATTGGGTTCTGTAGCCATGCCATTGGGTTCTGTAGCCATGCCATGGGGTTCTGTAGCCATGCCATTGGGTTCTGTAGCCATGCCATGGGGTTCTGTAGCCATGTCATTGGGTTCTGTAGCCATGTCATTGGGTTCTGTAGCCATGACATGGGGTTCTGTAGCCATGCCACGGGGTTCTGTAGCCATGCCATGGGGTTCTGTAGCCATACCATGGGGTTCTGTAGCCACGCCATGGTGTTCTGTAGCCACGACATGGGGTTCTGTAGCCATGCCATGGGGTTCTGTAGCCATCCCACGGAGTTCTTTAGCCATGCCATGGGGTTCTGTAGCCATGCCATGGGGTTCTGTAGCCATGCCATGGGGTTCTGTAGCCATGCCATGGGGTTCTGTAGCCATGCCATTGGGTTCTGTAGCCATGACATGGGGTTACTTAGCCATGCCATGAAGTTCTGTAGCCATGACATGGGGTTCTGTAGCCATGCCATGGGGTTTTTTAAGACTCGCGTGAAATCAAGCGTGTGACTGCGTGTCTCTGAAAAGATTTGATTGGAAAAATTAGAGATTTTTGACCCGCCATTTTTGTTCAGCAGATGCAAATCTAACTACACACTTGTCTACCTGTGTGAATTGCATTGCCTGGCCATTAAAATAAACATTGTGGAATGTTCAAGTACAAGGATTCTCTACCTGCCGACCAATGGGATTGTCATATAGGGTAATCAGTTGGACAACTATTAGCTGGATTCGTGGACTATTTTTAAGCCACTTTGTGCAACTAGGGCAACGGATTTTCAAGCACACGGAACATTTCGTGTGAACTGAACCAGTGGCTGTATGACCGAAAATCATTTTTAAAAAATAATAAATATAAATTTATATAAACATGACCTGAATATGCTTAAAAAATATAATAAATAAATTTATTTTATAATTATTTTATATAAACCAAAAACTCTATAACCCTTAAAGCCTACAGACACAAAATTATAAGCAGTATTGCGTAACTACGGGGGAAAACACTGTCAGTCTTTCTAACGCCCCCCCCCCCACCCCACGCCTCTCCCCAATTAAAAAAAAAACCAACAACAAAAAAACAACCCAACCAACAAAAATATAAAGCCATTATAATATTCATCATTCACGATCTATTTCCCGTGTTACATGAATGTACAACATTCACTAGCAAACATTAATTTATATTATAACCCAGGTTTACAACATTTTTTTACAGTCGCCAACCAAAAAAACTTTCTAACAATCTAAGACAAAACACATCGAAAATGTATTTTTTTTCAACAACACAATTTAAATATATTTTTACCGCATTAACTAGGTTCAAAATTGATGGTTGGGTTGTCATTAATGATAAAATTTTATCATTCTCAACATCTAATCGTTTATTCCACCCTTAACTCCTCGTTTGTATAAGTATGAGCAACTGGAAGTGTTACTGTTCAAACTGGAAGACACCAATTACAAATGAAAGTGGGTTTAAAATTAGTTTTGTAAGTTTACTGTTGGCAGCCTGCGAGCCCTCAGAAAACCACGAGGTGGCAGCTTGTGTTGTTTAATAAAGGATCCACAGCCACACCAGGGCCTTGTTGGTACTGGCCAGCGATCAAAGTCTTATCTTACTTATTGAAGTTCTGAAACTACTGTGTTACGGACCTGGGCACGGGTGTGAGAATTGACACCTCGGACCTAGACATCAGTATGAGATGTGGCACTTCGGACCTAGACACCAGTATGAGATGTGGCACTTCAGACCTAGACACCAGTATGAGATGTGCCACTTCGGACCTAGAAACCAGTATGAGATGAGGCACTTCGTACCTAGACACCAGTATGAGATGTGGCACTTCGGACCTAGACACCAGTATGAGATGTGGCACTTCAGACCTAGACACCAGTATGAGATGTGGCACTTCGGACCTAGACACCAGTATGAGATGTGACACTTCAGACCTAGACACCAGTGTGAGATGTGGTACTTCGGACCTAGACACCATTATGAGATGTGGTACTTCGGACCTAACCACCAGTATGAGATGTGGCACTTCGGACCTAGACACCAGTGTTAGATGTGGCACCTCGGACCTAGACCCGAGTGCGAGATGTATCACATGGATGGCCGAGTGATTATGTGGTGTTAGATTTGTGTCCCTTAAATGTCCCCTAAATCGATTTTCTTGTTGATCTGAACAGTAATTAACATCCGTGTTTAATATTGGGTTTAACACAAGGCAAACAGTTACATGTGTTTAATAACTGTTTACCTTGTGTTATTTTAACCTAATCTGTTGGTTACAATAATACTGTTAACCAACACGCACCTATGTGTCAGGTTATAACGTTTCCATATAACGTCGAGGCAGTTCATTTAAAATGAAGATAGCATTTACAATTAAACAGATTTTTGCTAAAGTAAATTAAATACTATTTTCCCCGTCATGGGCAGATAGAATGGCCACTAAATCAACAGCAGTTCTGAGGGCTCGTCCACAGGTGGCGCAGCTAGGGTTAGGGCCAATGTTCCCTCTAAGGTTTGCTGGTTCGTGTGCAAAATAATACAGTTGTGTGCACATTTTTACAGCATCATTTTTGTGTGTGCAAAATTTTACAGCCCAAAACACACACACACACACACACGGAAGTTATATAAATGAACTTAAGTTCAAAAACTTTTATATAAATAAATAAAGGAACTATAATTAAATAATTATAATCAGAAATGTCATAAAAGTTCCATCAAAACTATATTTATTTCTATTAATTTCCCGTCGTTGGGTCAAGCAACTAAATTCCAACACAACCACTACCAATGGCCGCTAGTCATTGATTGAATCATTTCCGGAGGTACTCTACCTGTCTTTTATGATGTCAATCTTTTATGCACATCGTCAAGGTTGATCTGATGTCCATCATTCTGATACGAATTAATCCTCATAAGCATGTCTTAATGTAACTCTTCCAGCTTATTTGAATATGTTATGTTTATATTATTTATTAGGCTGAATCCTCGTTCACTATTGTCGCTTAATGCAAGAAATGTAGCACAAATATCCAACAGAATGGCAATGTCGCCAAATCGCTTCTCATTTATTACAAATCGAACCATCTCGTCGAAAGTCTGCATCAGCCCACATTTCATTTTTTCATCAAGCACAAACCTATAGTTTCGATACTGATCTTTAACTTTCGGCAGAATGTCATCATAGTTTTCCAGGAATGCCGCATGTCTAGAAACAAGTGCTGCAGGTTCTTCTTGGCCAAAATTTAAATCTGAAGTGTCAATTAACGCTGATAGCACAAAAATTCGCCATTGCATCAACTTACTTTCAGTGAAACGAGAGTCCAGGTGCAAAATAAACATTCAACGAATTTTATGATAGAACTCGTGTTTATATCCTCGTCATTTGCAAGCAGTTCAGCAAAATCTTCAGACCATTGCACATTTTCACCAAGGTACTGGTTGCGGGGCTTAGCGATCCTTGCTTTTACAAACTGGTATCCCTCAATGGTCGTAAAAGTTTTTTCTTTGTAGCAGCTTGCATAATTCAGCAAATACACCAACAACTCCATCAGACAATCCGTGCAGGTCGAAACTGCGGACTCCTTATTTTTTTCAAACATTACTTATGAACTGAATATTATAAAGGCCGTCCTGCTCCTCGCAGTATTCTGTCAACACATGTATGTTTCTCAGCAATGCTCTTAAAGCAAAGTGCCGCGAAAGCCATCTGATTTCATTCAATTGTTTAAAGGCTACGGAGTCTCATTCCAACACCTTAGCTAGTTCGGTAAACTGGGCTTTCCATACTGTCGACCTACTAAACAATGTGTACAATGTCCTAAGGAATGTTTCAACGTCTGCCATTAAACTTATATGTTTGCAAGCATCATCGATGCCCAACTCAAAAGCGTAATTCTTACTGCGCTAACTATCTGGGACTGGAGCATACTTAGCCATAAGGTTGTGTATATACTGAACCGCATACATAGATGTGTTCACGTTGAAAGGCAAGAGGTAAACATTTTAACCTGGTCTTCTTTGGCACTTGTACATTGTACAGCTTCTTGCCTCATGCCTCGATCAACGACACTTTCTGTAAGCATTCGCAATACACCCCCTGACTGTATAGAACGAAGACTCTGTACAGCTTGTGTGTGTATTTTTTGCTTGATATGTCGTTTAAGATAATTCAGGGGGAAATCACTACCTGCATTAGCTTTGAAGCACATTTCACAGACAACATCGTCATCAATTTCACGATATTTAAACATATCACGCAGCTTGTCAGTCCGCTCTGACGACGAATCTGATAGTGCTGCATGGACAAATTCTATGAGCAATTCCGTTTTAAAATTTGATCTACACTTTTTCTTAGCAAGCGATGAGGCTGACGTTAAGGCATAACGGTTAAAACATTGAAAACAATTAGCTACTACATTTATAATAAACTAGAGATATGCGATTTATATGCTTTATACACATTCACTGCGCAGTGTGCGCCACGGAATTTACGTGAATGGCGGCGGTGGTTCAGAACGAGGCTAGCTTGATCCAGTATGTATCACTAAGTATGTAAATCAATAGTTTAACGTAAAAAGACAAAAATATAGATCTGAATCAAATTAATATATATATATATATAATTCCGGCTGCAGAGTGCAGCGTATTTGTTCGAATTTATTGTATAAAAATTTGCTGCGCGGATACTCAAAACTGCTGCGCGGCGTCTGTGAGATAGCTGCGGGGCCGCGCAGCCGCGCTGCTTAAAGGGAACATTGGTTAGGGCCACCCGGAGCGGGACAATTTTTGCCACCCCCTTCCACGAAAAAAACTGCATCTGTCCGAAAACTCCACCCCACCATATAAAGGGGAAGAAAGGTCTTCCGGGGCGCATCGCCTTCCTCAACACCCCCTCCCTACGCCACTGTCATTATTTCAGGCTGCAGTGTCTGGTTGGATGTCCCAAGTTACACAGAATAAAACATTTCCCTGATTGTCCTATTCCAGGGGTGGGAAAACTACGTCCCGGCAACTGTTATTATGCGGCCCTCAAAAGCATTTAGAAGTTTTAAAAAATACTTTGTTTTTAAAGTTATTTTGTTGAATTTTACAGAATTTCATGTATTATTATGATTTTAAAAATATTTTTGATCAAATTTCTTTCTTATTTTCTATTTTTTTAAACAGTTCTTGACTTTTGTCATGTAATGCTAAACTGCGAAATTACCGATTTTAATATAAAGAAATGTTTATCAACATGTAAAAATTGGACATAATATACATGCGGCCCCCCAATAGCTTTCCCTTTGTCAATGTGGCCCTGCGCACAAAAATGTTTGCCCACCCCTGACCTATTCGATTCAATATACAGGTATGGTAATTATAATTTTAAAATAAATGGACATTTTTTTTTCATAGGATGACATGAACCTCACTGAGGAAAAGAAGGCACCGCTCAGATCAAAGGATGGAGTGTTCAGAAGGCAGATGTTACAGATGCACGTCAGAGGGGTCACGAAGGTAAGATCACGGTTTATCCCAGGGATAATCCATTCTTCTCGTCACTGTCTCTATAAATGTACATGGTACCTTTTCCGGTTTAGCTATTGGGCTAATACAATGTTATAGATGCGCATAGTTCTTAAGTATTATCGGTTTCTAACATAGTCATCATCTTATAGTTTCCACCAGTGTCATTTGATAAACACGGAAACCGTACACCCGTCTTTACTTCTGTAGTAAATTATATGGGAAGTTAAACTTCTAAAAATCTTGTCTTTTACAACCTTTTGTGAAGAGACGGGCCAATCTTTGTGCGAGGGCGGCACTGTGTTCAGGAACTTCATCAGCTTTTGTTTTAATTAACAGTT
Organism: Omphiscola glabra; assembly: GCA_964017045.1. Lineage (NCBI taxonomy): Eukaryota > Metazoa > Mollusca > Gastropoda > Lymnaeidae > Omphiscola > Omphiscola glabra. Next base: position 5,790,049 of record OZ024801.1, on the reverse strand, counting down.
GGGCATGGGGGTAGTGTTTGGTTTGTGTAGGAAATAATGATGTTGAAGTGTAAACTAATCTTTATATGTTCAAAATTAAAATTGAATACAATTTTAATAAGGACGCATATGAGCCATGACAGATACCATTTATTGACCGTGTCAACAGACACGAGATGTTTCAATAGACTTTGCCTTGTTTCTGTCGTGAGTTTATACATTTGTCGTTTTCCATTATTAAGTTTTTCTCAACAATGGCTGGAGTGTGTGATATAAATTGTATGCTGATTAATTGTATGTTGTTTAATGTGTATAAATGGTTTGTTGTTTAATGTGGTATAAATGGTATGTTGATCAAGTGTCTTATTTAGGTTTGGTGGGAAAAAAAAAGAGGGGGGGGGGGGCAAATACATTTGGAATTAAAATGAAAACCATGTTTCGCCTTCAGGCAATTTTTCATTCTACCATATTCCCTAACCTAAGGTATAGCTGCCGCTGTAACAAGCTGTTTTTCCAGGAATAGCACGCATAACAGGTTATTCCCGATAATTGTCTGCTAAGTCAGTATGTCATGTAAAGTTATTTTTAAGTCTTACCCACAAGATTACAACGCATTAGTAGACTATTGAGTCATTGCACTATGTCTTGTACTAGTGTGAAACACTGGCTTTACCAAGTTATATCTTCAGATTGCCTTAGGCGACCCCTGTGAAAGGGTCTTTCGACCCCCAAAGGGGTCGCGACCCACAGGTTGAGAACCGCTGCTCTAGAAGTTGAACCCGGCATCAGCCGTCTTATAATCAAATATTATCATTCTTGTCATTATTATTATCATCATATTTTACATTTCTGATTTTTCCTGTCACCATTCAGCTGGGGTTATCCATTCTTTAAATAGCATTTGGCGTGGGGAAACTTCTCCATGAAGGTGAAACTAGATACTTGTGTCAGACATTAATAGATGGTGTGAATGTGTTATAGAAATAATCAAAACAGGATATGTTGTCGCTGTGATTACGGAACAATGCAAATAACACGGACTATTTTGGGATAAATGTCTTCATCGGGAATGGAACAATACACACATACAAAAAGAAAACAAATACAAGGAAATTAATTTTCAAAAATTAATTTGGGGGGTTGGGGGGGGGGGGGGGTAAAACTTAACTCTCCAGTAAGTTGACAGGAAGTAGTTCATAAACGACACTTGAAGCAACATCTTGTCGTGAATCTTTGACACGCTTGAGCACAGTCTCTAGAACGTGTATATTATCTTTTAACGTTTTATGGAAGTCTTGTGAGGGTGACTCGTAGATCCTTGAGTCTTGTGAGGGTGAGTCGTAGATCCTTGAGTCTTGTGAGTGTGAGTCGTAGAGCCTTGAGTCTTGTGAGGGTGAGTCGTAGAGCCTTGAGTCTTGTGAGTGCGAGTCGTAGAGCCTTGAGTCTTGTGAGGGTGAGTCGGAGAGCCTTGAGTCTTGTGAGGGTGAGTCGTAGAGCCTTGAGTCTTGTGGGGGTGAGTCGTAGAGCCTTGAGTCTTGTGGGGATGAGTCGTAGAGCCTTGAGTCTTGTGGGGGTGAGTCGTAGAGCCTTCAGTCTTGTGAGGGTGAGTCGTAGAGCCTTGAGTCTTGCGAGTGTGAGTCGTAAGCCTTGAGTCTTGTGGCTGTGAGTCGTAGAGCCTTGAGTCTTGTGGCTGTGAGTCGTAGAGCCTTGAGTCTTGCGAGTGTGAGTCGTAAGCCTTGAGTCTTGTGAGTGTGAGTCGTAGAGCCTTGACTCCCGGGAGTCTTGTGGGTGTGAGTCGTAGAGCCTTGAGTCCCGGATTGTAATTAATCTTTGAGTATTGGTCGAACTGTTCATCAATTGACTGGTGCCGGGAAACGCTATGGACAGGCTTGGACTATATAATCATTATACTAACAGCAGTTCTGGGGGTTAGCGTGTAAGACAAAATAATATGATCCTGGTTTTAATTATTTACAAAGATGCAAAGATTCATAACGCATAAGTCTCTACAAAATGATAATCGGTGGCGTAGCTAGGGTTAGTGCCATACTCACTCAGTGGCGTAGCTAGGGTTAGTGCCATACTCACTCAGTGGCGTAGCTAGGGTTAGTGCCATATCACTCAGTGGCGTAGCTAGGGTTAGTACCTCCGGGGCTGACAAATATTTTTACGCCTTCCCCCCCTTTTCCTTGCACGATAAAAACTTTGCAGTTGGCCAAAATTCCTCCCCTCCATATAAAGAAAGAAATGCCGCCCTAATTTTCCCACGCCACTGCACTCACTGCAGAGCTAAGAAAGCTTTTTCATTAAATAAAATATTACCTTAAAAAATTAATGTTCACATATGGTGAGGACAAATGGTCCATTGCTTGTGCCAGTGGTGCAGGAGGGGGCGCGATTTGTCCATTTTCCAATTGATGTTTTTCCGGCCATTCAATCTTATCTTCGCCATTAATTCCGTGTTAAAAATACATGGCGGTGGCCAATGACGTGCTAATGGCTTCAGGTTGGTTTGTGCTTTTGAAAAATATAAGCAAACGATATAACGCACGAGTAGAGCAAAAAAGGGAACAGAACAGACCATGGGGAGATTAGCATGGCTTGCTGTTTGTTACATGGATCTGTTAGTCCAAATATTTGTTGGATGGATCTGTATGTCCGAATGTTTGTTAGATGGATCTGTTTGTCCAAATGTTTTTAGAAGGATCTGTTCGTCCAAATGTTTGTTGGATGGATCTGTTCGTCCAAATGTTTGTTAGATGGATATGTTCGTCCAAATGTTTGTTAGATGGATCTGTTCGTCCAAATGTTTGTTAGATGGATCTGTTCGTCCAAATGTTTGTTGTATGGATCTATTTGTCCAAATGTTTGTTGTATGGATCTATTTGTCCAAACGTTTGTCGCTGTTTTGCTTTGACCGACGTGTATGATATCTTGTAAAAGCAAAGTTGTTTAGTAAAAAAAAAAATTCATAATGGCGTCATATTTGATCTATTCTGTAGTACCAAGTAAATCTACGTATGAGCTTTTAAATGAACTGGTACATCTGTCATCTATAGGATGTTACTGGACTTGATTGGTCGATTTTTGAATGAGAGGGACAACGTTCCCACAGTCCGCGACTAAGCCAATCATTCTCCACCCACAGTCAGTGACTAAGCCAACCATTCTCCACCCACAGTCAGTGACTAAGCCAACCATTCTCCACACACAGTCCGCGACTAAGCCAATCATTCTCCATCCACAGTCAGTGACTAAGCCAATCATTCTCCACACACAGTCCGCGACTAAGCCAATCATTCTCCACCCACAGTCAGTGACTAAGCCAACCATTCTCCACACACAGTCAGTGACTAAGCCAACCATTCTCCACACACAGTCAGTGACTAAGCCAATCATTCTCCACACACAGTCAGTGACTAAGCCAACCATTCTCCACACACAGTCAGTGACTAAGCCAATCATTCTCCACACACAGTCAGTGACTAAGCCAACCATTCTCCACACACAGTCAGTGACTAAGCCAATCATTCTCCACACACAGTCAGTGACTAAGCCAATCATTCTCCACACACAGTCAGTGACTAAGCCAATCATTCTCCACACACAGTCAGTGACTAAGCCAACCATTCTCCACACACAGTCAGTGACTAAGCCAACCGTTCTCCACACACAGTCAGTGACTAAGCCAATCATTCTCCACACACAGTCAGTGACTAAGCCAACCATTCTCCACACACAGTCAGTGACTAAGCCAACCGTTCTCCACACACAGTCAGTGACTAAGCCAATCATTCTCCACACACAGTCAGTGACTAATCCAATCATTCTCCACACACAGTCAGTGACTAAGCCAATCATTCTCCACACACAGTCAGTGACTAAGCCAACCATTCTCCAAACACAGTCAGTGACTAAGCCAACCATTCTCCACACACAGTCAGTGACTAAGCCAACCATTCTCCACACACAATCAGTGACTAATCCAATCATTCTCCACACACAGTCAGTGACTAAGCCAATCATTCTCCACACACAATCAGTGACTAAGCCAATCATTCTCCAAACAGCTTACAACGTACAGAGTAACTGTGCACCAAGTTCGCAGCGCTTAATAGGATAGTATAGACATATTCTAGATTTGACGGATGACTTGTCCGCGCCGCTCTCCCCATTATAACATTGACTACGGCACTCATGATGTGTCTTCTTAGTTTATTTTGTATATGCGCATCTGTCTTACTGGCCGGTGTTGCATCAATACCATAGTATAGTTCTATTAAAGACAATTACATTTATGCCATAGTAGAGAATAGGGTTAAAGACGCTAACATGTGTTACATGTATGCCATGATATAGTGTGGTTAGATGCACCGCAAAAGAAGTTGTTCGTTAGGTACACAATCATACTTTACGAGACACTATTCATTATAGCAACGTCTTATATTAGAAACATTACTATGACTTTACGTTCAACTAACATTACTAATACTTTGACTAATAATTCATCTAACATTGCTATCACTGTGACTTGACATTCAACTAACATTACTACACAATTACATTAGATTGAACTAACATTGCTATCACTAGGACTTCCCCGCCTGAGAAGCACACATTAAGTAGGTTGGTCAGACGGTTATTTCGTCTGTGTCTCAATAAGTTCACATTTCAACGGTTTCACCTACATCTCATTTATGTTTAACTGTGAAGTGTTTACAGTTTAATGGACAAATACAGACCTGTTTACTCTTACGATTTAGGCGTACAATGTACGATTTTGAGGTGCATAAATTATATATACTGTATGTTTATTTTTTACTATTAAGATAATGTATTGAAAGATTTTGTGATGATATTGTACGATTTTAAGAGTTTGAGGGTAAACAGGTCTGCAAATAATATAAACACGTCGTCTTCTTGAATCTATCTACACACTATATTGGCATCATTTTGTCAGATCTTCTTCTCTATCTCTAAGTGGGTCGCACTAGCGGCTCCCACGTGCTTGCCACGCCTATCGTAGACATCATGATTCACATACGTTGAGCAGCACTCAGTTCCTGTGTTCCCCGGCCTTAAGGCTGTGAGCAGCATGTATGGAAAAAAACGTGCCCATCTAACCACCCACCCAACGTTTTTATCCATTCCATCAGCTGTCCAATTCTTTCCTTCTCTTTCTTCCCCTCTTGCTTTCGCATTTGTCCAATTCTTTCCTTCTCTTTCTTCCCCTCTTGCTTTCTCATTTGTCCAATCCTTTCCTTCTCTTTCTTCCCCTCTTGCTTTCTCATCTGTCCATTTCTTTTGTCTCTTTATATTATCTCCATCCCCTTCTTTTCATCTCTGTCCATTTCTTTCCATCTCGATCTTTTTTTTTTCCAATAACTTTTATTTCTTTCAATCTCTTTTATTTCTTTCTATCACTGTCCCTTTCTATCCACCTCTGTCCTTTTCTGTCCCTTTCTTTTTCTCTCTGCCCCCTTTCTTCCGGTGCCATCTTTGCGAACATGCAGCCACCCATTAAAAGATAGCCAACCGACGGAAGACTAAAATACACGCACCCACATTTCTTATCACGTCTGGCGCTCGTAAAGATGAGTGTTCTCATTGTCTTGTGCTTCACAATCTTTCCAAACGACAATAGCTTTGCCAGCCTTGAACTTATGACTTGTGGGGTTGTGCGCGTGCTGGTGGTATTCGAATGTTCTTTAGGAACAGTGGAGGGAAATGCAGAACAGTGTAGAGCAGTGGTTCTCAACCGTCCTAATGCCGCGACCCTTTAATACAGTTCCTCAAGTTGTGGCGACCCCCAAACACAATATTATTTTCGTTGTTACTTCATAACTGTAGGGTTAAAGTTGTTTTCCGGTGGTCTTACGCGACCCATGTGAAAGGGTCATTCGACCCCCAAAGGGTCGCGACCCACAGGTTGAGAAACGCTGGTGAAGAGGGACAGGTGAGATAAAAAGTGGTTTTCAAATCACAACCACGCGTTTAATTGTCTAAGCTTTCTATGAGACTACGAAACGAATAAATAGTGGATGAAAATATGTTTAAGCTTGAAAAATAAAAGACAGGACAAGGACAACTACGAAAAGATTCGTCGATCTACGAGATGTAAAGCTGAAAGAACACAAAGCAACAATCAAAAGAGCAAACAAGCACCCTGCGTCCTTTTAATTAATATTTGGCTTTTTCTTGACCTCAAAGGGTTAACTGTAAACATTCTAAGTTGACCAAGAATGGCTGAGTTGAATGTTGATATCAAAGGGTTAACTGTAAACATTCTAAGTTGACCAAGAATGGCTGAGTTGAAGGTTGATATCAAAGGGTTAACTGTAAACATTCTAAGTTGACAAAGAATGGCTGGGTTGAATGTTGATATCAAAGAGTTAACTGTAAACATTCTAAGTTGACCAAGAATGGCGGAGTTGAATGTTGATATCAAAGGGTTAACTTTAAACATTCTAAGTTGACCAAGAATGGCTGAGTTGAATGTTGATATCAAAGGGTTAACTGTAAACATTCTAAGTTGACCAAGAATGGCTGAGTTGAATGTTGATATCAAAGGGTTAACTGTAAACATTCTAAGTTGACCAAGAATGGCTGAGTTGAATGTTGATATCAAACCAAGAAGGCTTGAGTTGGATGGATGTAAATTGTCATTTAGATTATAGAGGCAAATGTTTTAGCCTCAAATGACCGAGGTCAATGCATTATTTGATGGCACGATTGTTTACATATGTCCTGGTCATTGTGGGCTCATCAACTCATAACTCAGGGTCTCACATATAAGCATACCTGTTTACCCTCAAAATCTTAAAATCGTACAATATCATCACAAAATCGTTCAATACATTATCTTAATACTAAAAAAACACACACAGTATATATAATGTATATACACCTCAAAATCGTACATTGTACGCCAAAATCGTAAGAGTAAACAGGTCTGCATATAAGGCACATGATGTCATAAGGTGGTGCAGTGGAGTGCAGAAGTTTGCTGATGTTTGGGCCAAATCCTTGATAGTATGCCTCTAACACTTAAGTATAGGTCCCAGGAGATGTGCCAACTACCTGGTCTCACCCTCTCCCCCTGACTACTTTATCATGGGTATAATGCAGCGGTTCTCAACATGTGGGTCGCGACCCCTTTGGGGGTAGAACGACCCTTACACGGGGAAAAACATATGAGTAGCATCGAAAATAATTTTATGGTTGGGGTTCGCCACAACATGAGGAACTGTATTAAAGGGTCGCGGCATTAGAAAGGTTTAGAACCACTGGTATAATGGTTATTTTATCATTGGTATCATTACTTTATAATTGGTATTACTACTTTATCATTGTTATGACCACTTTATCATTGGTATGATTACTTTATCATTGGTATGACTACTTTATCATTGGTATGATTACTGTAGTACAACTGTGGAAGACATGAAGTTAATACAATTAATACAACGCAACAGCTTAAGCTCAGTCAGCATTCAACATGTGTTTACGGCTTCTCCACAAACTCGTCTTCCTCAGCGCTCCTCCTCATACTCAATGTCAAGTTGTTAAACATCTTATCTGGCAGAAGGCACACGTTCACTCTTTGTTACATGACAAAATGTAGGGCTTTGTTTCAATGAGCTTACATGCGGTGGCGGCCATGGGCTATTTTTAGATGTATACAAACCACCTATGGGCTATGGGACGCAAGCCCGCCATCTGTAGTAATTTAACCTCGTCTTATTTTCCTCTATTGAACATTCTTTTTACATTTAAGAATTTTTTCAATATAAAATTTCTGCAGCACTTAGACTAAATATCAATACCTAGTGTCTATATCTCAGCACCTAGATAGCTCAGCACCTAGTCACTAGCTCAGCACCTAGTCTCTATATCTCAACCCCTAGTCAATATATCTCAGCACTTAGTCTCTACATCTCAGCACCTTGTCTCTATATTTGAGTGAAGTATCCAACTAGTCTCTATATTTGAGTGAAGTATCCAACTAGTCTCTATATTTGAGTGAAGTATCCAACTAGTATCTATATTTGTATGAAGTATCCAACTAGTCTCTATATTTGAGTGAAGTATCCAACTAGTCTCTATATTTGAGTGAAGTATCCAACTAGTCCCTATTGTACAAGACTTGTAGTGAACAAGTCAACACACGATTGTTGTGGAGTATTTCACTTCCCAATCTGGTAAGACCGCAAAGCTGACACCAACATTCAGTTTCCTTGAGGCTTGCTACACACTACAGACACGTTCCGCCTCTAATATTTCATGTCTTACATTAATTGCCCTTGCTCAAATCAGTTGTTTTTAAACGTGTACTTGTATAGGGTGGGCAGTGTTGGATACTTAAGTTTTGGGGGGAAGGGGTGGTACGGACGTACTTTTTGGGTTAGTTTTGACGAAACTATTTAAGGATATAGAAGAGATTGTCACTTTTACGTGTAACTACGTGTCGTATACCCCCACCCGTTTGTTGTGTGTGTACCACGTCATTTTCGTACCATGACGCCCCCTGGGGTTGTACATATGGCGTATTTTTCAAATGGCTCATTAATTGTACATGGGCATAAGCGTCGTCATTGCACTGGTATGTGGACTTAAAAGTTCACTATGCAATATCAGTGTTCATCGGATTTGATCAGAACGGTGTTATGCTGCAGTTGTTTAAACTACATATTATGTTTCAACTACCTTGCTGTCGCAATGCACGCACAGTAACACTGTTTCAACTACCTTGCTGTCGCAGTGCACGCACAGTAACACTGTTTCAACTACCTTGCTGTCGCAGTGCACGCACAGTAACACTGTTTCAACTACCTGGTTTTTGCAGTGCACGCACAGTAACACTGTTTCAACTACCTGGTTGTCGCAGTGCACCAACAGTACCAATTATTTGAGAGGGAATTGAGATAAGGGTGTCTCCAGGAATCGGTGCCAAAGATATTCACGGCACAACTTTTTAAGCTCCAAATGTATCAGACTGAGACGATTGGGGTTAAGTTATGTGCTGACTCTTGCGTCGCACAAAATCAATATAATTTGATTGTATTAAATGTCCTGTCTGTTTAACAAACCGTTTTAATAGTGCTACAAATAATGTTTTGATATTTCGGCCAGTCATTACAAGTACATATTGAATCAAGTGGTGGATCAACATTTGGGTAGTGCTAGCTTGACTCAGTGCACACCCCCCCCCCCCAACCGGGCGTTTATAAAAAAACAACAAATAAAAATATCCCCCACGCCCTCTCTCCCTAACGTACCTGAGATCCCCGACTGGAAGCCCCCACCATGAGATTCCCCCCATACTGGCAGCCCTTGCCTGATGCGTTCATTGTTTTTAAAAAATCTCTTCAAAAAATTATTGGCACCCTTGTTGTTTCATATATTAATATAACCTTAAGCACGTATTTTATAAAGATGGAGTGTTTTCCTGTCTATTACACTAGTAAGATCTCCTAGTGGCCACCCCCTGCTCTGAAACTGCTGCGCTACCGAGATGTTGCAAACATTCGTAAACAGGGCAGTGGACAAAATCCTCAAAGTATTTTAGCTTTAAAGTCGCATTCCCTGTGATTAGCTTATTGTCCGTATAGGAGGAAGTTGGGGGCTTATCTTTGATCACATTGTGGGGGCATTGTTACATGGAGTGCACAGCCGGCCCTTTCGTTTCTTGACGCTGTCGTAAAACACAACAAACCTGCGGGAGGTAATCACACAGCCAGGTGTTATTAACAGGAACGCCCATTAGGAAGGTGAAGGGCGATCTGTTTTTGACAATGTTTGATCATTTGATGAATGATGGATGTTTTTGTTACAATGTGGGGTTTTTTGGTGTTTGTGTTTTGGAAGGGGGATTTTTTTTAAAATAATATATTTCTTTTGTTGGGGGTTGGAATGAAGCTTAGCGAATGTTGGAAATTAATTTATGCTAGTGTTAAAATTTTTTAACATTCGATGGAAATCATAAAGAGAATGATGGTTGGAGATAGGAAATGAAAAAAAAATTGAAAGGGGGGGGGGGACTTTTTTTGGTGGTGTTGCGTGAGCTCCCGATGACAAAATTACTGTGTAACATTATTAGCATGTTTAAAAGCAGGGGTTCTTAACGCCGTACCCTGTCTGGAATTTGTAACATGTCCACATTGAAACATCACGTAGTTACATAACGAAGCACCGGAGTTTCCACCAGTTATACACAAGACTGCTAATTGTTGCGTCTGTTGACTGTGGCTGTTTAATGGCGTTGTTACCTCCCATCACAACAACAACAACGGTAACGAAGATCTGCATAAATGTTTGGGTCTTATCTCCCCTTTTAACTTTGAGTTTCCACAGTGAAGCAACCCACACACCGGACCTCTACCCACCTTCAGGGTCTTCAACCCACACACCGGACCTCTACCCACCTTCTGGGTCTTCAACCCACACACCGGACCTCTACCCACCTTCTGGGTCTTCAACCCACACACCGGACCTCTACCCACCTTCTGGGTCTTCAACCCACACACCGGACCTCTACCCACCTTCTGGGTCTTCAACCCACACACCGGACCTCTACCCACCTTCTGGGTCTTCAACCCACACACCGGACCTCTACCCACCTTCTGGGTCTTCAACCCACACACCGGACCTCTACCCACCTTCAGGGTCTTCAACCCACACACCGGACCTCTACCCACCTTCTGGGTCTTCAACCCACACACCGGACCTCTACCCACCTTCAGGGTCTTCAACCCACACACCGGACCTCTACCCACCTTCAGGGTCTTCAACCCACACACCGGACCTCTACCCACCTTCAGGGTCTTCAACCCACACACTGGACCTCTACCCACCTTCAGGGTCTTCAACCCACACACCGGACCTCTACCCACCTTCAGGGTCTTCAACCCAACGAAACAACTTCAAACAAACAACCCGTTTACGTCGCTCAACCCGTTATGGATTCTTCTCAGTTACACAAATATATTCAATTAAACCTCCCCCCCCACCGCTCCTACCCTTAACGTTAGGTCTGTTAACGATAGATCAGTCAGGGCCAGTTAACGTTTGGTCAGTTATTCCATAAGGCCAGGCAAGGTCAGTTAACGTCAGGTCAGTTAATGTCAGGTCAGTTAACATCAGGCCAGTTAACGTTTGGTCAGTTATTCCATAAGGTCATGCAAGGTCAGTTAACATCAGGCCAGTTAACGTTAGGTCATTTATTCCATAAGGTCAGGCAAGGTCAGTTAACGCCAGGCCGGTTAACGCTAGGTCAGTTATTCCATAAGGCCAGGCAAGGTCAGTTAACGTCATGCCAGTTAACGTTAGTTCAGTTATTCCATAAGGCCAGGCAAGGTCAGTTAACGTCAGGCCAGTTAACAAAAGGTCAGTTATCGATAGATCAGTCAGGGCCAGTTAATGTTTGGTCAGTTATTCCATAAGGCCAGGCAAGATCAGTTAACATCAGGCCAATGAAGATCATTTAAGGCTAGTCTAGATAAGGTCAGTTAACATTAGGCCAGTCAAGGTCAGTTAACATTAGGCCAGTCAAGGTCAGTTAACATTAGGCCAGTCAAGGTCATTTAAGTTAGACCAGTTAAGGTCACTTAAGTTTAGACCAGTGAAGGTCACTTAAGTTTAGACCAGTCAAAGTCATTTAAGTTTAGGCCAGTCAAGGTCATTTAAGTTAGACCAGTTAAGGTCACTTAAGTTTAGACCAGTGAAGGTCACTTAAGTTTAGACCAGTCAAGGTCAGTTAAGTTTAGGCCAGTCAAGGTCACTTAAGTTTAGACCAGTGAAGGTCACATAAGTTTAGACCAGTGAAGGTCACTTAAGTTTAGACCAGTGAAGGTCACTTAAGTTTAGACCATAGTGGCGAGTATTTTCTTGACACTCTACTTTGTTGGAATACAAAAAATATACATCTATAAATCAATGTATTAGAAATTTACATCATAATAATGTTAGACATTCTTTAAGTCAATATCTCATAAATCCTTAATCATGTTCATTTTAATTTCTTTATATTTATGTAGTCTAAAGGTGGAGAGCTGGACACTCCTCAAGCATTTATCACTAGTTTGATGGACCCCGACCTTAAGGGAGGTAAAAGATTACAGGTTTTGGAGGCACTCAGGGTTTCACTGACCAGTAAACCTGTCAGGTACAAACATTCTATCTAGTAGGCTATACATTTATATTTATAAGTATTTAGAACAAAACTGAAATCCAAGATGGTGGAAACTGCTTACAACATTGTTTCCTTGAAAATATTCTGACAAATGCAATCTTTTTACATTTCAACTTTTCTTATCAACAACCACTGCAATTTGAAAAAGAGAGTAATAGGAAGAGGAGAGTGTGAAAATCTCTTCCACCCTCCCCTCCTCCTCTGAAATTGTGTACTTAATTTCAAGTCTAGATTTCTCCATATTTTAGATCACCTCTCAGCAAGCCTTTCAAAGAATTCCACACCAATAAGTTTTTTTTACAGTGAATTAATCTCTTTCATCAAATCCTGAACAACTTCATTAATATATTTATTTTGCTTCTTTTATTTTTAAGTTGGGTCAAAGAGTTTGGTGAGAGGGGCTTGAATGCCATCCTCAGGAATCTCACCTACTGCTGTGATAAGTAAGTATTGATTGTAGTACTTTAATCATTAACTTAATTTATATTTTAAAGCAACATGCTGAAGGGTTGTTTTTTTAACCTTTTTCTACTGCAGGATTTTCCTGAAGACATTTAGAAATTTATATTTATAAATGTTGCCCTCTAAATTTATGGCTTATAATTTTAAAGGATTTAATAAAGTTTTTAAGCGTGATTAATAATTGCAGCAATGTCGTCCTCGTAAAGCCAGGACTGCAGATAGGCATTGAAATATATCCTTTACAGATTTCCTGTAACATTCCCAGATGGTGTGCTTGTTTTATTTGATGATGTTAATTGCATATTGTTCCTTGCTACAGTTTATTTCCAACTATTTAATGTATGACTTTCTCCCTATATTTTTTGAAACAGTACATCAGAACGGAGAAGTACATACGAATGTGTAAGATGTCTGAAAGCATTCATGAACAACAAAGTAAGTAAAATGTCACTCTTAATGACCCAGACCTTATGTTTTTAACCCTCATTTTGTCACAAGTGTCTCAAAGTATTTTAACAACCATTTAATGCTTATAATGCTAATAATTTTTAAAAATAATATCAACTCTAAAACAACTGGCTGAAATCAGGTGTCTCCCATGTGGGGCTCAAGAATTATTTGTTAATTTTTTTTAATGCAACCATAATGTTTGCCAGGATGTTGAGATGAATTTAAATATTTTTTGTGTAATATCAGTCCAATTTGAAATGTAATTAAACCTGGTCGAGCCAATCAATTGAAGTTTTTAAAAAATTTAACAAATCCTTTGCCTTTGAGCATCATTAATGGCTAAAAATAGTTAAATCTATGTACATGTAATTACAATAAAACCAGATTTTGCAGGTTACCAGAAATTTGTTTGAAAGAAATTTCGTAGACGGAAAAATTGATAGACGGAAGTTTGGTAGAATGGAAGTTTAGTCTAATTTTATTTTCAGTTCACACTATCAAATTTTGCGTCAAATTTCTTTTTGAATGCATTATTTTGTTTTACTGTATAGTATAGTGCGTTCAAAAAGAAATTTTTCTTTCAAACAAATTTCTGGATACAAAATTTGCACTGGTGCATGAAGAAACATCCAAGAATAGTAGCATTGAGCTAAGTGTTGGTTTAAAAGTTGTTAACCTTAGTTGTTGCATCACTTATTGTTGTTATCATGCTGTAGAACACAGAAACAGTAGCTTTTTCTGTGAAACATAATGAGAAGAAAATAAGATATTTAAAATATTAACTACATCCACTTGTAAAATGTTAACTTCGTTTTAATAATCTAATGATGACATGCATGATTGATGAAGATTATTTTATATTGGTTTACCATATCAGAATTGTACAAACTTTAGCTTCTTGTCTGCGGTTTTCTTAGTCTTTATAGAGAAAAATATTATAGTTTTCTTCAATCCATCTGGCTATAATATGCAGGCTGATCATTTATGCCAGTTACTACTTACAGAAAAATAACTTTTATAATTAAGAAAAATAACTTTTATAATTTCAATGTATTAAACGAATTAAGCCTAAAACAGTCCAACTTGACAAAATTTCAATATTTGCTAATCTTCCACAATTTATTCAATTGAATAATACATTAGTTATCCCATGTTTGAATTGCTTAGTAATAAAATGCCTTGCATGTTGCCTTGCATGTTCACTTTAGTCCTTTGTGGCTTTTGTCATTTCAGTTTGGGCTCATGAGTATTTTGGACCATGAAGAGGCATTGACTATTATGTCTAGGACTGTGGACCCGTCAGATCCACCCACAATGCTCGAAGCCGTTCGTCTGCTGGCTGCCATGTGCCTTGTACCACCCAATGGGTATTGGATAGTTTTATAGCCTATAACATTTTTTGTACAGTTCTGAAACTGTTGATTTGGTGTGTACTATTGCCAAAGTACAAATAGATCCATATGTTTTTATGTTGCATGTAATTGTGATAGGTATAACAAAATTAGTCATTTATTAATATTTTACTAGTGAAAGCAATTTCTTTTTATCTTTTAAAATCAGTATATTCCTTACTATTTTTTAAACTTTAAAATTTCCAAGAATATATATATTTTGGCTTTTTCACAAATATTTGTCTAATAAGAAAAATACATTTCAGAGCAGTGGCTCTCAACCTTCCTAATACTGCGACCCTTTCATACAATACAGTGTCTCATGTTATGGTGACTCTGAACCATAAAATAATTTTCTTTGTTACCTCATAACCAAAGAGTACATGTGTTTCCCGATGGTCTTAGGCGACCCCTTAAGTTACCCCAACAAGTTACAATCGCTTAAATGTACAGTTTAGAAATAATCATCTTTATTGACAATTATTCATCAGACATGAAAAAGTGTTGGAAGGTTTAACAGTGTGTGGTGAAATACGAAGTCAGGAGAGATTTGTTCCCATCATCAGTGGCCTTGCAATGAGGGATAATCCTGCAATGCAGGTTTGTTTTAATTTTTCATTAGCAACAAATGTTTGCCACTCACTGTCTTTTTATGACATCAATGAATCTTAAAAATTGATTTGTATAGAATTGTTGAAGCTAAGTTGATGCTATGTTTCTTATTTTTTATGTTACATATTTATTACAAAACTTTGATATATTTAAAAATTAAACATTTTTGCAAAATTTTTGACATTGAGAATCAGAAAATTCTAAAATTCTAATGCAACATATTTTATTTCTTTTTAAAACTAATTTTATCATTTGGCTTTTTTAATGTTTCATATCATAAAAAAAAATGTTGATCATTTGAACTTTTGATTAAAATTTGTTTCTTAATTTCTTGTATTCCTGAATGAAAATATTTGTTTTATTTTATGACTGACTTGTAACCTGGCTAGTTCCTTATTCAAATATTAATGTAAATTTGGTAATCTGACATTAGTATTATTATATTCCAACCAGGTTGCCTGTATCCAGGTAGTCAATGCCATTGTCTTCACACCTGACGATATTGATTTCAGAATGCACTTAAGAAATGAGTTCATGAGGACAGGGCTCATAGATCTTTTAGAAGTAAGTTAATTGCCAACATTAATTCCATGCTTTTCAGAATTCTATGCAAGCTCTTAAACTATTTACTGCTACATAAAGCATGTAGAATTTAAAGGCAACAAAAAAAAAAGAAAAAAGACCAATACATGAGTTGAAACCTAAAATGATAAAATTAATTTGGACAGTTTTATTTCAAGACTTTGCTTTGAAATGTTTTAAATAACCTCAATTGTTAAATAATTTCAATTAATTTTCAAAATAAATGTTCACTAGTGGTTAGATAATCAAGAGGATGAGGAGCTGAAGACCCATGTTAAGATTTTCCATGAGCACAAAGAGGAAGATCAAGAAGAGTTTTCTCATCGCTACGACAACATAAGCATGGAGATTGAATATCCTTTTAAGCAATGTCAGAAAAGAATTTGTCAATTTTATTTAATATACTTAGCGAAATTTGTGAAAATAACATCACATTTGATCATTGTAAAATTTACATTGTTTGGGGATAAAGGAAAGATTATAATTTTTATTTAAAAAAAAACAAAAGAAGAAAAAGATGAATTAGCTTAATAAGAAAATATGTGGGCCTCATTTACTTTTGTAAAAAGAAAATGTAATTAATAATAAAAACAACACTAAAAATTCATGAGTTTTGTTTCACTGAAAATGCATTTTAAAAAAAAGAAGAAACTTGAGCTAAAAATAAAATATAATTTAAAAACTTGAATCTTAAAATAAGATCCTGATCTATTTATTTTAAAATGCATAAATATGATATAAATATCTAAAAAAAATTATTTGTTTAAAACATGAAAACATATTATTTCAATTGCTCTCTGAGAATCATATGATAAAATAAAAACAAACTGTATTTTTGTTTAAATAGTAATTTTCCAAGAAAATAAGAGTAATTTGGATTCCTTAACATGCCTCACAGACCCTACAGCTTGCTTTCAGCTACTTCTCCGTTCTGTTGGGAACACTGTTGCAGAACCTTATTTCCTGTCCATATTACAACACCTGTTATTGATACGAGATGATATTTTTGCAAGGTAGGTGTTGAGTTTTCAGATATCTTGAAATTTAGCTGAGGCTTAAGACATAAAAAAAATGATTGGTGTGCTACACCCACCTATACCCCGGATGGTGTGTTAATTTTTAAGTTTTTCATAAGTCAAAGAAATGTTGAATGAGAATTACTTTGGGAATTTCAGGGATCTTTACAATGATCAAAATGTGAAACTTTAAATATGCCAGATAAACTCATTTAGTTGAAGATTGCGCACAGAGCATTGCCCCATAGGCACATACTTCTGTCTGCTAGATAGCAACAGGGATCCCACATGCCAGCATTGCAGCCTGGACCCGGAGACTCTAGCGCATCTGTTGACCGAATGTCCCTCGCTAGACCTCCCGGGGGAAGCCGGGACGGTTGGGGAACCCTACGTGAGGACAATGTTGTGTGGCACAGCTCAGCAGATGGAGCTGGTTGCAAATTTACTAGCCGGGGTCTTAAGAGAGTAATCTCAGACTTCACCAGAATATGTCAGTTAGTTGAAGATTTGAAGTCTCTTAAATGAATTGGAAGTGATTTTTTTTTATATATATATAAAAGATGTGTGCATTATTTTGTATCAGTGCAAGGATTGAATGAATAAATGAATATTCAATTATGACAATAAATTAATGAAACACATTTTCTGATTGCTTCCTTTTCTTCTTAAATGTCTAGCTAATTTAGTCTAGACACAATGATTGGACTCAAGTTTTTGACATTGTTTTACAGGGATAAAAACGTTCAAGCTATTTTTTCCCCAGGCCGCAGTATTACAAGCTTATAGAAGAATGCATAACACAGATTGTCCTTCACCGTAGTGGCTGTGACCCTGACTTCAGACAGACAAAACGTTTTGACATTGATGTTGAGCCTTTACTGGGTTAGTATCATTTCAGAAATGTTTTTAAAATTCCTTGTTAGCACTAATTCAGTTTCATTTACATGAAATTTAGATAATCTCCAATGCTGATTTATAAATATATGGTCCCATTTTTGCTTTAATTTACAACTGTTATTTAGCTGTATTAATTTTCTTGGTCAGAGCTTAAATGCCTCTTATGTTTTTTTAAAAAGAAAGAGAATGTCTAAAATGTTATTTGAAACACAAAGGCACTTGGATATGTTATGCTGCACCACAATACAGTTTATAAATCTGAAGTTTAAGAATAATAAGGAATAATATATTGTTCACGTTTCAAAATTTTTCACAGTTCTTTTGGTAATAGGTATCTGTAATCATTAACATAGCAAGTTTAAAAATAATTTAAATTCACTTTTTATACATATCAATATGTTAAATTTACTATTTTAATATATCTATCCTTGTTTTAGCCTAACATGTCAATTTTAGCAGCATAAGGTATTTTAACTTACTGAGTTATTCAAGCAGAATTTGACAGAAAACAAGTCACCCATGAATTGAATAATTGTTAAAATAGATGTATTCATTTTTCAAACATAAGCACCGCTACCAAAGTAAAGGTCGTGACATTAAGCTAAGAATTTTTTATTTTTTTTGCCCAGTGTCACTATCAGATAGGTCAAAGTTTGAAGACCCCGGAGAGATAAGTATTGCAGACATGACCGTCAAGCTGGACAATGCACTGACTGCAAAACAGGAATCTGAAGCCAAAGCCACTAGTTTAGAGAGCAAGGTTCAACAGTACGAGTTGGAGTTGACTCAACTGAAAGAAAAGGTTGGCAGGGAATAATTGAATTCTGAAAGTAAAAAAAAAACAGTTATAAAACCAGTTATTAAAATATTCTACAATGCTACAGATGGAACCCTGTTGAGCTTTGGTATAATCTGCTAGTGTGGGAATTCATTGTACCTCACATACCAAACAAGTAAATAGACCAGTGAAAAAAAAGAAAGAGTAATACTGCTCAAATGTCCTACAACGCTTTGAACAATTATTTAATGCAAAATGTATTTGAAAAACTAAGTTAAAAATTTTGGTGGAAATATCCCAGTCATTACATCACAGTTACTTAAGATCAGCTGGGTCAGTGCAAATTATTTGTCTCAAAAATAGATATCATCATCCGGCTGTCATAAATTGATTTAATCACTCCTAGACATTGTCATGGCAGTAAGCTTCACTGTTTTACCACATGTTATGGCTGATTTTTTTGCAATTGAACACTACTTTAAGATGTCTTACCTTAAAATTGCTCTGTTTAAAAGTGACATTATCAGAATGCTAACTTTCTGTGGGTTATTATTATTATTTTTGAAAATTTAGATAAGATTCTTTTATGGGTCGAAACCAATGGAAATGTCTTTGAATACATTTTACATACACATTTTCAACACACAAATAAGTACATATTTTAATTAAGTCCACATTTTCCAACTAAAACAATTTAAACACAAGACATATACATTAGATTGTTTCTCTTGTTGAAAAACAAAATAACAGCCAAGCAGTCAATTCCCTTAGTCATAACAGTGACTAAATTATTGATCATTTAGATTTTGTGACTTCTTGGGGAGCACGCTGGTATACTGAAAATTTGATATACTGAAAATGAATATGTACAATGTCATCAAAACACATTGCCATTTTTGTTGGGCCAGTAAAAGAATCTTATCTTAATATTATCTTTAAAAAGATGTGATTTTCTTGTCCAGAGTTTATTCATTTGTTAATGAGAATTACTCTAGTTTAAACAAATGAGCCAAAGCATTGGATTTACATTAGTGAAGTATAGTAATATTATGTTTCATTTATTCTATGCAGATCAATCAAGGTATTGGAGCAAACATCAGCGCAGCACTCATAAAAGGGCATGGAGAAGGTGCAGGGGGGTCGGCACCTCCCCCACCACCACCAGGAGGAGGTCCACCACCACCTCCTCCACCCCCACCACCCCCTCCTCCACCTGGAATGGGGCCACCGCCACCTCCACCCCCACCACCACCTCCAGGAGGGGGTCCGCCTCCTCCACCCCCTCCACCCGGCATGGGTCCCCCACCACCACCCGGCATGGGTCCACCACCACCACCTGGTGCATTTTCTCCCCCTTCAAATGCGCTTCCCCATGGCATGGCACCAAAGAAAAAATATACTACCACAGCTCAGACCAAGAGATTAAACTGGAATAAGGTATTTCATTTTGAAGATTAATTTTGTATTTATGTCTATAAAATACCATTTTTAGATGTTTTTCTTGGAATAACTACAACCATTTTTTATATTTAACTCATTTTCCTAATTTTTAAAAACTTTTTAAATCCCTACTCATATTTTTCAAAGGTTTGTAGTACTGTAAGGACATTTTATTTAATCATTTTGCAAAATGGGAATATTCACTACTGTCCAAGCCTTCAATAATACAGTTAGTTAAGCTTATGTTGTGGATTATGTTAATATCTATTTATAATGAGTGAATTCCTTTACTTAAATTTCTTTATTACATGTCTAGTTGAACCCCAAGCAGCTGGAAAAGGACTCTATCTGGGTGAACCTGCATGAGGAACAGTTTGAGAGTCCAGATATCTTCAGCAATTTGGAAGAAATGTTTTCCACAAAGGCTCCACGTAGGTTTCAATTTAATTAGTTAGCCAAATCCAACTTCCCAATGTTTGAATGTGACATGAAATTTATATTGAGTTATTACTGAATAAATATTTTAATGGTTACAGCCAAAAAAGAACATTCTGAAGTAGCAGAGAAGCCAGCCAAGAAAGGGAAAGAACTCAAAGTGCTAGACATGAAATCAGGCCAAAATTTGTGTAAGTTAACTTCACAAAATTCATCTCTTTCTGATTTCACAATTCAAATTTGGTTCACAGATAGTAAAAACAGAACTACTATTTCTTTAATAAATGCTTATGATTTCATTTTTTTTCCACAGCAATTCTGCTAGCCTCTATAAAGATTCCATATCCTGAAATTAAACGTCGCATCTTACAAGTGGATGAAGCAAATCTCACCTCAGCCATGATTGAGCAGTTCATAAAATACATGCCTGAACCAGATGAGATGAAGAAACTTTCTGAACTAAAAGAAGATTACAATACATTGGCAGAACCAGAGCAGTTTGCTGTTACTGTAATTCTTTTAGATCCTTATCAACATAAGAAAGTTTTGCTACACACCATAGTTTTACAAAATTATCTCCCTTATGTTTATTGTAACCAAAAATGTACTCTAAATGTAAACAGGTAAAATGAATGTTGTATGCTATATTTCAGAAAGTTCAAATTATAACTGAGATATAGGATATATACGAGCATAGTCTGTGTGGTGAAAATAATTACATTTCATTACAACACTTAATACCTTTGACAAAAATTGATAAATACAATTAAAATGTGTTCTAAAATTAAGGTAATAGTTTGTTTTAAATACACATAGTGTGCACTGTTAACTTTCAGATGTCAACTATCAAGCGCCTGGGTCCCCGCCTTAATGCCATTCTGTTCAAAATGAGATTTTCTGAACTTGTGTCAGATATCAAGCCGGTGAGTGCGTAATACGATTTTGAAATAAATTATCTTTATAAAGTAAAAATAGCCTTATCATGGTTTTCTTCTCTTCTTGAACTAAATGGGAAAAAAATAAAAAGCACTGATCTTAAGAAATTTTACAAAATATTATATAATTATATAATTATTTAATTTTTTTTTCTCTTTGTTTAATTATATTGACACTTACTAACTCCCACAGGATTTGGTGTCTGCTACTGAAGCTTGTGATGAAATAAAGAACAGCCGAAGGTTTGCCAAATTATTGGAGCTGCTTCTTCTAATGGGAAACTACCTTAATTCTGGTTCCAGAAATGCACAATCTATAGGCTTTGATATAAGCTTTTTGACTAAAGTAAGTGAAAAAAATTGGCAATATTTTTTCTTGCCTACTGTTTTGTATCTCTAAGTTTTGTGTATGGTTTCTTTTTTTTAAACACTTACTTTGAATCAAGCACATCACAAACTCTTTTGCTTGTAACAGTTGGAAGGGACAAAGAGTCAGGACAACACCTTAACTATGCTTCACTTCTTAGCACAAATTTTAGAAGAGAAATATCCAGACATCCTGGGATTCATTGATGAGACCATCCACATAGAAAAGGCAGCTAGAGGTAAGTTGTATTTACATTGAATAATGAGACCATCCACATAGAAAAGGCAGCTAGATGTGAGATGTATTTACATTGAAACAGATTTTTTAAAATCAGTATCGGCATTGCACAAGTTTGTAAGTAAATACATTAAGTGTGTTTTCAAAGTCAGTGCTGTGGAAGCATTGAGTGCATGTAACTACTTGCATTTCATTTTTACAGTTTCAACTGAGGTACTGCAGAAAAACATTAACTCAATGGGCAAGCAGATAAAAGATCTTGAACTGGATTTGAAAAACTTGGGCAAGTCAAATGATCCTGATGATAAATTTGGAGAGGTTATGAAAATATCCTTGAGAAAAAAATGGATTCTTTTGTCTCGGTACACACGGCTGTGGCCAAAAAATGTTATTTCCAGATGTAGGCCATTTAGTTTAGAAATTTCAGACACTTTTTTATCACGCACCAAGTTGATGGCCTAGTTTAGTGTACAAGAGATGAAAAAAAATAATTAAAATATTGGTAATCAAATTTAAACATTTTTTACATACTGATATCTATAATCATTTATAAAAGTTATAACTTGTTCTGATTTGGCAAAATTATTAATGGAGCTTTCAGAAATTCATAAAATATGTATCCTTAACTAGTAGCCACGATTTCTTAAAAGATGCCCAGCAACAGTATGATGTGCTCAGTACTATGTTCAAAAAACTTGAAACCCTCTTTGAGACCACTGCCAAGTATTTTGCCTTTGATCCAAAGAAATACACCATGGAGGAGTTCTTTGGTGACATGAAGACTTTTAAAGATTCCTTGCAGGTAAGCCACATGCATGAGATAGGCATCATTTATTTCAAAAGTGTATGCTGTAATTAGAAAAATAAGAAGGGGTCATTGACCTCAGTTTGAATAGTGGTTTTTCACATGTTTAGCTTTGACCCTCTGTAAGACTGAGATTAGGCTCTAAGTGGAACATGAGAATCTACACACCAAATAAGTTAAGATCTAAGCAATTGTTCATGCATCTGATCGGACATGTATAGCGTACGCCATCACATTAAAGTATAATGTTCCTTTAGATAAAGTATCCATATTCATTACTGTAGCACAAACTTATTCCTCCACAGAAAAACTGACTGCCAGACCCTGACCTATTTTAGTATGAGTTTTTGAGAGTTGTCTGTGCAATAGATGATTAAATTTCATTTCAGAAAGCACTGAAGGAAAATGCAAAGATAAGAGAAACTCAGGAAAAGATACGTAGAGCAAAAGAAGCCAAGGAGAAGACAGAAAGGGAGAAGAAGGAGAAGAAGATGAGACAAGTGGCCATATTAGATATGACAACAGGTAAGAATAAAATATTAAATTATATTTCCCCTTTTGTTGCAGATCCTTAAAATATTTATTTAAAAAACTACTAATAAGCCAATAAAATGAAGTGCTGCACATACATATTCTGTTAAACAGCTGAACAAAGAGGGGTAGTGTTGCTGCTTCTATATACATAATATTTAAAGTACTTCCGTATCTATCATGTTTTGTTAAAATTCTGAAAACAAACTCAAACTATCTGTTGCTGTCAATTTCAGTCTTTCATTAACTAGGTATAATTTGATCCACTACTGAGAGGAACAGTTTGTTTAATTATATATTTAAATATTTGAACTATTTTTGTATTTAGATGACAACCAAGAAGGAGTCATGGATAACTTGCTAGAAGCTCTAAAGACTGGTTCAGCATTTAATGTCAAGAGAGATGGCGGAAAAAGGCGAACACCCAGGGCGGCAGGAGGTTTGTAATTGTTTTCAGTTGATCTGTCTTTGATTTAATTTTTTTTTTAAACCCATTGTAAAAACTTAGAATTCAAGTTTTCTTTAATCGCTGGTGCAATATTCAATTTTAAGACTTAGGAAATTTATCATCACAATGATGTAGAAGATATTTTAAAGATTTTTATTTTAGGTATCTCCTGACATGCAGGAAACATTCAAAAGTTTCGTGATTATTTTTGCTACAAGTTATAAAATATTTTTACCAGTTTAGTATGACCCATAATTTCATTAAAAATTTAACCAAGTTCTGGGTACAGTTATATTTAGCATGTTTCCATTTATTCAGAAGTGCAAGAGACTTGTCTGAATTTTTTAAATATGCTTACATTAAAAAAAAATATTTTAATATAAAATATATAACGCAAAAATGAATCACAAAGACCTGATCTTTGAAAACTATTTTTAAATACCCTATAGCACATCATGATGAGGTTCATTTGTCTCCCTGAGTTTTTGACCACACAGGCTATATGGTTAATAATTTCATTCTCTCCATTCATTTTAGATTTTGTTTTTACATTTTAATTGCTACATACATTATCACATTCACTGGCTGTGCATACATTTTTATTATGCAAAATATTGAATTTGATCATACAGTTTTCTTCAGCCTGTCAACCATATTGCTGTATATATTATTATGACATTATTTCTTGAGTACCCTGGTCTGCATTTTTATACTATATTTTTAAAGAAGGTTTTATGCATGTTAAGATCTAGAGCAGAGAAGAAAATAATTGGTGATCACATGATTGTAGACAACACTAAAATCTATTTCATGACAATAGAGGTGAAAACAAAATAATGCAAGAATTATATATGAGAGGAAATAACAGGTGTTATTATAACGAGGTTGAACAATTAAAATGGATTTACCCTCAAATTTATTTACTTTATACTTAATGCATGCTTGTAAAATGGGGTCCGTCTTGTTGGCAACAAAACTCCAATAGGGTCCGCCTCAAGAGGGTTAAGAGGGAAATCTATAAAATATCATGATTGTATAATTTAAGTCTTTACTCTTATCCTGGGTGCCACCTTGCACCAACACACAAGCACCAGCTACACATGTTGACAGCACATCGATTTAACTAACCCCTTTGATTCATTTATGATGTTGGGTGTCTGTGAGGGAAAGTGACACATTATGAGCTTGCCGCACCTTGTACATCACAAAATAGGGATATCAAGGGGAGTGAAAAATTCCAATGTAAGACATTAGAAGTATTCAAAATTTGCCCATTTTCTTCTATTTATAATCAAATTAATACTGTTTTGGTTAATCTGGTGCAGATTTGAATATTTTATTTGCACATTTTTGTGTACACTTATACGATAATGTTTATTTAAAATTCTCTTTACCGGTATGGAAGCTGGCCAACTACCTCATTTGGTGGGGAAAAGTTCTCAAATTATTTTTGGAAAAGTGTTCTCAAATTAATTAGTGAAGATACTTTTTATTCTGATTATGGGTCAGATTAATTTTTCTTGGCCTCAAAATGGGACACTTGATGGTGGAGAAAGTTAATCATAGTCATGATACTGACAGCAGAGAAGAGCCCTTCAGATTAGTTGGGTAATTTTCCCAGTTTAAATAATTAATCCCTGTCATTAGGTAAATAGCAAAGTAAACTTGGATTTCTTCAATTGATTTGATTGTTAGTTAAATTTATAATGATTAGTCTGGTATGGGCATTGGAAAGTGAGTTGAAAATATTCCTGATTATAAACCCAACGAGCTTCTAATTAAGCAGTTGAACCGCAGTGCTTTAAATCAACTTTCTGTCTGTACTCACAGAGAAATATTTTTAAGAAAGATTTGGGGTTTTATGAAATTCCTTTAGTGTTTTTGACCCTGATGTAAAATTTGAATCCCAAAACACCATGAGGGTATTTCTAAAGAGTCACTTAGCATTCTTTTCATTAATAAGCCTCTAGGATCAAAGAGGTTAGGATTATTACTCACTAGGATGAATAAATTATCAGCATAAAATATTATCTTTATGCCAATGCACAATCTATCTTATATCACTGACAGACCGATTTTCTAACCTGAGTCGTTCTCGAGTGTGGAAAACAAATGGTGTGGAAACAGAGGTGATCCTTTAAACAGAAGTCTAAATAGCATGGTCTTGTGACACAGTACAAAGCTTACTTTTACATGTCACTGGCTTGATATTGCTCTATATTTGTACCCTTTACAGCATGGTCTTTGTAGCATTTTCATATTCTGTGAAAGGCAGTGTGGTACTTGTCTGCACATGGTGTTTCATGTAAGCTTGTAAGTGTTGGATGTCTATCTGCTGATGATGCTGGTTGTGATGAGATCTTTCTGTGCACCAATAATTTTATCTGCATGATGGCCACTATGACATAAAATACTGAAAATACTTTTGAGTCGTTCATAGCACCCTAATAATTTAAGAAAATTAATTTTTATCATTTTTTTGTGTAGGATTTTTAAAAAAAATTTTTGAGCACAGACCCACGGATATGTTTTTAGCTTAAAATTAATAGAAATGAAGGGAGATCACTTGTATCTGCTATTTAAAAAATTTAACCTTGTTTTTAAAAAATTCAACTCTTCGCACCAAAGTTTTCCACTTATAGTCTCCATAGTTCACCCTAAATTATAATAGAATGGAATAGTGAAAATCACATTATAATTTAAAGATTCATGAGTAATTTTCTCATGCAAATCAAATTCAAAAAAAAAATGTCCACTTATTTTGAGTTGAATTTGATAAAAATTTGATTGAAATGACAACTAAGAAAGAGATACTTTTCAATCCCCATATTTCTTTCATGCAATTATTAACTTAACACAATGCTGCCTTAGATCAGGTATTTCTTTTTTAATATAATCAAGCCTTGGAATTGCAGCTTGGAGTAAATTTATTATTATTATTTTTTTTTTGGAAACATTTAGATTGGATAATATTGCATTTATGCAGCAGCTAGAAAGCAACTTTTCATTCAGAAACAAAAGGAACTGTTACAGCGCTATTCCTTTTAACTGTAGAATAAATCAATGTTCATTGGGGTGTCACCAATATAATATGTAGTCACTGATGTTATTGCTTTTACAATGGCATTGTCATCTATTTGTATTTTTGCTACTTTTGTTCTTTTGTGGTTGAGTTTCCTCATTTTTTAAG
This sequence comes from Omphiscola glabra, assembly GCA_964017045.1. Lineage (NCBI taxonomy): Eukaryota > Metazoa > Mollusca > Gastropoda > Lymnaeidae > Omphiscola > Omphiscola glabra. Next base: position 5,763,304 of record OZ024801.1, on the reverse strand, counting down.
CTGTTGAGGCTGTGTTTTTTTTAATAAGTTCTAATAAATAAATGTTGCTTTCATCTGTTCCTAAGCTTCGTTCTTTTGGTTGCAGCTGAGCGATGTTGAATATTTATAATTTCTTTTCCTTATGAAGCCAAGGCAACTATTTCTGTGATTTGTGCTCTAAGAAAATTGATCAAAGTCTTGAAGGGATTTAAAGATATTTTTTATGATGAGAAACTTGTCAGGTTCTGATTGTGAAATCAGCTCATAATTACTTGACTGTTTTAAACAGCAAGAGGCAGTCATAAAAAAAAATAAGTTGTAAGTTCATCTAATTTCTGAAATTAGTATTTGAGCAACTAATTATACTGTACGATTTTTTTTAATTTTATAAAAATTAAAAAATTTCTGTGGTTGTAATTTTGCTGGAAAAATGATGAAAATACCAAAATCAGCAATACTGAGAAAACAGCAATCCGTAAATGTTTTCAAAATCCATAATAGTTTTCAAAATCCATGATTTAACGTCCTTGAATACAAGCCTATTAAGAATTTTAAAACATGACATTATTACTGATGCGTGACATTAATACAATAAAGGAAGTTCAAGAATGCTATGTGGGACTCATTAATTGTGTACTGATAGAGCGTTTAAATGTCTTATTCCATTGAAATTTTTTTTAATGTTGCAGGCAAATAGAGAACTGTTTATTACTACAGAATTTACGATTGATTGCATGAAGTTGCATAAAATGGTGTGATAATGCAGCCAAATTTCTTATAGTACCTTGACAGTTTTGTGAGAGCATTATTGCATATTTTGTTGTTGTTGTTGAAAGATTGTTGTTGATTAGATAATTTACCTATATGTAGTTTCCATTATATGCTTTCATTTAATTTAAAATAATTTAATTAATTTCAGCATATGGAAGAATAAAAATAATGTGTGAATGCATATATGAAGAGCTTATTTTCAAAACGCTGTATCCATCATTTTTAAAAAAATGAAAAAACCTCACATTTTTGTAGAGCAAACCAGGTTCCTTTAGGACATGGTAAATTTTATAAAACACATTATATTCCTATTTTATTCTTGTCTAAAAATGATTTGATTCTCTAAACGCGTTATTAATTTTTTGTAAAAAGTTGAATAATCTCAAAACCCCCAAAATGGATATACAGCATTTTGAAAATCAGCTCTTCATATATACTTTACCTACACATCTTAAAATTGTTAGCTTTTAGTTTAATTATCTATTTTTGCTATCAATTTGTGTATGGATCATCTATCATTCATTTTATCCAATTCACTCAATTAGCTGAATAATCTCCAACACCTGAGAATACATCAATTTTTTCCTCATTGTTTTTGTTTCAATGAACTCATGTTAATATTTTAATGTTTTATTTTAGAAGTGAGGAGCTTTCCAAAGCAACCTCAAAGTTAAATTTTAAAAATATTTTAATCATCTTTAATCCAAAACTTTGCCCACAGCTTCAGCAGGTAACAAACAACAATCTGAAATATTCTAACACATCTCCTATCAATGACCATGTAATGGGATAATAGGTTATTTATTACTTCTATATCATATCAAGTAGCTTTTCATACCATGTTAAACCATTGTCTAATACTATTTTCTCTTAATATGCTTAATTTTCAAGATCACTTTTTCTTAAAAAGTAAATATATTGGTAGCATCGATGTATTTATAAAGTGATAGTCCATAATATTTGTGTGGTCAATAATGTTCAAATTTGAACTGTCTACGAAGTTGCTATATTGACCTAAAAGATAGATTACATACTGCAACTAAATTGAGAATGTATAACATTTTCAAATCAGCTGTTATTTTACAGGCAATTCTGTATAGGTCAAAGTGTTAGGGTTAACTATATGACAAGAAAAATGTATGGTTATCTAATTATATTGATATTTTTAATGACATAAATTTTGTCACTTTTTTAGAGGGATAGCTTGGGGCAGTTGTCACATAATCAATTCAACTTATATGAATAATTTACGTTTTAAAATAGTCCTAGATACATGGTCTAGAGTCTAGAGACATGGTCATAGAGACATGGTCTAGAGACATGGTCATAGAGACATGGTCTAGAGACATGGTCATAGAGACATGGTCATAGAGACATGGTCATAGAGACATGGTCATAGAGACATGGTCTAGAGACATGGTCATAGAGACATGGTCATAGAGACATGGTCATAGAGACATGATCTAGAGACATGGTCATAGAGACATGGTCTAGAGCAGAGGTGGCAAACTTTTTGTGCGGAGGGCCACATTGACAAAGGTAAAGCTATTGGGGGGCAGCATGTATATTATGTCCAATTTTTAAATATCGATAAACATTTCCCTATATTAAAATCGGTAGTTTTGCATTTTAGCATTACATGACAAAGGTCAAGGACTGTTTAAAAAAATAGAAAATTAGAAAAAAAATTGATCAAAAATGTTTTAAAAATCATAACGGTGCATGAAATTCTGTAAAATTCAACAAAATAACTTAAAAACATAGTAATTTTTTAAAATTTCTAAATGCCTTCGAGGGCCACATAATATCAGTTGCCAGGCCGCATGCGGCCCGCGGGCCGTAGTTTGCCCACCCCTGGTCTAGAGACACGGTCATAGAGACATGGTCATAGAGACATGGTCATAGAGACTACATTCTTAAAGCTATGGAATCCCCCTGCTTATTATCACACTCATGACTTGCAGCAATGACCCAACTGACATATTACGATACACCTTAAAGATTATTCCCTAATATAAAAGATATGAATAAACACAAATAAAGTTACTTAAGAGTATTATTGACTATTAGATATCAATAGAACTTCTAGAAGTTGTCAAAGTCTTCTTCAGTCTTTGTTTCAGCATGTAAAACCCTTTAGTTTTTGTCTGCTAATTTTCATTACATGAATGAATAAACAGTTAAGGACTACTAGTTTCCCCAAAGACCTACATGTTTCCCACAATACCAATCTCTGAGATTTCATGAGTGTAGTGAAAGAGGAATTAATATGGGGAAGTAAACATTTATTAGAGCAACTTTACAGTTAACTGTATTTTACAAAATGAAACTTATTTGTGACAAGAAAAACAGATCCGGCCCTCCATTTTAAATTTTGCCTGTCCGGCTTTTGGTTGCTCAGGATGTTTACATTTTGTCTGAATGGGATCTAGGATAGCACAAACCAATCTTGTTTACATTATGGCCCTTTCTCCTCTTCAATGTTAGGTCTTTGGGAAGACAATATTAGGGAATGCTTGAATCAAATATATGAAACTCAATCCCCCATTTCTAAAATGAAGTTGATTAAACCATGATAAACAGTGTGTACTCAATGACTTTTTAACACATAAAATGTATTGTTTGTTCTAATCATGCAAACCACCATAGCATCAGGAGGCTTTGGAAGATCGTGGGTAGCTGTTTGTGATTGAAATGTAAATTTTATTCCCTTTAGGTGAGGTCCGGGCATTTTGGGACTTCATTTTATGGTTTTATTATTATTTCTATCACAATAAATATATAATTTTATGATTTCATCTATTCTATTAATCTAAGAAACGTTTTTTTAAAAAATTCCATTATGCACTTAAAAAATAATTCCACCATGCACTTACAAAATAATTAGTTATTCATGGGTGTCACTTTTACATTAAATTTATTTACCTGGCACTACAAGTCCACTGGTATGTTGACATTCTTTCTGCCCAAAAATGTATTAAATAATACAATCTTTTTAAATTGATTGGGTTGGAATTAATTAAATTCAATCCTTATTAATTTTTGTTCACATCCTTTTTTTTAAAAATATCGGTAGTTCTTTTTCCCCATTAATTATTACAGTAATATAATATAATGTTGTTGTTTTTATAGTTTTAATTTTGAAATTTTTTTTAATTAGTTAAAGTGAAGCAAAATTCTTTGCAATCATGCAATGCATGGGGGCATGTTCAATTATTTGTGCAGTTTCATTTAATTATTGCCTTTAACTGCTCTGTGTATTATGTTGATTCCCTATACAGGATTCTATAAATATTATGTCCACCTAACATCCTTGTATTGTTCCATAACAGCTCTCACTGACTATAAATACATGAAGTATTTCATTAATAATTGTCTGTGCAAAATATAAGTTTGTTTATTTTTTGTCAAAATGGAAGGAAGTGAAATACATTTTAATTTTAAAAGTTAAGTGTTCACCATTTTTGTGAAAGATTTTCAAACATCATATTTCCAAAATTTTGCCGTCTGATTTATGTGGGGTTTGATTTTTTTTCAGTTTGTATGAGCCCAAGTGTTTGTTTCAGCCAAATGAAAACAGCCGCTAACACTTGAAATATTGGCTTACATTTATTCTTAAACCCCTTCCCCTCATTTAGCATATCATTTTATTTATCTTAACCTGAAGTTTGAACAGAGTTTGTTTTTTTTAAAATTCAGTGTATGTATTTTTTCTGTGAGGAAATGGCAAAAGGTGTTTTGAATATCCTAATTCAAAGATATACACAATTTTTTTAAAGTTTAATTTAACAAAATAGTTAAATGATAGACAAATGCAAAGATTTCAAGGAAATTTTTTTAAATGTCTTATCGAAATGTTGTTAGACTCAAACTAATTATTTAATACAAGATTTTTCTGTATAATACAGATCCGTCCATTTTTCTCCTCAGCTGAAAGAAGGGCTCAGTTAGCTCGGACCAGGTCTCGTCAAAACCTGTTGGATGGGTCTCTGGTCAGGGAAATAGATTTTACTGACTCCAAGTTAAGCTCATCGGTGGATCAAGAAAACATCAAGAACAAAAGCAACAAGCATTCTTTAGCAGATGATGAATCAGAAACAGAGAAACTATTAGAAAAGCTGAAAGCTATGTGATTTATTAGATAATGGGTGAGGGTGTTGCTGAATGTAACTCAGAAATCATACTGAGGATGTGAGCAGGGCTGAATATGTTGTTATTGATTGAATGCAAAGATGGCAAGTGATTCAAAGAGTTGATATGATTTACTTTTATCAGATATCATTGGACTGTTGAATGGATGGTAAATATTAGTGGTGTAGGCAAAAGGTGATTCCGTGCTGTTGCTATAAGTCGGCATATGTTAAACAATCAGGGTGGTGTTATCAATCAGCTCTTGACACCTGCAAGGCCCTGCATCACCCTAACAATTCTATATCTCTTATTTAAAAGTTGATTATCTCACGTAGAGCAATCTTCCAGCTTGGTGACACTTCTTCATATATCAATAACTATGATCAAGAAATGTGCTTCTTGAAACAATGGTTTGCTTGGTTTGGGCCTTTGGTGGGCTCTGTTATGATATATCAATATTTTTAATAGTGTGTTTTTACATTGCCAGTAATTTTGTTATGTAAATAAAACGATGCATAGTCAATAATATTTTCAAGTTATTGAAATGGCCATAAAAATTCAAATAATATTGCAAAAACTTTCACTAAAAAATAAAAAAATTCAGGGGACCTGACATTTTAATTCCTCACACTTTGATCATGAAATTCATATGTATCAACAAATAAACCTGTCAACATTATGGGTGTCAATAAATAAATAAATTTTAATATGGGCATAAAAACCAGGGAGAAGAACCCCCCCCCCCCTCTGAGTGTCCATGTCTGTTCCAATTTGTTAGTGATTTTAATATTAATCACAATGTCAACTTATTGCAGCAAGATAACATAATCACTAATTAAATTTAATGTATATTTAAAATTAGTATTAAAATAATAATAATTAAAGTTAATAGTATTACTGTTTTTATTTAAATTACTGAATGTTTCAAGAAAAGAAATCAACTAAAAAAAATTTGGCCTATTTTTATGTCATTGCATTAATCAATTTTACAAACCTAGGTAAGGGAGATAATATTGAATTGATTAAAAGTACACATGAACAAATAACAAAGAAACAATATGATACAAAAGAATAAGTAACGTAATTATCATCACATTCTCTAAGATATTTGCAGAGATATATTTATGTAGGACTAAGTGACAGACACTAAAAATAAATATGTGGTTGAAAGAAGAAAAAAAAACACAACTGTCATTACCCTTTATGATATTAGTCTATCTGCTTCCAGGCAGCAGGTTTTATAAGGTGCTATGTATATATCAGAAATAATTTAATTTTTTAACTGCACGAGTTCTAAATTTATAAAGACTAAGAAAATGGGAATCTTGGGAAAACAAAATGACTGAATTGATATTTAGCATGAAGATGGTATTAGTTTTATATATTATTGATAGCAAGGAAACCGTTGAAAGTTCTGGTATAAAGAAAAATTTAACCTTTTAATTTAACTTAATTTTTTTCTCTTTCTAGTGTCTTCAGAGTTTTTCTGAAATTTTAAAAAAATTTCTTGTAAAATCACAAAATATGACAATTACATTCATTATTATTCATTTCATATCACTTTAGAACTTTTGTAGTAGAAAATGAAAGTTGTTTTTCTTTTATGTAGCACCAAACTTTTTAATCAGCCCAGGCATAATATTGTTGATAGTGCTTGATTTTGGGCCGTACAATACTGTCCTCTGACCTATGCTTTTGTTTTATCTGTACATGACCTCGTTTTTTTTCATCAACTATCATTTTCTGGAGTTATCCTTACATTCTTTTGACTTAACAAAGAGCAGCTCTCTTTCTCTCTTGCTCTCTCTCTCTATATATATATATATATATATATATATTGTTTTAGCAAGATAATCCTTAACAAATAGATAATTCATTAATAAAGAAAAACAAATAGAGCATCTCTCCCTTGTTAACTTGGAAATTATTTTAGGCTTTCAACATCCTTTGTAGGAAATTTTTTAAATTAAAGTTTTGGACAGTTTTTGTTACACCCTTAAATTATACAAATTTGTATAGGGGTCACTTTGCTGCTCCAGCAGTAGAATGTCCCCAAACATTGGTTGAACAATTTGAGCTTAAGACCTTGGAGTAATAGGTGAACAGAATAGCTGTGTGAAGCAACAAGCCAACATTCCTCTGTAGCAGCTAATGTACATAAACAATGATCTGTTATGTATGTCAGTCAAGTTGTAACCAGTTTGTAGTCTAATGTTCTAAAATGACATGTTGTATAAGCTCTTGAAATACAATTATAGTTTTTATAGTAGACTTTTTACAGGTACTCATGACTTGTTCTGTGCCAATGGTCTCCCCTTAATTAAACAGTGTTTTCCCCTTCTTGCCAGTATATCACATATACAAATATATATACATTATTTAGGTATCTCACTGAATACCAATGAATTGCACACATAGAGGACACTTTGTTAACTTTTACTTTAGACAAATGTGAATAAATGCTACATAAGCTTAGTTTTAAAGAAAGAAAGAAGGAAAAAAAAGATAAAATTTTTACCCCTCAAGCTTTCATTTAAATATCAATCAAGCAAAACTATTCTGTGAGTAACAGTCGGTTGTCAGCTGTAGCTACTGTAAGGGGTTTTTTAAGCTTTATGTTTTAATGTCCCTGGATACAAGTGTCATCATCTGTTTGGCTGGAATGGTGAGCTGTCTATCAATTTAGTGACAACCCCTGTGTACTGTGCCTTCTCTGTTAGTTAATAGGTCTATGCATAATACTCAGTGGCATGGTTACTCCACTGCTGTGTACGTGTGGGCCTACATGTGTGTGTGTGGACCTACGTGTCAGGCTGTATACTCACCAAACACCATAAGACTCTCTTAATTATCTCTCCTTCATGTACATATTTTAGTAACTCGGATTGTATATTTGGCTTGTAAACTAGGTAATGATTGTATTTTAACGGCTATTGTAATTTGTATATAGATTATTAGATGTTCTCTATATAGATTATAGATGTTCTCACTCGTAAAGGGTTTACTCTACAAAAAAAAATTCTATGTTTGCATTGAAGAATTATCTCTTAATCTTATGCCAGTCAAGCCTAAGATTTAAGGGGGACAACTCCAGGCTTTTTGTGGGCACCAACCTGCTTCTATATTTGGTAGCATTGGCATGTCTGCCCCCCCCCCCCCTCACTTTCACTTTAAGTGTGAGTGTGTCAGCCTTCAACTTCAATATATCATGTTTTATATGCTATAGCTTTGCATCCAATACTTTAGTTTTCTTATATGCATTTTTTAAAATATAGATTATAATACTTCTCTTAAGGGCAGTAGTTTTTGGTTCTCCCATGAATTCAAGGATTTGTATAAATACAATTTTGAGATTTAAGAACAAGCTTAATACATATTTTATGTCCTCAATGCTTAAATCCTCCTGTGGGTTGGGAGTAAGTAAGCATCCTCCTGTGGGTTGGGAGTAAGCATCCTCCTGTGGGTAGGGAGTAAGCATCCTCCTTTGGGTAGGGAGTAAGCATCCTCCTGTGGGTTGGGAGTAAGCATCCTCCTGTGGGTAGGGAGTAAGCATCCTCCTTTGGGTAGGGAGTAAGCATCCTCCTGTGGGTTGGGAGTAAGCATCCTCCTTTGGGTTGGGAGTACGCATCCTCCTGTGGTTTGGGAGTAAACATCCTTTGGGTAGGGAGTAAGCATCCTCCTGTGGTTTGGGAGTAAGCATCCTCCTTTGGGTTGGGAGTAAGCATCCTCCTTTGGGTTGGGAGTAAGCATCCTCTTGTGGGTAGTGAGTAAGCATCCTCTTGTGGGTAGGGAGTAAGCAATCATGTAAGCATCCTCTATGGGTAGAGAGAGATGTAGGTACTTAGGTACTGCCCCAAATATTTTGCTTTTGACCATAAAAAAGATTAGTAAAAAACTAAATGAATATTTTTTTGTAGATTCTTTCTCTCCTCCCCCCCCTCCCCAATCTTTAAATTCACACTGTGCCATTGCTGTCCTATTTCCTATATTATTATCACTTTTGTACTTTGCACTTGGTAGCAGCAACATTTTGCTATTTTTTTAAATTAGTTTTGAAAAAAAAACCAACAAAGAAGTAAAAATACTTACTCCTGTTGTCATGTCATTTTGATCAGAACTTAATTAATTTCAAAGTGCTTTTATTTCAGTTTTTAATTTTTTTTTTTAAATTCTGTTTTATATTAAACATATATTTAATACAATATTAATCTTTATGTTCCTCATAAGGAATGCCATATAAATTGACAGGGCTTAACAAGATAATTATTATTGAGATACAATATGTTTTGTTGGAGGCATTAGACTTAATAATAATTTATAATACTTTATGGTTCTTCTCTTCCATTTAACATTTAGCTCTTATCTTAGCAGTCAGAGAGAAAAAAAATGTTATTATAATATTTTGTACTTCTTACATCATTCTCAGCCTGCATAAATCTTGGCTAAATATCCCCATAATCAAACATGTCAACAAATATATCCTATAACAGGAGTGGCCATCTCTAGAGTTAGCAAGGTAATCTTGGCTGAAAATGCCGATGTACAAACATGTCAAAAAACGGGCATATCCTTTAACAGGAGTGGCCATCTCTAGAGTCAGCAAGGTAATCTCGACTTCATATAGTCCTTCATTTAGCAGGATTCTTCATCAATTAAAAGAATTTCTTAATTTATTTTTCTTGGAAAACAAACTTATGAAAGTTGATCAACTTATTTGTTTTGTAGATTTTTTTTTTTTTATATTGAAATTTCATTCTCCTTAAAAGAAAGGTTATTGTTTTACACTTGACCAATCAGATTCCAATCCAAGTTACTCAACACAGGTTTCTTTGTGTTACTGCAACTACAAGACTTTCTGTCTTTCATTTCTCTCCTGGTGTTCAGATAATTTCCCTTGCTCTTACTGTCTTAATACATATTTTGTATGTGAAAAAAAAAAATAAATAAAAATACATCAATAATAGATGTAATAAAAAATGTATTAATACTATGTGGTGCAGACTTGATCATTGGAGTAAATGTAATCCTCTTGAGGATTTGTATGTATGTGTATTTATTGATGGCAAATTAAATCAATTCAGATGGTTGGATGGGGATAAGAACATGCCCCATACAATTCTATATCTTCAAACATGGTAAAAATTCCCTAACCGCATATAGAAAAAAACCTAACAAATGTTTCAAGCAACTTGTAACAAGGGATTTCTTTCTAATATTACAAAAATCAGAAAAACAAAGGAAAATATTACGCACCAAACGCACATGCACAATTTTTTTTTTTAGAAAGAATCTCATTTAGATTTAGAGCATTATCTGGAATGTTTTTTTTTGTGTGGAACAGTGGCCTCATTTCCTTCATCTTTCCCTTGAAAAACAGATTTTTGGGGGTCAGGCTGAAAATTTGAAAGAATGTATTGTCTTATATGCCAAGTTTCAGCTCAATGGGTTGACGAGAAGTGGGTCAATCAGCCATCCAAAGACTTTGCCACCCAGCCAGTCACAAACAAAAGTGAAGTTAGTATAAAGTATAAAGGATTTTAAAAAAGCTAATCTGTTTAGCATTAAAATGAGTTTTGTTGAAAAGGTAAGACTCTTAAACCAGAGGTCCCCAAACTTTTTTGTCTCGTAGACCACTTGCCATGTTTTTCGGTTTTGGGTAGACCCTCTGCTTACCTGATTCATTAACTTCAAATGTATTTTTGACAGCCGTTATAGTGCTACTCACTTTGAAAGATTTAAATTTATATTCATTTATCAGAAAATATACCTAATAACTTAAATTTTAATATGATTCTTCATCACGTTTCATGAACATTTATGATTTTAAAATTTTTATTTCATAGGTACTTTTATAATTTATGTAGTAAGATATATGTCTTTATATTATAAGGTAATATCATGTAAGTAAACCTGTGTTTGTGGATTATTCCATTCATGGAATGCCAAAATAGAAGTCACAACCTACTTATATGAGATCCACTATTGTTGACTCCCATTTTTATTTCATGGACCCCAATTATTTTTTTTACTGACATGGACCCCTTGCAAGTTGTCGACGACTCCTGGGGGTCGATATAGACCACTTTCGGAATCACTGCTCTAAACCATTCCGACTTTCAGCACGATAACAGGTCTTAGGATCTTCCATCATTAACCATTAGTTTCATAATCAAATTGCATTTTCTTGCAAGCAGAGTTGTCGAGTGGTTACTGCAACCCCTTTGGCCGAAAGGTTTAATGATATTTAACTTAAGGAGCACAAAGTTGTCTTGTGAATTTTTTTAAACTACCGGGTACTAACTTTGAATTCTAGGGCATAAAAAGACTAAAGGTGGTTCTAAAGGGCAGGCGACGACTCTACTTGAAACAAACTCTTTTGTAGCCAGAAAAACTGGTTCAATATCAAATGTTTCACTGCTGTAATCTTTGATTTGTCAAAACATTTGTCTCTGAATGCATTAAATAAATTGTGTAAATCTACCATATCTAATAATACCTTATAAATTATTTTTAAAATTAAAAATATTAGGGCAAATTAATGAATTAAAATTTACTTTAATGATGTCTCTCAATCTCTATGTTTTTGTGGGTGATGACGATCTTATTCTTACGCATTCCCAGGCCCCACCACCTTTTTTTTTAGCTTTTCACTTGATTTATTATCAATAAACGACGCTAATGTTATCAATCTATTACACAATTTTTAAACTAATAGGGATGTCTAATTAATTCATTTAAATACCTATTAAAAATTATACCTGTGAGCCATGTAGGCTGTAAAATGGAATATCACCTAAGTGTCAATCAATAGCTTAATTAATATTCTTTCATTTATTTCAAAAAATTTGTTTTCCTTCTTTGCTGAAACTGAAAACGTTCTGAGTGGGAAATGAAACTGACTTCTAGTTCTACTACCTGTACCTCAAAATGCTCCTGTAAACTGTTGAGTATGAAGCCAAAAACACTTGTTCTGGGCTTTCAAGATGTTTGTCTTTGATGGTACTGAAAAATTTTACCTAGCTGATGTTCATGGTTGAAAATGTTGGCTCATATGTATAAGTTGATCAAAACATTGACCACACTTTATATCAGAGGTTCATTTCCCTGGTTATCAGCTGTTTCAAACTAAAGAGAAGCTTGACACTTGACATCGTGGGAAATTTGCTGCAGCTGCTTTCCAGTCACCATTCAGAAGGACAATTATTGGATCTGCAGCAAAAATTAATATTCCTGAATCTTCTCCACATGTTATATCGGTTTAAAACTCATTTTTTAACTTGATTAGGACAGACAGAGGCAAGAAATTTTATTCCTGCACAGAAAAAATCACTGCAATTGAGAGTATGTTTAAGCACGTAATTTGTTTCTATTATTTTATTTACTCCAGGGAATCAAGTGCATTTAAATAGTAGTATTAGTAGCCACTTAAACACAGACGTTACATACATTGGCGTAGATAGGGAGGGTTGATTGCAATTGAATCCCAATAAATGGAGAGGTCATTAAAACAAATGCTGACAAAATATTTCTTATAATGTTAAGATATGTTTTTTTCTGTACAGAATTCTAACTTGATGACAACTCATCCACACAAGACCACAACACAACAGCACATCTGGTGACAAGTCACCAACACAATTGTAGAGATTGACTGATAATGATTTTCTGATTTCATCCGAAACAAGACTGAAAGTTTAATGAGACTTTGGGCGGAATGTACCTACATTTATGCATAAATTCTACAATAATTATCCGGACAGTTTCTAATAGAGCCAACTGTCACCTAAAATCCTTTTTGAAGTTTGGTAGCAACATTACTACTGCACCAACTTTCAAATTAAGTCTATGAGGAGAAATAACTCCAGGTATTAAGCTTTCAAAATTTCCATTGGATAGTTTGCTGCCACATCGGCATTTGCATTGTCTTGCCAAAAAAAGAGTCTATACTGGTATTCACTGGTATAGCATTTCAATTCAGATGGAATTCGTTTAAAGGCAGATCATTAAGTTTAAGTGACTCGTGTTGTTGTTGTTTTTTTTGGTCAGGTTTGCGCGTTTAGCAATGCTATCATCTCTTGGTTGGATGATCTCAGAAAAGACAGCATCAACAATACATCCATTTTCAATGCAGACTGGGGAACTTTCAAAGATGCCTTCCTTTAATCCAGCGGTTTTCAACCTGTGGGTCGCGATCCCTTTGGGGGTCGAACGACCCTTCCACAGTGGTCGCCGAAGACCATCAGAATATATACTTTACAGTCATGAGGTAGCAACGAAAAAAATGTTATGATTGGGGGGTCACCACAACATGAGGAACTGTATTAAAGGGTCGCAGCATTAGGAAGGTTGAGAACCACTGCTCTAATCCATCCCCAAGGTTTAAAATCCAATCAGAAAAGCCTCTGTGTTCAGATGGGTCATTATCGCTATTGGCACGCATACTTTGGAATAACTTTAGGACATGAATAATTCAACAAACAAGAGATTTCTTTCAAGATAATGTTATTGTTCTTCCAATGACAACATAAGATAATTATCTCCCCTTATTCACACAAGGTTTAACCTTCTCAAGGCAAAAATAAGATAATTATCTCGCCTAACATACACAAGGTTTACAAATTCAAAGCCACCATAAGGCAATTATCTCCGTTTATACACACAAGGTTTAAGCTTAATGGCTCCAGCTGATGTTTTCTTCACAGACTTGACTTTCTTGAAATCTATCATATAAAACATTTGGTTCAAGTCCCTCTGTGGAAGTCATTAAATAGCATAAGTCATCTTTCAAAGACAATGTCACAAGTAGTTGAAGACAACAAATAATCAACGAAAGACTCATCAAGCAATCAAAGACTCATCAAGCAATCAAAGACACAGCAATCAATCAAAGACACCAGTCGGTCAACTGAAAATTTCTTTTGGCAACACATGATGCCAGACTTTTTCATACCGGTATTTACCAACAATAATTTCCTTATTTAGCTGAAGTATATACTGGTAACTGGTAGTAATAAATGTGTATGTGCAAAACAAAAAAAAAAAGAGAAAAATTGAATTATTAAAATTTTCAGTTTAACAGAACAAGAACAGAGTACTTTACAAGCATCAAATCATCAGTGCATCATTAACTAGTGAATAATTTCATGTACAGAATTCCTTGCATGTGTCATGACTGACAGTTTTGACATAACCAGCAGTTTCAATCACAGTATTCATGGGATGTATCATGACATGACTGACAGTTTCCAGCACAGTGATACTAGTACTAGCCAGTATCATGACAGGATACTGTGAATGTGAATATAATGTTACGGCACATCACACAACATAAAATATATTCTCACCTTGTTCAGGAGCAAGAAGCCATGTTTACTGACCCCACCAATAAACTGACTCAAGCCACTAAATCTGCTCACAACTTCTGCAATTTTTAAGAGGCCTCTGAAAGGTATTTAAAAATACAATTTACACTATTACTATTACTAAGAACAGGCAGAGATCTGAGTTGTGTTATTCTTTGATAGAATTAAAATAGTTTTGAAACAGTAGGTCATTGTCTTATGCAGAAATGAATAGTCAAAAGAAAAACATGTATTACCAGTACAAGTAATTTTATTCCCTTGAACTTGAAGTCATTTAGTTCCATAATAAATAACTTACCCAATTTTCAGGACTCGATTGGCCTCATGAATATAATCACTAATGTTGGTTCCCATCAAAGAGAGACAAAATACAGCAATATCCACACTCTCATTGGGCAGAGGGGTCTGGTGATGATGGAAAGAAAGAGTAAATACATTTTCAAAATTTGTTTGAACATGTTAAAAGGATAATTTTTAAAAACTGTAACAAGATATTATTTTTAGCCATAAGATGAAATAATCGGCTAGTTATAGATGGTAGATGGATAGGAGCAGAGATCTTAGGAGTAAAAATGTTAACTTCCCAATAGCATTAATAGTCAGATAGCATCTGACAAGTTACTTTATTAATTGTCACTTTATTAATTTTGTATTAAAATAAGCAACTTGCTTCAGTAGATAATAGTCGGTAGGTGTATTATTGATCTATTATGAATACACAGGTAAGTGAAGTGATGTACCGGTATTAAGTTTTATTGATGTATGATTTTACCATAGATTACAGACTTACAAAATTGACTACTTCAACTGAATATTTTTTAAAATGATACTTCAAAAAAATAATAATTTATGCCATCATTATTGATAAGAGGGGCACTTTCAGTACATACCTTAGACTTAGACATATATTTATCAAATAGTGAACTTTCAGTTCACACCTTAGACTTAGACATATCACATTTATCATTTAGTAAACTTTCAGTTCATGACTTAGACATATCACATTTATCATATAGTGAACTTTCAGTTCATACCTTAGACTTAGACATATCACATTTATCATTTAGTAAACTTTCAGTTCATACCTTAGACTTAGACATATCACATTTATCATTTAGTAAACTTTCAGTTCATACCTTAGAATTAGACATATCACATGTATCATATAGTAAACTTTTAGTTCATACCTTAGACTTAGACATATCACGTTTATCATATAGTGAACTTTCAGTTCATACCTTAGACTTAGACATGTCACATTTATCATATAGTGAACTTTCAGTTCATACCTTAGACATATCACATGCAGTGACTCTGCTGTTTGTAGCAACCAAATCGAATGAGTGCACCTTCTGTGGGATGCTCAGTGCTATTTTGGCGTCACCACAACCAAAGTCTGCCACCACCAAGTTACAAGGCCTGTAAGCATTAATATGATGGATGATTTACACAGCTCATTCAATACTGCTTATTAAGATGGTTAAATGTTTGTTGTAAAAAAAACTGCCCTACATATAAATGTCATTATTAAGCAAATAGTTGAAAAAGGTACCACATATGTTAAAGCTTCAAATGAAAAGAATGGACAATCAAAAGAGAATGATTCTGCTAAAAAAGCCTTTTTCAGAGTAGGGACAAGCAAGAAATAACTAAAAAACAGAAATAAGTTCAGAAACTTAATTGACTGGCATGTTGGAGGGAAATCTGGTTATTATTAAGCACAAGGACAATTAATTGCTTAAATTAAAAAATATATCTGTAAATCCTGTGCAAGGTCCTAGAACAGTTAAACTATGATAAATATGGGTCAAAGGTGACAATTTCTTACTTATCTTTGATCTGCCGAATGATAGTGTCCACTGGGTTGACAGGCCATTTGCTCACTTGCTTCTCATAACCTTCATGATACACATTAAAAGCTGTACGGTCACTTCGGAACATCTTCATAGCCTCTGACCCAGTACAGCTATACAGCTGTTCATTGATGAATCGAAAGCGAGCAGATTTGAGCTTATCCTTGGCCTGCTGCGCCAGAACTGCTGCTTTACCCCACAATGAAGGAGCTGCTTCAGACACTTGAGATTGATCAGTTGTTTTCAATTTGGATTCAACGTCTTTTTTATTCTGGTTTCTATTTTTCCGGCCAGATTGATCAAAGGGAACAGTTGATGATAATTCAATTTTTTGTTTGTCTTTCTTAGCAATAATGTCTACTCCAGTATTCTTACTTGCGTTGCTCATTTCTTCACTTTGACTCAGCATTTTGACCAGCTTCTGCTGTTTCAACTTTAGAGGTTCTAACTTTGTTGACTTTAGGTAATTCGTTTGTTGGTCACTTAAAGACAGGTTTGAGTCCCCACTTTCTTTCTTACCCTTTAACTTCTTTTCTTTGTTTTTCTTCTTTAACAATTGCTTATGTGAATGAAGTTCATGAATTTCAGCTTTTGATTTCTTCATTACAACTTTGTTATTGGATTCAATGTCATATTTTTTTAACACACTGTTTAAAGACATATCACTGATATCACTCTTTTGATTACCAGAAGCAACAAGTTCACTTTTCTTAACTAATGATTCTTTTATTACCTTTTCCTGCTTTTTTGAAGCATTGTTTGTTATATCCAAATGACCTGATCTAGTTTCTAGTGACTGTGCAGCTGAGTTCTTGACATAAGCTGCTTTAGTTACAAATTGTCTAGTTTCATTGATCTTAGTTTGGTCATGTTCCCTTGTACTATCAAGATCACATTGTTTATTAAATTCACTATCCTTCGGGATGACAGCTAAGGATGGTTTGATTTTGGATTTCAGAGCAAGCTGCTTTTCTTTATTCTTTAGGCTGGTATTTTTCTTTTTTCTTTTTCTCTTTGGCTTTGTATTCCCTTCAGCAGGGCTGTTGACATTGAACTTAGAACCACTTTTATCATGTTTTACTTTACTAAACACTATACTTTCTCCATTTGTTTTGGTGACCAGTTCAGATTTAGCTACATTTTTATCACTTTTAAACTTTTTTGCTTTATTACCACCTAAAGTGTCCCTATCTTCTGAGGTTGAGAGTTTTCGCTTCCTACCACTCTTTACCAGTAGGCTGCTTCTCTCAGTTTTTTTATTCCTTTTTATTACCTTGACCTTATGAATACTTTGTGCTTTTGCAGCTGCCCTTTGCTTATTATTATTCATTTCAATGTTAGATTTCTCTTTGCTCTGTGCCTCTTTCTTGGGTTTTTTGACTGGTAAACTGTGATGCTTCTCACTGTCTGCGTTGGATTTATCAGTTACTCTTTCCTTTTTATTGTTTTTCCTTCTCATCTCCTTAAGTTTTTTTTTGCCTTTCTTGGAAAAATGTTCATCATCACTATCAGCATGCTTTGTAAATGCTGATTCAGCATTAGTTGTAAAAGATGATTCAGCAATTTTTAAAGTCTGAGTCTTTTTTTTCTGAAAAATGTTTTCCAAATTGTTATATGCGATTTATCAAATTTAGATATTACATTTTGTTTATGAAGTTAGATGTGCCATAATTTAATAACATTTTAAGTTATATTATAATGGAGCTGATAACAGTTTTTCTGAATATATTTTCTTTATTTTTATTCATAATAATTAAGCGAATAAGGCCAGTCACTTATTTTAATTCAGCTTTGCCATCTATCAGAAGATTTACCTTAATGTTTCCAAATAAAGAAGTATTCAGTGACTCTGCTGACTTGTCAACATCCCACTTAGTGTCAAGTTCAAAATCAAACATGTTGAATCTGTTCAATCCAAAAGTCAAATTTAATTATATTGTAATAAGCTAATGGGAAAAAAAGTTTGTCAACTGCAAAAACTATTATTGGCTGGGGCCTATCCATACATTATATATGCACTGAGAAGAGGTTTTTAATTTTTAAAATCTTGCATACTGGAAGATATTGGTTGGGGTCTTGGCAGTAAGTGTGCGATAGAAATTCATCCTAAAGCTGACTTCAAAAAATAATATATCAGGGTAATAAGTGGGCTGGTCGGCTTATGAACAATTCATAGGAGATTTTCATAATTTTGGTAAATTGAACAATGAAATTGTTTTTGTAGATTGCCAAAGTACACACTAAAAGACTGAAATATGTTACTAGAAGCTTTGAATATTTATTTGAAAAAATGAGATTGGAAATAGATGGTGACACTATTTGTCAAACGTAGTGATAGATAATAAAAGCTGATTATTACAATGTTTGTATCTCATCCTCAATGATCTTTGATTGGGACCATACTGCTTTAACTGTTTAGATTAGCATATTATTTTATGGGGTCTGGTTGTGAGCTGGTTATACACTTTACAGGTTTTTCCTGCCCAAAACAAGTGGGGGTCAGCTTATGAAAGAAAGGACTTCAGTACCGGTAAGAGTAAAAAAATTATCCTGAAATTACGAGAGTTCAAAACTATATTTATTTTTCTAACATAGACAAATGTAACCAAAAATTCATGATTTCTAATTATTTTTAAAGGCCTAAAACCTGTGAAATAATTTTTTAACACTGGCTTCGGTGCATTGGTTAAAATGTCTTGTACATCATAATGGCAACATATAAATTGGTTTGTGGAGGGTATGAGTAGGTACTCCAAACCAATTTTTCAAACTAAACCAATAACATTTTTGAGTGTTTAAGATGAAAGATCTAAGAATGTGGACATTAAATTTATGACTTTATGACCATTATTAAGAAAGTTATGCTATTTTTAAAAAACTTTCTCGGGTTACCTTTTATGAAATGACAAAGACCCATATTCATGAGTCAATATCTTAAAATATATGTCACCTGCACTCATTTCCTTTACAATTCTTACACAATACTATACAGAGAACAAACTCAATTTTTTTCAAGAGTATGGGAAATCAAACTTTTGTAATTTATTGTTGTAAAGATGGCGTTTTGTAACATTTTCAAATTTTTCCAAGGGAGGCAAAAAATCACAAAAATTACCTATTTTTAAAAATTCACAAAAAATTATCTAATTTACTCATAAACATCATTCATATATCAATTTAAAAGAGAATCAAAGATCTATACAAGTATGCATACAAGAACTACTTAAGATAAATACATATTTGCCAAAAAGCAAAATAGTCAAGGGGTGCTAATTTATTTTACACATTTTACAATTTTTTCAAAATATAAAAAAAATAATAAATAACATCCTATATGTTTGAAATCACTTAGGAAGTGAAGATAATAGTAGTCTTCATATAAAATAAGCATATCTGACATTACAAAATACCATTGAATAATAAAAACATTTGAAAAAAGTAGAGTACAAAAATGTTTGTAAAAAAAAAAATTTCTTCGCAAGGTACAACACATAAAAGATAAAGAGAATCATAAATTCACAACACAAAACAAGATAATATATATTTTACAACTCTTCGATTTAACATTAGGAAACACACTCTGCGTAAAACAAATTCTTCCGTAGTAAAGTAAAAAAAAAGAAATGCGCAAAATTGTCAGAGTGGGTGGATATTATTAGTAAACATCACTAAAAGAAGAAAAAAAAATGTACATATTAATTTCATTCTGAAAATGAATTGTGAGTAAATTAGATAAATGGATGATATCACCACTTTATTTTAAGTTATTAGATTTAGCAATGAGCTTCTGTAGAAGAGAGAAATAATATAAACTAAATGCAACGATTCATAAAGTAATTCAATGGTCTCTTTGTAGATTCTAAAAAACTAAATTTGTAAAAATCAATAACAAAGACATTTGGTTCTCCATCTGACTGTACTGTTGACACTAAAGGTAGAAAGTTGATAGCTCTCTTTGCTACTCCAAAAGAAGATAGAGTGGAACTCATGAAATCCATTTCTAAAGTTTGGCCCAGGAAAACTGTTATGTCCGTAAACTTTATGGTCATTCAATTCCCCTAGAACTTCAACCATGGGTCTGACTTTAAATCCTTCTTTAATTTGAGCAAACCAGCATTCCAGCTAAAATAGGAAATTAAAAAGGAAATGCATGAACACAATCACTAGATAGTTTTGAACAAGGATACTATTACTTTAAAATTAAATATAACTTGCAATTCATTTCAACAAAACTCACGACCAACAACTCACAAAACTACCCCCTCCCCCAACACCACCACCACCAAACATTCACGCCTCTAAATCTAGTTCACAACAGTAAGTAGGCCTACCTGCTCCCATGATTTGTCTACTCGTTGGTTTCTTTTAATGTGTACAACTGAAGCAACAGTTTGTTGTCTGTAATCAGATGGGGCAAAGGTCTTCTTCCTTTTACACTAGCCAGGAATGTTTTTGTAAGGCATCATAATCATACTGTTCACCAGCTGTAGAAAATAGAGTATAAGTATAATGCACACAGTTTACAATGACCTAAATTACAAAAAAAAATTTAAAAGTTGTAGTTGTAACATCTTGAAATAGTTTTATTTCTTCAAATTTTAATTTATTTAAACATTGCTGGTGTGGACAAGACATGAAATTATATATATATATATATAACAATTAAAGTTAATTATAATAAGCAATCTTCATTAATTACGCTTAAAGCACCACCACTCAACTTTTCAGTTAGAAATTGTTTACCATACCAACGCAAAGCTATGTCACGTGACCCTTTTTTAAACTTAAATTACACGTAGTAACACAATATTTTTCAAAAAAATATTTTAAAATAATAATAATTTGAAGTATCATCTAAAACTTTATGTATTCTTTTGTTTGATAAAACAACGGGGAAAAAATAGATTCAAATTTAAAGATGGGTGGGGTAAATTTACTTCATAATGCTGAATAGCCGTAAAATTTGCGAGGTCGAGGTGCACACAAAAATCAGTAAAATATTATTAATATTTCAAACATACATGCAAAAAGCATATAAACGGAATTTTTAAACCAATAATTCACTATATTATATAGCTTTTACATACCTGCTAAGCATAGAAGATCCGATAAAGCATCATTTTCTGTCCCGAATGTCGTATGAGTCGGCCATTTTCTCGGCTTCATTCCATGCCGCGAAAGTTCGGTAAATTAAATATTTTGAGGTTCTGTTTGGGGAATAGGTGCGGTCTCGCAAGACTTCATATTTTAGCATTGTTTTCGCATTTTTGTGTAAAAATGGACCAGCAATCTGCTCATGTAATTTTAAAAGCTGAATTTGTCTTAAATCCTATAGAAATCTCAACATTTCTCCGATAATTATCATTTTTTTACATTTCTATTGTATTAAATACAACTTAATAAATACTGGGTGAAAGGTTATTCACTGCTGCATGCGTTAGGCACAATTCTGAGATCATTCGATAAATAGGAAAAAGCTCAACGCGATCGAAACAGAGGGGGGGTAAAAAACGATCTTTTAAAATGCCGCTAAAACTCGATGCGGTGATGTTTTTCAAACTACAAAAAAAATTATTTTACTAACATCAATAGAAAAACAAACACCATATTATTAAAGTGCTTGAATCGATCTTTTAAATGGTATAATTTTTATTAGTATTCATGTTGCAATTGTAAGAAAATATTTTAATGGAAGTTGTGTAAAATGTCCAAAAAACACTGCTTCTCAGCGGTTTGGGGTACCTAGTATGAGAAGATTATTTCTACATATGCATTGGGGGGGATGGGGTTTCAAAAATGTACAGGTGAAACAGAGTGAAGGGGGTATGAAAGTATTACTCTTTTTAGTGTATTAATAATATATGGATGGCCCCATATTGTAAATATATTAATTTTAAAACATGCAAAAGCTATTACTTCCACACAATGTGGCACATCATCAAGGAATCACTATCAACTATTCTGAAGCAAAATCAAAACAAACATGACATGTCAACACCTGGGCTAATTTACATTTGGCACGCCACTTTGAGTATCTGTGTAGGATTCTCTCCCTTTTTTTTATTCTTGGCTTTTTACTAGAGTTAACTTTTCTTTTAGTTAATTATAATATATAAAACGAGGCTAAATTTTTCCAGCAGTTTTGAATTGGTATTGATTTTTCTGACAACTTTTGGATTTTATATTTGGTGGAGCCTGCAATAAATTGTGTAAATGTGTAATCGATTTAACTGTAAGTAAGTTTAGTAAGTTGGGATTTAATTTTAAAATATTTTATTATTCAAATTAACCATTTTCTCAGTACAGTATGTAACTGTAGCACACGAGCACATGGTTACAGTTACCGGTATAGGGTTCACATGAGGCTATGGATTTTAGGTTTAAAGATTTACGCTTAAGTCTTAAGTTGGGGGCACTAAATTTATGGTTAAATTTACACTTAAGTTAGAGGGGAAGAAATGTACACTTGATTATGTAGGGATACTGACTTAGGTCACTTAGCAGTAGTCAGTAGCATTTATGCTATTAGTAGATTTAGGGATTGAAGGTATCTCTCAAAATATTCTTTCATTTCAGACCATGACATCATTTGCATATTTATTTATGTTGCTGTTGTTGATGACTTACTAAGACAATAGGCTTAGGGTTCAGGTTAGGTTTAGAAATAGATTTATGGTTCAGGTTAGGTTTAAGTTTAGGGATACATTTTTTCATTATTTTTTAACGTTTTATTCTTAATATTACGGGTTGTATCAACCAAGATATCGTCCATGGTAAAAACGCGGCTCGTTATCTTCGCATTTACCCCATTGCCGTTATCTTCGCATTTACCCCATTGCCAATAGACTTAATTGAGCCAAAATAATTTAACTTAGAACAAATCAAGATTTGAAATTTAGTACTTAGACTTGTTAATGAATGACTTAATCATACTTAATGATAATGAAAGTTAATGAACGGTTGTTAATAGACCTGCCCAGTTAACAGTTTGAGTATAATTTAAGACGGTAGCCTTATTAAGTTTAAGACTTCATTGAACCAAGTTATGGCTTATTTTTTATAAACCACTTACTTCAGTCACAGTACCAAGAAATATGTTGGACCCTACAAACTATAAGAGTAGGAGCCTACTATACTGCATGCCTGTCTAATGTTTTCTTTTATTTGTCAACACGTTTTTGAATGGAGAGCTCTTTAATTCGTGAACAATATTTATAATTGTCTATCCAAACGGATACATAAAATGACAATGAAAGTCGGATGCGAAGCACTTCAAATTTAAGTTCCGGTGCCACCACCCGAGTGGTTATTCGCACGGTATTGGCCGTGAGGATAACGTCGAGCATTATCCGCACGGCTCCTCGGCTGGTCACACAGCTCTGCGCATAATGTTCGCCGTTATTCGAAGATTTTGGTCTGCCGATAACGCTTGGCATTAATTTAGAACTCAAACTATTTATTCTTTTCTTCACTAATAAATAAATAACAAAAAATTTAAAAAAAGAACGAATTTCCGTAAAACCATGGACATAGGTCTGCGTACATCGTGGCAAAAAATGTACCATTGACCTGGTTTTAAGATAAGAATAAGGCAATAGGATTTGAAATTGTGTGGTCTTGTGGTAGAGTAGATGCCAAGCTAACTTATATTATCATTTACTGGTTGGGGATCGAATTTTTTTTTTCCCCTTCATTTTAGTTAAAAGTATATTTTATATTTAATAATTATGTTCAAAAAGAATTTTAAATATAACTTATTTATTATCAAAAGATACAGGAATAATATTTTTAGATTTGTTTTAATTTTAATGAAACCAATCTCAATTCAATGGTATATTTAATTTCATTTAGAGTAGGCCTACATGCCTACCTAATATAATATATCGTTTATACTCTTGTACATGTCGCACCCCTAGTTTAAGATTGCTCTATGTTATCATCATTGACCCGCGCATAAGTCGCACCAGACTAACAGGGGTTACACTGCATTTCAACTTCTCAGACATGCATACCTGTACCTTGCTAAACACTGCCTTATTAGGTCTATTAGTAGACTGTATAATCATTATAATGTATAGCCTCTAGGCCATAGGTCCAAAATAAAACGCATCTTAATGCTACTAGTCTACAAGATTATAGGCCTATACCTACATTTTACATCTAGGCCTAGATCTAAGACAGGCTGGCTTTCACACATTTACGATTCATTCCACACTGACACACTGTAATTTGCGTTCAAAAAGTCAATAAGCCTACGAAAATCGTCCAAAACCGTGCGGATAACGCTCGGCATTATTCTCACGGCCGTGCGGATAACGCTTGCCTTACAAAATGAACCGGCCCTGTCGGTAAATAAAACCTTTACCCCCTCCTTGACATTCTCAGTGTTCGATTATTTATTTTTTTCACAAGTCAATATTATAGGAGATTCTTCAACTATAGTTGGGTAGGTACCGGTATTATTAAAACATGGGACTTTTTGGCGACCCCCCTGTGTATGGGCTTGGGTTTTTTGACCCCCCGGTTTAGAACGCTGACTACACTCAATATTATTATTAGTTATTAGTATTATAGGCTGTGTTAGAGCAGATTCTTAGAATAGCGTCAGACTCGGAACCAACAAATCCAATTCCTCGATTATTAATGTTAGTTAGGTATGATGAGATGAAACTGAATAGGCCCTACATTTAATTATAATTAAATGTATTAATTTTCAACATTAAAATTTTACATTGAAACATTGTCATTCATTTTTATCATTCATTTCATTTTCATACTTTTTTCATAATATAGTTATAATTTATATTATTATAAGGCTAAGGCATATTTAATTAAATTTTAATAAGGCCTTATCCTCCTACACTACCTAATAAGTCCTTAGGCTGAAATGTAGTTGTGTGGTCATGACGTCATTTTCGTGATAGAATTAGGGTTCAGGTAGGTACTTCGCTAAGCGGCGCGCGCGGATCGATTTTTCGGATGTCGGAAACAGACCATAAACCAGTGACCGGTCAATGCCGGTAGGTCACGGGGTCGTATTTATATTTAGTTTCCTTTGTCCACGTAAGGGAGAGACTATGAACTTACTATAGTCTGTTTTGTGCACACGAGGACGTCGATCATTACAACATAAACTTTTTCACCGGACTGACATGGCTTGTAACAGATATCTTTCGTTAGGAAAACCGGTAAGTTTGCTAGCACTATATTTCGGAAACTATAATAACATTGCAATAAATTTTTTTTGTTTCGAGTGTAAGAACGATTTAACTAATTGAAACAAGACACATGATGACATTTAGATAGGTCGTAAATTGTATAAATAGGTATGATGCCTGAGCATAATTCATAACCAGTTATCGAGTAGGCCAAATGAACCGGAAGTGATAGCCATTCTCAGTTATTATTATTCTTATTGCATAAGAAGTATTTAAAATCTTTATAATCTTTTGTTTTTAAAAGCCATCCAGTTCATTAATATTACTTAATTTGTTTTAATTTTATGACTGAAAACAAATTTATACATATTTTATGAAATTTCATTATTTTTTTTTAATAATAAAATTTATATTCATGAATACACCATGTCATAACTAAATCAACTTTAGTCATTTAAATCTATGTTTTAATTGTAATAATTATCAAAATATCCAATAGTAAATTATATTTTTGGTAATGGATAATAATGTCCTTAATGATATTGATATAATTTATCTTAAACTCATTTTATATAATCAATTAATTGTAGGCTCGGCAGCTACTGAACTTCATTGTCAATTTTTACTAGGTTACATAATTTTATTTATATTTATCTTCTAAATATGTATCCCTTTTTTAATTTTACTTTTGTACACCCTTTTTAAGCTTTACTGCTTTAGTTCAAAGCTATTATATTTGACTTTTCAGGCTTAGTCCAGTCACTCTGAATTCTGGTCATTGAATAAATTCATTTGACATTTTCATTTGTAAAATAACATTAACAGCTAAGCCCGTAGTTTGTATTCAAATATTGGTGTTAACATTTCTTACTTAAACGTCTTATCATTTTCTTTCTTTTAAATATACAGCCATGTCACCACCACTTTTTGGAGGAGCTGTGAAGAGTTGTGCTTCTACTTCTAGTACTACTCGTATCCCGGATTCACACCTGTTCATTCCATTTGGACAAGCTGTAATGGGGACTCGACTACCAGACTTTTTTTATATAAGTAACTTTATATCCGATGAATGAATAATGTTCCCTAATGGATATGTAATAAATACTTGGCTTACTCTGAATAACAATAATATTAGAACATCATAATATATTATCTATACTGAATAGACAGGATAAATTAAATCACCATTGTCTTAATTAATTAATAATTTAATTACAAAACTACCACACGGAAATATACAATCTTTACTTAAATATATATAAAAATCAAATATAGATGGTACCTTTTGTTACTTACGATAATATGCTTATTTTGTGTTTAGTTAAAATGAATTTATTTCTATCTCTATTTCAGTTTGTCTTTACTACGAGACCAACATTTAATTACAAGGCGTTTGTGTAGCGATGAAGTGGAAGATAGTGCCTCTTCTGCTTAGAGGTACTGACTAGGTACCTAGCTGTACCAAGTGTTTCTTCAGCAAAACTTTTCTGGATACTTCTCTTGGATATGGCCTCTACTGCCAAAATGTGTCTGCGTGAACAATTTAACTTTGTTGTATTGGACTTTCCTGTTTTAACAAAAACCTGTCAGGTGTGACTGAATGTCCAACTGGACAATCCACCACAGTATGGACTACCAGAGCATAACCTTAACATCTATTGATATTTTTCACCATCAACTGCATTTGTTTGGCAATTTATACACATTGGACTTCTATTTATCATCGTCATTTGTGGAATCAACAATATTGACACAGTGTAAACCATTTTTGAAAAACTGTTAATTACCAATGGAATCTACACCAGGACTACATTCATCTATGTCATAAACTGAATCATTACCAATGATATCTATAACTGTCACAAATTTGATCAAGATTGCCATGGGCTCAACCAAAACGTTACTTTTGACTATCATCTTTTCTAGTAAAGAAAATGTATTCTTTTATTCAGCTGCTCGGTGAACTATAAAAGTACTATTATAATATTAAGTGATCACCATTTCTACTGTGGATGTTGAATACTAATAGCACTAGCATGGCTACTTGGATTGTCAATTTCATGGATTGGAACATGGATGATTAGCATTTTTTCAATGCGACTTATCCATTATTATAAATAATTTTATAAATCTTTTCTGTTTATTCACAGTAATAATATTAATTGACTATATGATTGTATGCATTAACAATAGTTTGAATTGGTAATAGTAATATTTATGCAATTTGTATTTTTAATGCACAAACAGGCTGCATTTTAAAATTAAATTTATTCACTCTCAGTTGCTCAAATGCCTCTGATTTAATTAATTTATTGATGTATTAATATTTAAAGGGCTTATTATAATAGCCCAATACCTAATTAAACTAAGCTGAAAATTTCAGGGCTTTATCTTTACAGATAAAAAAGTTATGGCATTTTGAGTATTGAGAACAGGCGCTAAATGTTTAATGAAATATACTTACCCTCCGTTGTTCAAATCCCACGCATGAATACATTAGTAAAGATAATAATATGAAAATGGCTTATTATAAAAGCCCACTACTTAATTAAACTATGCTGAAAATTTGAGGGCTTTAACTTTACAGATAAAAGAGTTATGGCATTTTGAGTATTGAGAACAGGCGCTAAATGTTTAATGAAATTTACATACCCTCTGTTGTTCAATTCCCTCGCATTAATATATTTATTGTAGCATTTGCATGACAATTATTTATTATTAAAGCCCAATACTTAATTGAAATGTGTTGCAAATTTCAGAGCTTTAACTTTGCTGAATAAAAAGTTATCGCATTTTGAGTGTCAAAGATGTCTTTTTTCGGTCACAGAATTTTGGAAATTATTTACTAAGGCTATATAAGGAAAAATTCTGACACTAAAAATGTCATAACTTTTTTTCTAATAAAGATAGAAACATAAACTTGGTATCAATGGAAAGGAAATACTAAGTCCTTTCTAATGATATAAGTTTCATTAATATATAACAACTTTGAAATTTTTAGTGAAGTACCTAGTTCAGGTTAGGGTGAGCGGTCCTACAGCTACACATTTACCAGTCCTTATCAGAATTAGACTTAGTCATTACACAAATGACAATAAATAGGACAGGCAGGGGCAGGCCACCTTCATACTCACCATGCCATGGAATATAACCTTTGTCATATATGCATGCGAAGGGCGAACAACAACAAGACATTAGTGTCATTATTTTTTAGGGCCTAAGCTTAATATATGGTAAATTTACTGTTGGCATCAGGATGAATGAGTTTCCTTTTGTTTATTCTTGGATTGTTGTAAAGCTAACTATTCTTTTTTTAAATATTAATAAACCGATGGAATGTTGTAAATTCATATTTCATTGGGTGGTTATTTATAATATTTAAAACGAGGCTAAATTTTATAACACACATTTGTAATTTGAGGGAAGGAAGTGACCACAGGTCTTGCCACATATCTAGAGGGATACAGTAAAGCTGCTACGTTTGCCACAAAATGGTGGAGTCTGAAATAAAGTGTGTAAAAGTGTATTCTATGAAACTGTGAGTTGGGTTTTTATTATTATAAAGTGTTTAAGTTCAGGGAAGAAAGCAACCGCAGGTCGCTGACACTTCTTGCTGCATATCTAGAGGACGAGGGTCACTACAATAAAGTTGCTATGTTCGCCATGAAATTAAAGCACTGGCTGAAATTACACCGGGGGGGTGGGGGGGGCAACCATTAAATTTTAATGTTTTATTCCTATTTTCGTTTCTCTCATTAAATAGTTAAAACAGCACATTCTCTCTCTTTCCCCACCCCATTTTAGCAGATGTGTGTATGCACTACTTTTTTTTTTTTTTTTGCATGGCCGCCATCTTGGTTACCATGACATGTGCTGTCATGGCAGCAAAGATGACGGTCATGGTAGAATAGGGGGAAATAAGCATACCATTACCGTAAATTCAATTACAATAAAAAATGAAAATTAAATTAATAGTCCTTATGAAATTTTTTAATGTGAGACCATTTTCTTTTGAATCAATATTGTGTGTGAAAGGAGCAGCACCAATACTACACTCTACTGCAGAGCTTGTTAATCGGGGGTTAATTACCCCTAATGCCTAATAGACATGGGGTAAAAATGAAAATCTTGAACTTGAATGTAATGTAATGAGGGCTCAATTGACATAAAAAAATTAATATTTAAACTTAAAGTATGTTCCTTTTCACAAATTTTTCTGACCACGCTGCATCTAGCCAGTCTAATAGAGGAACACACTCAACAAGGTTTTGTTGAGAGTTGTAGGATATTGTAGTTGTAGGCTGCCAATATACAGAAAAAATCCCATCATATATTTGCCAATGCGAATGCTTCAACATCAGCTGACAGGTTAGTAGGAAAGCAACCGGTAGAAAATAGAGTGGTACAAAAAACAACATAAGATGAATTTAATATCAGCTGACTTGTTTACAAATTTAATTATCAGTTGGATTTGATAGTAGCCTATTTTTTAGTTAGAAGATTAAAATTTGTGAAATAAATTTAAATTTTGATTATATTTTTCGAGTGGGAAAGTTAAGAAAAATTTCTTGTTTCAAAAAATGTGTTGCCGGTTTCAGATTAAAAAAAATATTTTCATTGCATAAGTGGTTATTGTTTAAATCATATTTAAAAGAAAAAAAGCAGAATGTATTCATTTATAGAGTCACATGCTCTTTGTAAAAAATTATGTGGATTCTCAACTTGGATTCACCACTGAGATAAGAGCTGCAACAAATCAGCAGTTTTAACATACCTTAATGAATATAAAAACAAAACATAAAAATTAATTGATTAACCCCAAAGACAGTATCCAAATGCTCTGATATATATTAAAAAAAAAAAAAGCCCCAACTTTGAAGTCATCCTATCAAAATGAAACATTAATACAAAATTTAAAGTGAACAGTTTTCAAAGAAATCCATTTTGTTCCATAATTAGGGTTTTACTCATTTATGTTTTACTTTTTATGTTTATAATTCCAAATTTAATCTGTTTTAAGATTTGGCTCATTAGATGAACAATACATAAAAAAGGTCTGAAAAACAGTACCGGGTATACAAAGAAGAACAATACCATAGCTAGTAGTTAACAATAATCAATTTAATTATACTTCTAAATCAAATATACAGAAATAAAAACTATGTTAACTTACAGCACAGCAAGTGAAAAAGTATAATGCTAGAAATGTAAAAATATAAATCCACACACACAGGGAAAAAGTTGTTATAAGTATCGTAAGTCTGCTGGTCACAGTTTACCATCATATTTATAGTGAGAGAATACGAACCCTCCAAAACATAAAGTCTAGAAATTCAGTTGTCAAGAGAGTATTTACTTCCTCTACGTGGACCTTCTGGAAATTGTAATCAGACTTTCCCAAGGGCAGTGAGGGAAGGGAGTGGTAGTACATGTCACCAACTTATTTGGTGATGTCAACGACAACAAAAACAAAACAAGATGCATGCCAGGCTCCACACCACGCAGGGTGAAAAAAAAAAAACTAGGTCTACCCTACAGGCTATAACAAAACAAATAATATATTTTGAAGTAATGGCTCAAAAAGTCAGCTTATTCTCTGAGGATTGTACTCCAACAGTGAGTCTGCTATACCAACTTGTGCGATCCATTGAAAGTGTCTCTCGCAAATCAAGGTCAATGTCCATGGATTTGAGTGAAGCTTTTAGATGTCCTTCAAGCATTTTTCTGCCCACCACCTGAGCGTTTCCCTTTGGAGAGTACATTGAGTATTAGTTATTTCGGAAGTTTGCTTTCTGGTATTTATGCAACATGCCCTGCCCATCTGGCTTGTCCTTTTTGTAGGAGTGTTTGGATGCTGATTAAGCCAGCCCGTTGTAGGACCTTTGTCAGGTACTTTGTCCTGCCAGCTTATGCCAAGAAGTTTACTTAGTGTCCCGCATGTCTGCTGTACACGGTCCACATCTTGCTAGCATGTAGGAGAGATGTTAATATGATTGCCTCATGCACTTTCAGCTTAGTGACTAGACTGAGACGTCTTCGCCCTCAAACACTATTGCGGAGCCTTCCAAATGCAAAATTTGCTTTGGAAATTCAGTTGTTGATCTCATCATTGATTGTTACTAATCTCGAGATTGTGCTGCCCAATTATGTGAATTTTTCAACTGCTGAGAGATTCTATCCATTCACTGATATTTTAGGTTCTTTGTAAGCTTTTCCTGGAGAAGGCTGGTGAAAGATCTGTTTTTTTCATATTGATGGTAAGGCTGTAGTTGTCGCGATCAAGTAATAGCTGCATTTTCAGTTCTGAGCACAGTCACCAGCAAAGAGGAGATCTCAAATAACCGTTTCTTTAACTTTGGTAATGGCTTGCAGTCTTCTAAGATTAAATAGCCCCCCATGTCGTCCTGTATCTTATAGGAATGCCGTCATTATTGTCAAGAAAAGCATTAGTCAGCATTGCCAAGAATACCATGCTAAAATGTGTTGGGGCTTGTCTTTGTTGAGCTTGGAGATTTTGTAGAAAGTGTCGAAGGGGGGGGGGGGGCAGTCAAAAGTTTTTTTTTATGTTGATTTATTCCCAATGTCTTGAAATTCTGACAGTCCCTTGATAGCCTATTTCAAATATTTGTGTATCTATTGTTATAACAATATTGTGCAATGTTATGTATTAATTGTCATGTTGTTGCTTATTGATTGATATTGCTTTTGTATGTTACTGTGCATATTCCATAATCAATATTATTTTTCTCTGCTATGGCAGTTATTCTGAAAATTCTCATTTCTCAGCACCGTTGCTGAATTTAGATTTTTCCCAGGTACCCTATGTTACGATTAATGGGGGGGAGCATATGTTGTGCTGTCTTTATAGATGGCCCCTAATGAGAGTACTATGAATTTTTTAAAACTATAATAAGACAACAATTTAAAAAAAAATAGTTGTTTCAGTCAGCTACCCCACGGAAAACCCTCTGCAACCTCATGAGTGGGAAAGAGTGATCTAATGTCTGTTTTTAAATCATCATGTTCGTATTATTTTGGACTTAATTAACCAAAGAATCATAATTTTGATTTTATTTTGCAGTTACCACATATAACAGAAAATGAGTAAGATTTTGCTATCAGCTTGGAAGCAGCTTTCTTCGGCTTTGAACACCATGAATTCTTTGCAACGAGCTCTACCTTTTTTAGGCTCTCAACCATCAAGATTGGCTTCTAAAAAGGCAGGAGGTGCTGTCCGCAACAAAATAGGAAGAACAAGAAAAAAGCACAGAGGAATAAAGGCTCATGACGGTACTTTTGTGCATCAAGGCGATGTGCTTGTCACTCAATATGGAATACGTTTTTATCCAGGTGAAAATGTCAACATGGAGGAAAACTGGACTCTAAAAGCTGCTTATGATGGCATTGTGGTTATGTCAACAGAAAGTCTAAATCCTTATCCAGATAGCCCATTATACTTACCAGTCCAAAAGGGTGCAATTATACAAAAAAAATTCTTCAATATTATACCCACTCCACTGCATGGCAAATTCAAACTTATTTCAGAAACTTGAGTGAAATAAATTATTTTCTATACAAGCACTTATAATTACACTGTTTTATTTGCTTGTTATTTTGTTAGTATTGTCTTGGTCAAAGTAAAATCTTGCAGCTCAATTTTGATCCAGTTCATGATCATGATCTCCAACTGAGCTGAAACTTTGTGTACACTTACTCATCTCCGATGACAATATAACTCTTCATAATCAGTAGGTCATCAGTGACGGGAACGGAAAATGATAGGGACATCAGGTGTTCACTACACTGTTTCCTTATGCATTGCTACTTGTTCCGTTCCCGATAACAATCAACGACGACAAAAATTTTACCACAGAAAGGTCACCACCAGCCTTTCATGTTCCTTATCTCCTATTACTTCTTCCAAGACTAAAAAGTACAAAATAAATCAATATAAAATTATTTTAAAACAAAACCCTTTTCCACAAATGTACTTAAAAATATAAAAGAAATGTCCCCAAAATTTTCAGTTTTGTTAGTCACTATCAAAAGTGTGGTGGGGGTGTGATCCATTTATCATATACTTTTTAGTAGGTAAATTTTGGAAAACAGTTTTTATTAAAATACCTGCTCTTTAGCATCATGAAATAGTTTAAATGTGCATGTCAAGAACACTGGCACAATCTAAATAAAAAACAGTTACACAGTAGTTTCTAAGGTTAAAATAAAGTTGAAATAACTAATCTGATTGCACCAAACCAAAGGAAGCTATGGGATACACATTACTATGCACATATTTTGCTTTTTATTAAATATTGCTTATGATGATCATCCAAGGAGATTTCTGATTTTTATAACAGGGCCGTAAAGAACAATATTAACTTTCACTTTCATGGTTTTAGTGTAAATATATTTTTTAATGACCTAACTAATAGATGTATATTTTTTTAAAGGTTAAAATCAGTGGTGGTACCTTACATGACAGCAGGTGTGTAATAAGAGAGTATTTCTTCACACAATTTGAAATCAGCAATGTCTGAGATACCGGTTTTCAAAGATATTGGCACATTTTGTAAATCTATAAATTTCCTACGAGATAACGTTTGTTAATCCTTTCCCAGTTGCATCATATAAAAATGAATTAGTAATAAAATCCTTCAATGAATTGACGAGTGGCATATCTTCATGTCATAATAAAAACTACAGGATCATTTATTGTTGTTTCTGAAATGGCAAAAACTGCATTATAAATCTCACCACGCTGATACTACTAGTACTACTAGGTAGAGTACCGGTACTGTCAATTCTTGATTCCCAGCGTGTAACCGATGATTTTTTTTAGTTAGTTTTAGAAAATGTGACAATTTTCCAAGTTGTGTATGTAGAGAAAAGACGTAAATCTTCTGAATTAATCTAAATGATGTTGCGGCTACAGTGGATCTAGCATCATCGCCAGCCCAGTGGCGTAGGAAGGGGGTGTGGAATAGGTTGTTCCCCCGGGCAGATCTTTTTTCTTTATCAGGGGGTCAACATTTTTTTTTTTTGTGTGAAAGAGGGGTGTCAAAACTTGACTCCCTGAGGGATCTATATTTCTGGCTATGCCACTTTCACCAATAAGATATAATGACAACCATGTGGAATATAAAATAAAATAGGATTTATATCAAGGATTCTTCTCTGGATGACATTTTTTTTTACACCACATTGACAGTAATAAAGAACCTCAATGAATATAATTTATCCTAATTTTTCCATAAAAATATAAATACAGGTAATTATAATAAAATTTAAATTTTGAAAAATATAAATTCTAGAACATAAAATTCCATTTTTATGAAAACAAAATATAGAAAAAGTATTCTTTTATCATTTATTATTTGAATTTTTTTAATCAGGATAATTTATTTTGTTCCATCTCATAACATGTTGATTTTTAAAAGATCATTAAAAAAAAAATAACGAGAGATTTTAAAATCCTCTTGTAGAATAATATAGTGACATTATGCAGAGAGGATTAGAAAATTTAATCTTAAGCTGATGGATGGCAAGTTTTCAGTATCAATCCCACATGGTAAATTAATGTGATTTTTCTACAAGTCATGCCCTCAAATAAAAAAACAAAGTAACTGTGTACATCAAATTTCATAATGCAATACAATAACCATGTTCATGGTTTATATATTTTAAAAAATCATTCAAGTTAAAATATGTAGAAATTTTTTAAATGTCATGATTCTTCCCTTAAAAGAAATCAGTGTTTTGTATTTATCATCATACTGTTGCTTTGTGTTTACACTTGCTAGATATCACAACAGTAATAGTTATGCGTACAAGACATTCGTACATCTGTACCTGTCATGTCACAATTTTAACACGCTTACGGCAGTGCTTCCCAAGCTTTTCTTTTATCACATGTCCTAACTGATCACCTAATGTTTTAATGCCTCCTCCCCCCCCCCCCCCCCCCAATAGTGGGAAGATCGAATTTCAATTTGCTGCCATTGGAGGCTTTAAATTCACAATTTACGGCACAAAAATTAGTTTAAATATATTTGCATTGCGTTGGTGTAGCAAGAGTTAGTCTACTCAACCAGCCCCGGGGCAGGCCATTATATTAGCCACCCAGTGTAATGAAAACTTTAAAGTTAGCCCAAAATGATGCCCCTCCGCAGCAGATCACTATTCCACCCTCCCTTTTTTTCCCAATATACTTTTATATGTCCACCTACAAAATACGTTCCGAGGAGGTGGGGGGTGGTTGTTTAACGCCACATTTTAGGAAACGCTGGGATACGTTTGACTTGGCTTTATTTCAAAACATGATGGTTTATAAATATTTTTTATGGGTAGGGGTGGGCTGAGAGCTCATTGTGTGTAAGCATATGGGAGTGGGGGTGCGCCTTTAAGGACTCGGTGGGGAGTGAAGTGTCTAATATTTTACTTTTTTGCATGAGTAATATATGGAAGGCCCCTAATATAAATCATTCCATTATAGTCAACCAGAGAAAAATTATGTGTGTCCATTTGTTGATAGATAGCAACCAAATATTTTAGAGTAATTTCCCTCATGACTTTTGTTTTCCTTCTAACTTCTACTTGGTTGTTGATAACAATTTTTTTCAAAATTGTCCAAATGCATTAGCCATAATTGAGGAATACACGCTGAGAGCCTCTAGCAGCTTATAACAACAACAAAAACACATGCCACCGTGCTCTGGTATGATGTTGAGGGGAGGGCAGTGAAGGAATTTCTAAATTTGTGGAATAGCATACATTTTTCATAAGGTAGGCATATGCAAAGACCCCTCCCGTCCCTCTTTTGTGCAACCATAAAAAAATACATTCCACTCACCTCTCCCGTGCATATTTGATATATGGACGGCACCCTGAACAAAGTTTTAGATATAGTCATTGAAAAAAAAAAATATGAAAAAACATTCATATGGGAAGAAATGATTCTTAAATACAAAGTCAATTGTAATTACTAATCAATTTATTTAATAGTATAGATATTATCATTTTGGATGCATTCATAAACAAGGTTTTAAAAAAATGTTTGACATTACTGATCGCAAATTTTATTTTTTTCTGCAAATTCTTTACTTAAGAGTTTCATCACATCACCATGCTTCAAATTTGTCCCTTTCCTCTTCTCTGAATAACACTCTTTGACATACAATGCAAATTTATTTGGTGTCTTTGGTGCTGGAGTGGTTGGATTATCACCTTTCATGGAATGCAGAGATTTTGTTAAGTAAACTTCAAATTTGCCAAGGCAAAAGCCACAGACTTTTCTTTCAGTATCTAATGACTTGGAATGGCGCCCTATCCTATAATAAAAACAAGAGCAACATTTAGAAGTATTAAATAGAGTGTATAACTTGCACTGTTGTCAAAACAATAAATAAACCCGCTAATAAATGTTTAAACATAAAATATGTCCATTAAAAGTATTTATGCTATAAATACAGAACATTTTATGTTAAAAGTTTAAAAGTACTTAAGAAAAATTAGTAGAGATGCAGGAGCAAAGAATAATAAATATAATAATAATATACAGTAAAAAAATATTTCTTCACCTGTATTTGCATTTGACACACTGATAAGTGTACTTTGTATTTATCTGATAATCATGACATCTGGCTATGGTTGGCATGAAGGGAAACTTTCTGTTTATCTTCCTAGCCCTGCAGTCAACATAAAAACACTGAGTTAATAGTAAGCAAGAGGCATGAGTAAAATGAGACTGTCACTTTTATATTCACAACCTTTTAGGTGCAAGGCATCAATGCAACTGGTCCAAAGAAATAAGAATGAACAACTAATTGCATGAGAGTTGTACACTAGAGAGATCAAAGAAATTTTGTGTGGAATAGCACACATTTAAGACACAGTATGAACATAGATTATTTTTAACACACACCATGTTTATATAGCTGTCTCTAACAGTTGAGGTTTTTGCTCATGCTCTTCCTCCTTCGTAAGACTAGCTACCTTGCAATTTTACTATTTATGGGTCATTTTGAATTTATGGTAGAGAAGGCATATACTCGTCGTATTCCTGAATTTTATAAGAGATACATTGATGACGGCATTGGCATCACTACCATGGAAACTAAGGAACTCTAAAAATTTATAGATTTCTTAAACTCATATATCCAGCCATAAAATTTACTTCCCAAATCTCTGGACACATTGTCAACTTTCTTGATATAATCATAACATTGAAAGAAAATGGATTAATCACATCTTCCTACTACAAGCCCACAGACAGCCATAGTTACCTATTGTACTCATCCATCCTCCCAAATCATGCAAAGAATCTATACCTTTCTCACAACTTCTCAGACTATGTCGCCTCTACCAGCTTGATGAAGACTTTTAGAAAAAGCTGATAAAATGATGGATTTCTTCCCCTCCAGATCTTATCCTGAAACTACACTTGTCTTGGCACTCGGTCGTATCAACACTATCACACGCAAAGATGCGTTTAAACCTCATCAAAACAAAAATGAAAATCGAACAAAACTCATACTAACCTACCACCCTCACAATTTGACTGCCACAAAATATTCATAAAGAATCATAACATACTTCTTGTTGACCCCGACACTAACAGAGTATTCTCCTCTCATCCACATATTGTCTTCAGATGGGACAAAAATCTAGGTGACCTTCAGGTTCACAGTCGCCTTCGAGCTGACTCATCTTACGTTGGGACTAAACTATGCTCAAGAAGCCGATGTAGGACTTGTCCCTATACACTCCAAACCAAAAACATTAGCCTCCCTAAAGGCACCTTTACCATCAGAGTGTTTCACAGCTTTAGTCGTAATGTGACATATGTGATTGTGTGACATATGTGATTGTGTGACATATGTGATTGTGTGACATATGTGATTGTGTGACATATGTGATTGTGTGACATATGTGATTGTGTGACATATGTGATTGTGTGACATATGTGATTGTGTGACATATGTGATTGTGTGACGTATGTGATTGTGTGCCGTATGTGATTGTGTGACATATGTGATTGTGTGACATATGTGATTGTGTGCCATATGTGATTGTGTGACATATGTGATTGTGTGACATATGTGATTGTGTGACATGTGATTGTGTGACATATGTGATTGTGTGCCGTAGAGGTCATTCTAGTTATACATTGAACAAGGTAAACTTTCCCCAGTCTCTTCATATTTCAACAGAGAGGAACATAAAGGTGCATTAGATGTATCTATCTCGGCACTAATTTCCTGTACAAACACACCAGAGAGAGTTAAAATGGAAAACAAATTTATTCAGCTTTTTTGCACCATATCTCCATATGGTATCAATCAAATACTCTCCTATTAATGTTTCTCAATTTCCCTGAATTTTTCTTCTTTTTTTCTTATTCCTTAGATTTTATGGATCCCTAAATATTTTGGTCCATTAAGATTCTGGACATTATTTTTCACAGTATCAATATTTATATTCTTTAATTTTTCTACTTCCGGCAACAACAAACGAGATCTCTAAATTTTTTACTGTGCTCTGTTTCTTGTCGTACTTCTATTTGTCCTGTTCGCTGAAGAAGGCTCTAAGTCGAAACGTTTACATCTGATTGTCCTGTTGTTTGATTCAATATATATTGTTTTACTATTTAATTCACATAGCTTGAATGCAGTCCTTCAATTATTATTTACTATAGTAATAGCTGTAGCAGAACCACATTTGGTTTTGAACCTGCCTTCTTCAGGTTAAGAAAGCCACATTTTGGAAACCAGTGATGTAGGCCTAATACCACTTAATACTTAATTTCCTTTAATTTTGTAAATGAAAGAAATACAATTTTTTAAATAAAAAGAATTTACCATGACTTCCAGATTGGTCCATGGCTTTCACTGGCTCCATTGATCAGTTTAACAGCAGCATGACAGAGTTCATGAGCAAGGGTATTTCTCACACGTTCTAATAAATAAATAAACATGTTGTTGAAACATGCAAGACTAGATCTATAAATATTATTAACATTCATATTTCACTAGAAAAATAAAAAATGTTTCTATTTTCATTAGGGACAAATTTGTGTTCATACATGTTTGTGAATATAAATTATTGAAACTTTTTGGATGGGTGGGGGACTAATTTTTATTTAGGGTCCAATCCTATAAAGAGCAATTCTTTTTTTCATAGAGACTAATGTGCTTTCAGCTTTATAGTGAGCCATGTTGCCTTCAGAATAAGCACAAGTTTCAATTAGACATCAACTGGGTTAATTACCTGGAGAATCGCAAACTTTAACAGACAAAGTTATTTTTGCTTTAAAGTTGCTTGGTGTGCCTTTATAACAAAATGTTCCAGCTGTCTTTGTGTATCTTTGGCTCCATTCTATCTCAAGATCCTTTGGCAGCTGAAACAAGCAACAACAAAATTTGTTTCCCTCTTTTTTTTTTAAAAGTTAAAAAAATAGCATAGAACACGAATGTAAGTTTTAAATGGATATTTTACTGATTTTTCTACCAATATACCAATATCATTACCCAGCCCTTCCCTCAGCTTGACCAGAAACGAGGTGTACACAAAAATTGGAAATAAAGTTTTCATCTGTGTGGAGTAAAGAGCCAATGTAAATGTAGACTGAAAAAAATTATTTTTATTTTATAATTTAGGAATGCCTTACACGTTAATGAAGAAAGAAAAAATAAAGAGCTTTCAGGATTTTACTACTAATTTTTGTATTTATTTTAATATTAGCTTGCAGGGTTTGGCTAAAACAGACATCTTTATTCATCACAGCCTGCTGAATGAAAGAATACATTAAAAAAACAAAGATGATAAATAGTCACAGAAATTATATGTAAAATAATTCTATTTCACGAAATTTCAATTTGAAGTTACAAACGGGCATTGTTTAAGGTCGTCTTCAATTCTCATTTGGACCTGTTTTAGATTTCTTGATGACCCAATAAACTTTTAAGTAAAGCCAGCTCACCGACCGGCTTTGGATTTCTTCATTGTGACAAAGGTGTGCACGCTCTCCTGATCCCCAGCCCACTCAAACAACTCAGGAGTCAAATCTTACAATCAGTTCCAGTCATTAATAGCATTTTAATAAGCAGGAAAAGTTTCTAAAGTTGTTAGACCATGTTACATACTGCTTTATGGTTTTGAAAATTTAATGTTTTAAGATTTGGCTTTATAAATGAACAATATGTAACAAAGAACTGAAAAACCAGCAGACAAAGAAAAACGATACCAAAGCTAGTGAAACTAACAATTTTCAATTTAATTATACTATAACAGTAAATTACAGCACAGCAAGTGAAAAAGTACAATCCTCAAAGGATACAAATACCTCGCTTTACGGCCTAGATTCGTTCCGGAAAAGTTGGCCGTAAAGCGAAAAGCCGTATAATAAATCAATAATTTTGATATAAACCCATACAAATTTAATTTGATCTGTTACAATTTTTCTATAAAATAATATAGTCGTTAGTTCATAAGTCATTAGTTCATAAATCATTTTATTCTTTTCATTTCCTATACAAATAAAAGTACAAAACATTGTAATAGTAAACAGAAATTTAAAAAATAAACATATAAATTAAAAAACAAAAGAAATCATATGCACATATTTATACATAAAATAAAATTCACCAATTAATCCAAACAAACAAAACAGAAACAAACACGTCAACTTACTGAGTCACAGGATATGAATAAGGTGGGATAGCACAGGAAATAAGGTGGGATAGCACAGGAAATAAGGTGGGATAGCACAGAAAATAAGGCAGACTACTAAGGCAGAGCCGCCTAAGGGGAGAAGCTGAAACTAAAGAGAGGATATCTATTGGCCGTATAATGAAACATTGTGGGCTGTAAACCGAAAAAGTGCCATAATTTAAAGTTGGCCGTAAAGCAAAATGCCGTATAAAGAGGGGCCGTATAGCGAGGTATAGGTGTATTAATACACACAAAGAGCACAACCTTTTAAGACTCCTATTCATATATTAATATTATGTCTCATAAATGTCTAGGAAAATTAGCAAAAATCTCTCCCGGCTAGGAAAGCTGCCAGTTTATTTATAGGGAGAAAGTTGGAACCCTCCAGAGAAGAAATTCAAGAACTTGCATCACTCGATAGCATTCCTTAGAACAAATAGAACTTAGAACATAAAGAACTTTTTACCAATCAAGGGAGGGTGGGTAAAAAGGAGTGGCACTACAAATTTAATAGGTGAGGTCAATATCAAAACAAAAAAGGGGGAGGGGAGGTTGAATACCGTGGCTTGTTGTGAATAAAAACTAGGTCAACATACTGGCTAGAATAGTCTATTTCAAAAAAATAATCTATTATCATTAATAATATTAATAGACAAAATATCTTTTTAAGCAATATTTATTTATTGCTCCCAAAAGCATTTTTAGTGTTAAATTTGCCAGTTTTATAGTTTTTAATTAACAGTGGTTTAAACACCAAGATGTGTGTAAAATTAGGTTAAATAAATATTTCTATAATGATAATACAGCTTATGAGACTTGAATTTATATCAAAATGTATTTGTGTCTTTTCATTCTTATTCATTTGTGTGGTACTTCATACAAAGCTTAGTGTTAAAAATAAAAGAAAAATTAACTCCTAAAAAGTCTATGTCTCAATACTCATCATAAATCATTTAAATTACCTTATTTTCAAAGACCTCCTCATTAAAGATAAATAATAGTCTCTTTGTTAATTCCTCCTTTGTCCGTTGAAAGTGCCCAAAAAATCTACAGAAAACGTATGCATTTATTAATTCATTAAGTTCTATGGTCAAATACTATCAGTATCTTAATTTTTACAAGTGTACTCTCAATAAATAGTTTATAATACATGTATACCATTTACTACCAAATGTAAAAATTAGTTTTAAACTATATTTTCAACATAAATCCTTTCTGGTATTAACACTTCAATTGTGAATTTTAGACATTTCAGTGCTATAATTATATTGAGCACATGGAAAGAAATTCTTATTTAAAAAAATATAAATAAGCAGATTTAGTATGTTGACTCCTCAAGGCATCAACTACATATAATACTTTCCCACTGTTAATGTTATTCAAAACAATCCAATACCATCTCAGCATTATTTGTGTGTGTTGTTGTGGCCTTGTGCTCATTTTTCTTTTTGATTTATGTGTATTATTAATATTAATATTACTAATTAACTATCTTGGGTTTAGCGCCATCTAAAAAAAAAAAAAAAAGAATGAAAAAGAATGACATATGCAACTAATTTTTTTCCATTCTTCTCATACTTTTTTTACTTGTGGGGTTTCTTTTTGGGTAATTTTTTTGGAAAACTGAGACGTACCTTGCAGCTTGTGGGTGTCGTTTATACTCAGGATAGTCCTGTGAAAGTGAATTCAAAAGATGAAGTGCGTCATCGAAGCCAATATTGCTGGGTCTTATTGGAGGTGGATTAGTTGCTGCATGAACCTGCACAACTAATGAGAATAAAAGGTACCGTTAAATAATTTCTTCAAAAGCACTTATACTTATACACTGAATTTTAGATAGTGTATCTTAACAGTGGTTCAACAATAACAGTACGGTAGTGACACAAGTCAGTAGTAGTTAGTTAAATAACTAAGGCTAGATAAGATTTGTTGCAAGTTGCATATTAAATTGATCTGGTTGACCTCGGTTTAGCAATGGGGTTTTAAATGTCCCCAAGGATGTTTTGTAAGAATTGTGCCTGTCTTCAATTAGCTCTTCTGATTTACATCTCAATGGTTTAGTGTTTTTAGGTAAATTTTCTTTTAACCAATCAGGAGAAAAATCTTCTTTGGCTTCTATGTTGCTTTTGTCATAAAATAAATCAGAAGAGATCTTCTCTGATTTTGTTCCCAGATTTCTTCTGTAGGTGTGATGTTTAATTTCAACGTGGTCGCTGTCAGAGTTGGAGTCATCGTCAGACAGTGAGATAGAACTCTCAGAATCAAACCCAGGGTAAGCTTCCCTGAGAAGTAAAAAACTCAGCTTTATTATTTACATTAAAACTAACACACACAAATTGAAGAAAGCAATGATAATCTTGAGGGTTATTGTGTGAAATTGTTCTGTATTCATCTTTCAGATTAAAATATCATTTGCCACAGCCTTGGTAATTTAGCACTATGAAAGGTCATACATTTTAACACTGTTTTTGTCATTTTAATATTTTAGCATCTTGTTCCCAAATTATTTACTCCAAGCAGTTTCAGGTACCTTAATTGCTTTTTAACATAGCAACTACCAAAATTAAGTTGATAGAAAGGTTTTAGTCACATATGTTTTAAAAAGTAATTAGTAAATTACCTTTTTTCCCTTTTATTTTCCAGTAACAAGTCATTGTTATATTTTATATAAAATAGCCCATCCTCTTCTTCATCAGTCTCTGACACAGAATCATCGTCTACTATAAATTCATCAAGTGGAATCCTATAAAAATTTATTATACAAAATGCTTTTATTGACAATTTTAAAGTGTTAAAAATGAAAAATTATCAATCCAGCTTCTGTGTTTATGCAAATGTTAACTTGTCATATTATTTCTCATCATTCTAATTATTAGTGATGTCACTATTTATTAGCAATTATTTCATTTATATTACAATGTACGGTTTTCATTAAAAAGTATA
Source organism: Omphiscola glabra (assembly GCA_964017045.1). Lineage (NCBI taxonomy): Eukaryota > Metazoa > Mollusca > Gastropoda > Lymnaeidae > Omphiscola > Omphiscola glabra. The sequence goes on along the minus strand of OZ024801.1, from coordinate 5,719,399 downwards.
TTTTAAATTATTATCTCAGTAGTAGCTTTAAAAAAAACTCACATTTCACTTCTGCTTGGAGTTTTCATATGGACTTCTTTCTTAATCTTACCCAAGACTAAATACACAAATAAAACATAAAATACAAAAATCATTTTTTTCTAATTAAAATAAATATTAATTTAAAAACAATAGCTAAGCTTTTCAGTGAATATCTTTTCGTTTCTAATATTAATATAAACATTAAAAAGAAAATACAACTTAAAATTTATAAAAATGATTATTTTAAAGGTAGCCTAATTTGTTTATCAATCTAATAATTAAATTGGTACAGATTTGAATGTCACAAAGCTAATTTCATTACTCAACTAATTTAATTTATTTGCTTATATAAGTATGCAATTTGCAAAATAAAGCTGCAATTTAAACCAAGAATTTTAAGATAGTAATCAGTCAAATGTATGAGACAGGAAAGACTGCACAAGTAGCCGCTGAAATGAGGAACTATAACCTCGCCATACTAGGAATCAGCGAGGCAAGATGGATCGGGTGCGGACAGAAGAGACTAGCCTCAGGAGAGATGCTGTTATTCTCAGGGCACGAGAGTGACGATGCACCACACACTCTGGGCGTGGCCCTGATGATATCCAGGGCAGCCCAAGGAGCACTCATTGGATGGGAGGCGCATGGGCCTAGAATACTCACAGCAACCTTTCGGACCAAAAAACACAGAATCAATTTGGATGTTATCCAGTGCTACGCACCAACAAACGAAAGTGAGGAGGAAGACAAAGATGAATTCTATAACAGATTGCTTACCATTACCCAGGGTCGCCCTAGGCGAAACATTGTCATCCTCATAGGAGATCTCAATGCCAAGATCGGCAGTGACAACACGGGCTATGAAGAAGCCATGGGGCGACAGGGGATAGGAGAAATGAATGATAACGGAGAAAGATTTGCCGACCTATGTGCCACAACAAATCTAGTCATAGGCGGGAGCTTATTCCAACACAGGAGGATACACAAGGCCACATGGGTTTCACCGGACCTCCAAACGATGAACCAAATAGATCATGTGTGTATTGGGAAAAAATTCAGGCGATCTCTCCAAGATGTACATGTCAGAAGAGGAGCTGACGTTGCCTCAGACCACCATCTTCTAGTGGCCCGGCTGAGACTAAAACTGAAAAGGCACTACACTGAGCAGACATCATATAGCTTGCGCTACAACACCCCCCTCTTGAAAGATAAGGCCAAACAGGAAGAGTTCAGGATCACTCTGTCCAACAAGTTCCAAGTCCTATAGGAACTGCTAGGAGACGAGACGATCGATGGAAAGTGGCAGGGAGTAAAGAAAGCAGTCAAATCAACATGTCAGGAAGTGTTGGGAAACAGGAAACATACACACAAAGAATGGATAACAACAGCAGATACTTTGAAAGTGATAGAAGAGAGAAAAGGGAAGAAGGCAGAAATTAACAACAGCCGTACACGAGCGCAGAAAGTTAGGTTCCAAAAGGAGTACTCAGAGGCAAATAAGAAAGTAAAGAAAAGCGCTAAGAGGGACAAAAGGAACTTTGTAGACATGCTTGCCAAAGAAGCTGAAGAAGCAGCCTACCAAGGAAATATGCGGGAATTGTTCGCTACCATCAAGAAGTTGTCTGGAAAGTTCAGGAAGCCAGAGAGACCAGTGAAGGACAAAGATGGTAAGAGCATACCAAATGAGGAGCAACAGAGAGCCAGATGGAAAGAACACTTTGAGGAACTTCTAAACAGGCCAGAGCCAAGTAACCCACCAGATATTCAGCCAGCTGACAGTGACCTGGCTATTGACTGCAACGCACCCACCAAAGAAGAGATCCGTATTGCCATCAAACAACTTAAAAATGGCAAGGCTGCAGGACCGGATGGCATCCCAGCAGAGGCACTGAAGGCTGACGTGCACACCAGTGTAGAGATGCTACACCCACTGTTCTTGAAGATGTGGGAGGAGGAACAGGTACCTTCTGAGTGGAAGGAGGGATACCTCATTAAAATCCCCAAAAAGGGGGACTTAAGCTCCTTCTCCAACTATAGAGGGATCACCTTACTGTCCATCCCAGGCAAGGTTTTCAACCGCGTACTACTCAACAGAATGAAAGAAACTGTTGACCCCCTGCTGCGGGACCAACAGGCTGGCTTCCGGACCAACAGATCCTGTACTGACCAAATTGCAACACTGCGCATCATCCTAGAGCAATCCCTGGAATGGAACTCACCCCTCTACATCAACTTCGTTGACTACGAGAAAGCCTTTGACAGTGTGGATAGGCAAACCCTCTGGAGACTGTTGAGACATTATGGAGTCCCGCGGAAAATCACGGACTTGATCAGAAACTCTTACAAGGGGATGACCTGCCGAGTGGTCCACGGACAACAGGTGACGGATGCTTTCCAGGTGAAGACCGGTGTGAGGCAGGGATGTTTGCTTTCGCCTTTCCTGTTCCTATTGGCCATTGACTGGGTGATGAAAACTTCCACACAACAGAAGCGGAATGGTATTCAATGGACCTTGTGGGACCAGCTTGATGACCTCGATTTTGCTGACGATCTTGCCCTTCTCTCCCATACCCAACAACAGATGCAGGAGAAGACCAGAAATATTGCAGACACTTCTGCACGTATTGGTCTTAATATTCACAAGGGGAAGAGCAAGGTCCTCAAGGTCAATGCCGCTACCAATACAGCACCCATCAGGCTCAAAGAGGAAGCGCTCGAAGAGGTAGAGAGCTTTGTCTACCTTGGCAGCATCGTGGACAAGCAAGGTGGGACAGATGCTGACATCAAAATAAGGGTAGGAAAGGCACGGGCAGCCTTCCAACAACTAAAAAATGTCTGGGCCTCCAAACACCTAAATACCAAACTGAAGATCAGAACCTTCAACACAATGGTGAAACCGGTTCTACTGTATGGTGCAGAAACATGGAGAATCACTGCTGGGAATATGAAGAGAATCCAGTCCTTCATCAATAACTGCTTAAGAAGGATTCTCGGGATTCATTGGCCCGACAGAATCAGCAACCAGAAACTGTGGCAGCGGACAAAGCAAGAACCTGTAGAACAAGAGATCCTCCAGAGAAGATGGAGATGGATTGGCCATACGCTCAGGAAACCTGCCTCCAGCATAACTAGACAAGCCTTGAATTGGAACCCTCAAGGAAAACGGAAAAGAGGCAGGCCTAAGAACACTTGGCGCCGTGAAGTGGAGGCGGATACCAAGAAACTTGGCCACACTTGGGGGAGGCTGGAGAGATTGGCTCAGGATCGTGATGCCTGGAGGGCTCTTGTAGGCGGCCTATGTCCTAATCACAGACGTCGATGAAGATCGGCTGCTGTTCCTCGAGGACGAAAAGGCGAAAGAAGAATCAGTCAAATGTTGAATGGGTTTGTCAGGTGATAAATGCCATAAGACTTTAGGAAATCCCTAAAATTATTAAAAACTTAAATTTTGATCCATTTGAACATTATTTTATTTTTAAAAAAGTAATGTTTCATTTGGGTACTTATTTCAGCACACATTTTGTTATTACTTTAAAGAATTCAGAATTTTTCCAGTAAACAACTTACAATTTTCAAAGTCATCTTCACTTGAAGATTCATCACATCCCTTTTTCCTGTAATTGAAATTTACTAAGCTGGAATTCATGTCACAAATTGTTAAGCAGCATGTATTTTTTACATAGTACCTGGATTTTTTAATTATAAGAAAATGAAACCCACTCTTAATTATTTTGAGATTTGTCCAACTCTTGATAAAATTTACATGGGCAAAGAAGTGGGGAGGGTGTGTGTGTGATAATGCATTGAGCATACAGAAGATATTGGATAAAATAATCAGGGGTTGAGGGTCGTCCATAGATGATCGCAGAGACGGGAGGGAGGGTCGTTCAATAGTGGACAATTGCTGGAAAAAGTGGGGGGGGGGGGGGGGGGGGGGTTTGTGTGGCGTGTAAAAGGATCTTGTTGACATCTGCAAGTTAGCTCCTTTTTTTTGGCCATATGCTGCTTTATGCCCACTGTGTGTATTCCTTTATGGATGAACTGTTTGCAAAATTTTGATCATATAATCATAAACAACCAAGAATTTACTTTAGCTAAAACTTCTTAAGCGAGATCACTCTAAATATTTGGTTGATATTTATGCACATATGTAAACTATGCAAGTTTTTCCTCTGGTTGATTTAATTGAATGACTTATATTAGGAGACATCCACATATTATTATTATTATTAAGGTGGTTTTATATAATGCAGTACCCCAGCCTAGGGCTAGGCTCACTGCGCTTAAAATAAAAATTAGCAATAACAGAAAATTATACATTAAAAAGAAACAATTGGTAAAAAGCTATACCTCACCCACTAAAGTACTATAGGCCCCTGTCCAGCCATGGACAGCACCCAGCAGCATCGAGCGTTGTTTATCAGTTGGGGGGGGGGGGGGGGGTTGAAAATGAGTCGGTATGGTACAGTTTGAAGAGATGGGTCTTGAGGGCAGTTTTGAAAGCTGGGATCGTCGTTATATTACGGATGTGTAATGGGAGAGAATTGCATTGTTTTGGGGCACAGAAAGAGAAAGATCATTCACCAAATGTTTTAGTGCATGTTCTGGGAACAGAAAGAATATGTGTGTCTGTGGAGGAAAGAAGCTTTCGAAGGGGTGAATAGACAGTAAGAAGTTCAGTAAGATAGGAAGGGCAGGAACCTAAGAAAAAGTTGTGACAGAGAACAGACAGCTTGTAATCAATGAGTGCCTGTATAGGGAGCCAATGAAGTAAGTGAAGTAGTGGAATAACGAGATCACGTTTCTTTGCCTTTAGAACTAACCTAGCAGCTGAATTTTGAACTTTCTGCAGTTTTGCTATGAAATGTTTTGGTGAACCGAGAGAGAACAAGAGAACAGGCTAGTGTTTTTGTTGCGCTGTGAGGTAGTAGTGGATGGAGCTGATCAGATGGATACGCAGCACGACAGATGTGAGAAATATGATTATTGAGAGACACGTTGTCAGAAAGAATGTAACCAAGATTCCTAGCAGAGGATGTATCGGAGCTACCTACATGAAACGAGATGGGGAGAGCTGAGTTAGAATATGATTCATGATTGTGAATGAGGAATGCTTCCGTTTTGTCATCGTTCAGCTTCAACTTGCTGAGAGTCATCCATGACTTGACATCACCAATACACTCTTGCAAGGTGTGAATAGCGGAGTTGACAAGAGAGAGATGTGTATGCTTGTATAGCTGTATGTCATCTGCGAATGACTGGCTCTCAACTGCATGCCTCCTGAGCAGCAGGAGAAGTGGCCTGGTATACATTGTTCTCTCAACACCACGCCTCCCATATTTCAGTTTCCTAGCTTTTGGCGTAACCGCCCCCACACACACACACAGGGATGCAATTTGTAGATTATAGGAGGACATACAATAGTCACTGAGAAAATGGTGGAGGATAAAAAAAAAAGGGGGGGGGGGAGAAGCGATCCATCCTGGACAGCCCTTTTTCTTTATTGAAAGGGTGGCATTTTCAGCCAACTGTAGAGTTTTTTGTGAAAGTGGGCTGCTAAAATATTGCCCCGCCGGGGGATGGGTGTGGGGGGAGGGGGGTCCACTAACCCTAGCTATGCCAAGGCTCTGGGATATAAAAGAGATTGGGGGTGGAGTATTGTAATTTTTTTAATAACCTGATTTTTAAAAAAAATGACTTACCTTTATTGTTTTTCATATTATTTTTGTTAGTTTTATCTTACTTTTGTGAATCTTAAGTAGGCCTAAAATGGCAGCAATATTGAAATTATTGAAATTCATTATTCTTTAAGGCAGCATTAGGACTGCTTTTAATGACTTTGGGGGAATGGGCCATTAAAATATTTTTGGTGATGAGTTGGGGAATGGGGTAAAAAAAAATAATCTTGGGAAGTACTGCCGTAAAGCGTGTTCAAATGTGTCCCCACAGTTTATTTTTTGCCAGTGCAGCATTTTGGTTCAGCTAAATGAAATAATTTGGTCACAAATTGCCTCACAGGCAGAGAATCGCTTATCACCATAAATGATATATAGCGAGTGTAAACAAAAAGCAACAGTTTGACAATAGATACGAAACATTGCCATAATTTCTTTTTAAAAAATTATTAAAAATCATGAATTTCACAGATTTTTATGTGACTGTTGGCTTTATTAGAGATAATAGAGAGTGTCAGATTTCAGGATTATTACTAAATGTTTGTAGCAATCCCCAGAATGCATAATCTCCAAAATCATTCCCCGCCCCCCCAGCTGTGCATAAATAATGGATTGACCCATATCATACTAATTTTAGAAGTTTAAATCTAGTGATTCTTTGCTCCTTATAATAATTATAATTCATTTCACCTTGCACAGTAAATTGTCGTCATCTGCAGCCCCAGGATTGGGGCTAGCAACATGTGGACAATTGCAGACAAGGGGAGGGAAAGAAAAAAAATTGATATTTTGTGTGGCGCCCCTTATGGGCAACCTCTTAGCACTTGGTTTGATAACAAAATTAAAAAAAAAATTCTTTTGAATGCAAGTATAAAACAGCAAAATCAACATAAACAATATAAATATAAGAGAGAAAGGGAACTAACTTGTGATGTACAAACCTATTGAGAGACATTGCTCCTGTTAGTTGAACCATTTGGTCAAGTGATTCCTTGCTAAGTTTCACTTTTTCTTTAACCCCATTACTGGAAGATAACAAGGGTGGTGAACTTCCCTGTAATCTACTAATGGTTATTTGAGGTTCACTATCTTCATCCTCACTGTCAACTTCCACACTGATGAGGTCAACAGCTCGAGAGAGCTTGTCCATTACTGGCAATCTATGTGGTATATTTATCTCAAGTTCTAGAATTGAAAAAAATCTTTTTTTATATAATTTTGTGCATCCTTAAGAGGTAATGAAAGGAATAACATGATCTCGGTTTTTATTGCATTTAAACACCTCAAATAATTCTATTAGCATCTTAACCTTGAACCTTGAATTCGCTTGTTTACCAAACAGTTGTGTTTAAAAGTTGCAGATCCAAGTTGTAATTGTGCATCTGTGTTAAAGTTAAAAATACCAGTACTCTCGTTTTCATGAATGCTCATCAATTTGTATTTATTTTATTTTTCCCCTCTCTCCTTATTTAATACTGGTAGATGTCTATAGCACATAATGGGATTTGAAGCATGAGCTTACTTACTGATTGTTCCGCCAAATCACAATTATATCCATAACAAACTTAGAAATGATTAAAATATCATTTCTCTTATCAATTTTCTAAATATTTACCTTTACCCTTGTTTTCCATGTCACTTTCATCATCTTCCCCTTCATTATCAGATTCAGGTATTGTAAAATGTTCATTCACACCAAATTGGCACATATTGGTGTTATTGGTCAGGTCCTCTTCATCTTCACTTTCATTGGCAAGAACAATAGCTGAGCCACTCTTAACCTCAGATGATACCTCACTTGATGGAATATAATTTTTTGAATAATCTTTCAATTCAGAACTGAGTTTCAAACATTCTGGTGTCATTTCAAGATCAGTGTAAAATAAACTTGTCTGGGCAGAAACATCACAAACTTCAAAGAAGCTGCCTGAAAAGTCAATTTGTCTATTACAAGACTTCATTTGGTTTTGGTAACAAATGGCCTCACCGTCTGTATCTATGTGCTCTGTGTTTTTATATAAATCCCCATTTGAGCTAATAAAACTAGTTTCAAATGATTGTTCTTCAGATTGACTGACATTTTGACCACAGGATTTTTCAATTTCTTTGGCTGTTGAATATTGGTCAGAAGTGTCAGGTGAATGACATTCTGAAACATCATTTGGGCTGACACAATTTTGTACAGGACTTGGCACTTTTTTTTTATGGGCTGTTACATTTTTGGGCAGCTCTGATCTATTGCCAATAGTCTTTTCTTTACAAACAGAAATAGACTGTTCATCTTCTGAGCTATCATTGGCAAGAGCAATAGATGACCCACTCTTAACCTCAGATGATACTTCTTTTAATGAAATATAATTTTGTGAATAATCTTTCAATTCAGAATTGGGTTTTAAACATTCTGGTGTCATTTCAAGATCAGTGGACAGTAAACTTGTCTGGGCAGAAACATCACAAACTTCAAAGAAGCTGCCTGAAAAGTCAAGTTGTATATTACAAGACTTCATTTGGTTGTGGTAACAAATGGCCTCACCGTCTGTATCTATGTGCTCTGTGTTTTTATATAAATCCCCATTTGAGCTAATAAAACTAGTTTCAAATGATTGTTCTTCAGAGTGACTAACATTTTGACCACAGGATTTTTCAATTTCTTTGGCTGTTGAATATTGGTCAGAAGTGTCAGGTGAATGACATTCTGAAACATCATTTGGGCTGACACAATTTTGTACAGGACTTGGCACTTTTTTTTTATGGGCTGTTACATTTTTGGGCAGTACTGTTTTATTGCCAATAATCTTTTCTTTACAAACAGAAATAGACTCTTCCTCTTCTGAGCTATCAGAAAAATTAAAGTTGATCTTTTTAAGTCTTTTAGGCATTTTGAAATATCTGTTGAAAAAAAAAATATATATATAATTTGCTTTGCTTGGATTTGTTTGCTTTTTATTTGGAATTAAAATTAATTACATGACAATGACCTTCATGCTAAACATCAGTTTTGGAAAATTCAAACAAAAATAAAATAGCTAATCTGCTAAAAAGACCTATTTCATTTTGTATTCATTTTCAAGGGACAAGCTGTGTATTTGTTTATCAATTAAAAACAAATTAATTAATTTAGCTTTGAGCTGCCTTACCATTAGTCAAGTTACTGGTGCACAATGAGTACATTAAAATTGTAAAAAAAAATACCCCCAAAAATATTGTCTCTTTGATTGAAGATGAGGATTTATTTTGGGTAAGAACCTACATTGTTTTCCTTCTACCATTATACACTGTTTCAATGATATATGGTTATTTTTTATTGTTATCTGGAACTATAATCTGATTTAACTATCATCTTCTATACTTTATGGGTATTCTATTCATCATACTAATTACTAATAGTAATAATGGTATGACCCATAGTATAGATGTTTTAAGATTACTATGGCATATTTTGTCTGTGAGAATTAAATATATTTTGCTTAAGAAAAACTTGTAAGAAAATACACTTTTTAAGAAATGTAACCACTGCGATTGATTGTCATATATTACAATGTAACTTGTATTTGTTTATGGTAAGTATTATTATACAATGTTAAATCTTGAGGCCTAAAATGGCTGTGAATTTGAAATTCACATTTCATGACAGCAGCATGCAGAACTTTTGTTTGGTAATTCTTCCACAAACTGAGAGTAATTTCAGTTCTGTTACGTGCTCAGGTGTCAGGTGGGGTAAACAAGGTTGAAAAACACTCACACTGGTATATAAATCCATATTAGTAATTAGTAATATAGGCCAATGACAACAACAATACAATAGTTTGTTTTATTTCATTATCTTAATTTTTTTAACCTGGCCTAATCATTAACTTGTAATTGGTGATGACCCTTTTTCAATTTTTGACATGTCTTGAAATTGGTTAATGGAAGCAAGCTACTAGGTTACTAAAAGTAAGTTTGTTTTAAGGTGTGGTAAGTGTATATAAATCTATCAATCTATATCCAAAGCAAAATATTAGTAAGAAGTCACAAGTAATTTGATAATGATCTAATTCTATAGTCCTAAGACACTATCACTAACTTCTAACTTTAACTTTAAGTGGTGATTAGTGAGTGGGGTAGTGGTGCACAGTCAAACTCAAACTCAAATACAATGACAATATGAATATGATTTAATATTTATAGTTGTATATTTTATATTAAATTATATGCCTACAGATTATTATATATTACATAAATAAAGTTGTATTCAGTATTCTTTCTAAAATACAATGACTCTGAATGACAATCTCATGAAGTTGATTGAAAATGATTCAGATTGATTAATCAGCAATTACTGAGTGAACTGAGTCTAAATCAGTGAATCAGTAAGTAACGATGAGTCACAATGCACTGTGACTGTGTCAATGAATAATTTATTAATTATCATGCCAGCCATGTCATTTTTCATAGACTCCCCCTCCCCATAAATTATGCCATAATATAAAAATAATAGTAAATTTTATGATTTTTCTGTTTAAGTTTTCAATTTAAATCTGCTGTAAGTGCCTGTAAGTTCCTAGTCTAGTCCTTGATGAGTTAGTTCATATTTTTATACAGAATACAGGGTTTTATAGTTACTACTGACTAGTATTTGTGGTAATCCCTTATTTTAAGGTTTGCATTTAACATTAAGACGCTAAATTGGAGATTACCTGAAGTTTAAAAAAATAGCAGTCTATTACTATCATAAATCCTACTATTTACTTTGAAATTGCCGGTGATGGATGCGCCGACAGCCGCAGATTTCTGAAAATCTCTGAGTCTACGCTACGACAAAACAGGGTTGTCGATACTTCTTTATGCTACTCTAACTCTAACAATAGTCCCATATTGTAATGTTATTTAAGGTCTCGATAAATATTTAATTACTAACACAAATTTAGTTTAAAATAAAATTTGATCTCAGAAAACAAATAATTGAGCTTTCATAAGACAGAGACACACATAAGTGAGGCGAGGTGCGGGTTCAAATAAGTGTCTGCACTTTTTAACATTAAAATGATCACATTTAATTTGTGGAGCCATAAAAGGGGAGAATAAAATCGTGGGCTCGCGTGAGAGAATAAATTTTGATAGAAAATCACATTACTTAACAAGGAGAATTGTTGAATTAAACTAGAAATTAAACAGATGACATTTTTTATTGTTATCTTACAGTTACAGTAAGCCACGTTCACTTTATCGACATGTGATCACTGAGGTAGCTTGATAATTTTATCGAGGCGTTCAATTCATATCTAATTTTCTGACTCTGATCCACTGAAACAATTATTATTTGTATGTATTCCAACCATTTTTTTTCTCAGTCATTTAAGTGCTGAGTAGGCCTATTTACCATTTATATCGCATTTTAATAAAACGATGGCCGATGTAGCTTTAGAAAATAGTCTTATTTTATCCTTTTATATATTGGGATGTCTTGTCATAAAATTTTTATTGTTCAATTTTTTATTTTATCATATAAAAATCACCATTTTTTAAATTTTGCCAGCGTCGTGGCTGTTTTATTTTTTTTAAATTCTTTAGGGGCCATCCATAAATGACATCACGCAAATTTTGCCGATTTTTGACCTCCCCCCTCCCCCATCGTCACAAAAAGTTAGACTCCCTCTCAAATATAACGTCACAAATCTCTACACCCCCCACCCCTATAAAAAGTCCCTGTGTCCACTACTGTCCTATACAAACCCTTAAGAAATTCATCTCTCATGGGTATCAAATTACTGCACCTGTGTCAGAAACATTTGACTAGTCACTAGAACAGTGGTTCTTAACCAGGGGTAAAAGTACCTCCCCAGCCCTGAGGTGTGGAAGACAAGTAAATTGTATTCAGTTGTTTAGCTAGGGGGATGCGGACCGCACCGGTCGACACCATCTCAGGGGGTGACACCAAATTTAAAAATTGCGTAATTATAGAGCACACACTGATCGGTCTAACCAAAATTCATAAAAGGTCAGAAACACGCCGTTTTGACCATGTTTCAATGCCAAATGAAGTGTTCGGTAACTTTTGTAAGTGACAGGAAGCTATATTTTGCTAAATTAACTAAATTATGAGAAATAAAACTATCCTTTGATAACAATGGGGGATTATAAGTAGGCCTGCATGTCACAGTTCTTAAATGGCAAAATCTTCACACGGTTAAATAAGATTCTTTTATTGATCCAAAAAAATGGAAATGCTTTTTGATTGCATTAAGCATTTTCAGCACATAATAAAACAATTTGAACACAAGACATCTACATTAAATTATTTCACTAGTGAAAAAAACAGCCATTCAGTTAAGTGAGCTCTCTTAGTCATATCAGGGATTTAACAGTTTTCATTTTGAAATGATGCACTTCCCGTCAACCTATAGAGCTGAAACTTGGCACATAGACTCGCTGCCAATGGCAAAATATTCTAATAAATTTTCAGCCCCATCCCCACCCCCAAAAAATATTAATTTTCCCTCTGTTTTTTAAGAAGAAGGTGGAGGAAATATGATGACACTGATTTCATGAAATAAAATTCCCGATAACTGTGCTAAATTATATTCTTTGTTAAAAAAGAATACCGATACATTGCAAGTGAGTTAGGTGCACAATACTCTCTTTTGTTGTTTTTGAAATATTTGGTGAAATAAATTTGCGGTGTAAAAGCGGGTGGGTGATTAGATTATTAATATAGTTCAAAGGTGTGAAAAAAATGTACAGTTGCGAGCACTGATTGGGATTCTCATCTTGTGCATTAATTACTTGTATATATATTATATATAGATATAATTTCTTGTATAAATCTTTGTAAAAAAAAATCCTTTAATTTTAATCACAGCAAAATCATTATTTTGATGAGAACAGTCGATTTTGTTTTGCGCTTTGCATCATTCACATACAATGAATGGAACCGTGAAATTAACACCTTGACGTACCATCAGCCATTTCTTACCGGAAATATTACCTTTACTCACTGTGAAGTAGGTCACAGGTAGTTGTTTAACATGGCGCTTATTCGGCGCTGTTTGTGCTGGGATCTGCGAACAGCAACATTTGCCAATCTCGTCGCCATTGTGGTAAAATTTTGATCAACAAATATAATAAGGCTAACCGATAGTTCTTTTAGATTGAATTTAGGATCTTGTAGTTAAACTTGCTATTATAAAAGTTCATGTATAATAGAAGCTACTCTGTTGAAAGTCATTCATTCATGCATTGTTTTCATTTCATGGCACTTCCGTGTTTGTTAGTGTTACTGTGTAATGAAAGTGTTTTTCATTGCTATTGCTGATCCCATTGAATAAGGCTACCAAGTCTAACTTATGACTTAAACTAAATGAAATAAAAGCCTAAATCTCTTTAAGTAAATCAAGGTGAAATTAAAGCTAAAATGAAGTTTGTTTTAGGTGGCTAAGCCATTATTAGTAGTATATTAGTCAACCAGGAGTAACAACGGGTTACGTGTAATGTAAATCCCCAAATATAATATTAGTAATATGGTGACTTAGGTTAAGCCTAAATTAGGTGTAAATATATATTTAATAATATGCCTTACTAATGTCAATTTTTAAACTTTTCATTAATTAGATTCTAGCTGGTGGTGCCCTGCTGCTGCGTCTTTTAGATTTAGCTGCGTCTGTGCCTAACTTTGATATAAGCCAGGGATTCCGTGCTAACTGGAGAGCACATCAATGGCAATGTAAATTTTATTTGTTAATCCCTAGTTATTCAAACAAAACTTAATTGAAGAGCAAGGTTATAAATTATCATTATGCAAAAGTCTGTAAAGTGACATAAAGTAAAGCATACTTATTTATATACCGTATTTAAATAAGATTATTAAAAACAAGGCTTTCATATGGAAGATGAACAATAGCATTTCACCCCTGCAGGTGTGGAGCTTCACATTATTTGAGGATGCTCTTAATCTCTAGCAAATGTGTACTTTTTGGGGGTGAAAAAGCAGTCATATTGAAAAATTATATATGATTAAATTATTTTTAAGTGAATCATTTTCTGAGCTCCATTGCATTTAAAAAAAAAAAAATAAGGTGCTGAAATCCAAATTCTTTAACAATTACTATTTTGATATCCACCATATCTATTTTGCCAAGTAGCTGGATTTATCCTTTCTATTTCACACATGCATTGTTCCATTTCCCCTGCAGGCAATGTCCCTATATAAATACCTTACTAAGTCTATTCTCAGATCTCCAATTTACACTCCCCCCCCCCCCCCCCCAAACCTCCTTACCACCCTCCGCCATTAAATCTGGTGTTCTATAATATTGACAAGGAGCAGAGCACTTAAAAGATGGATCTTCTCCAAAGCCCTGGGTTAACTTTTTTTTTTCTTTAAGAAAGGCTGTATATGGTTTAATATGATTTTGTTTAAGACAAAAAATCATATTAAACTATATACAGCCTTTTGAATATTTTTACTTAGGGCAATGAAAATGTGATTATAAGCTACAATATTCGTTTTTTCACTATGTTATCTGTAAAAATTTACAATCATGCTCTCCCAGCAAATACCAAATCTAAATGATCACCAATTAACTCATTATTGTCACTAAGGGAGTTCTTTTTTTTTAATATTTTGTTATATGATGTCTGATTTTTACACAAGAGAAATACTTATGTCTTGTGTTTAACTTCAACTTGTTCTAAATGTAAAATTTTGTCTTGGTTAAAATGTGTATTTATTTATGTGCTAAAATTTAATATGTACAATGTAATCACAAACCATTTCCATTTATTGGATCAATAAAAGAATCTCATCTTAATGTTGACTTGGGACTGCTGTAGTCAAGTCAATGCTAATAGGAGTCAATGGTCTTAATGTCCAATAGCATTAAGTTTGGGAGAATGTCTACCAACAAATTAATACTGGTACATTTGAATGAAGAAGAACATTAGATTATATGGGTGAAATTTTCGTACAACTAAGTAACACCTGGACATTCTCCCCTGCCAAATATCCATTTTTTTCAAGTATTCGCTTCAGCAAATACTACCATTACTACCCGTGTGGATCCAAATATTTATTTCAAAATTAAAATTTATAGATATTCAATCAATTTGCATATTAAAATGGGTGCCTGAATGGCTATACAGTCTAAATTGCGCCAATTTCAACATTGTGAATTGGAGTTCAATCCACACCAAAACCCAGCAAGAAAGAAGAAAAAAAATTAGCTACTTAACACTAACTTTATATACTCATGATATAACATTAACTGCATACACATTCTAATATGTTTACATCCTTCCCAAATGGATAAATCACAACTTTTAAATGTAAATGAAGCCAGATTTTCATAAAATTTTGATTTTTTTTTTTTTACACAGATCAATATTATTTTTAAAAATGGACTCCGATGATAAAGCTGAAAGCTATTTACATTTAATTTTAGATAATTAATTGTTTAATTATGCTAGCTGTAGCATTAGTAAGACAGATTCCTTTATTTAAATTGATGAAGTAAAGTCAATAGCATCCAACTTTAAAAGGTTATGACATTAATTTTTACCGTACCCTAATGTGGATAAAATGTACTTTTTACTTTATGTGCTTTCTGAAAATAACATTTTAAAAAGAGATGTTTACATGATTACTTGCATGTATAAGTTTTTCAATACCATTATATAATTATATTATACTAATGTCTACCATTCGGTAATCAAGTGTCCAATTGAATCTGTGCAAAACACCAGTAATGTTAGTAGTGCGCCTTTGAAACGATATTATCATAGTTGTGTCTGTATGACAAGAGTCACATTTTATATGTGATAATCAATTAAAGGATTTTGACATTTTTATTTAAAAATAAATATTTATTTCATTAATTTATAATGAATTATTATTAGATTAATTAATCGTGTTATACATGATTATATATGGTAAGTTTAATAATGAATATTGCTCAAAAGTATTCAGGATTTGGAAAATAGTCCAACTTAAACTTAACTTGTAATTCTTTTGAAATTGAAATCATGACAGTAGCCTTGGTACTGTTCTCAAAAATCCAATTTAACTGTTACTTTTGAAATTTTGTATATACATTAAACCTTTTCTTTGAAGATTGTGTGAAATAAGTTTTTTTTCCGTTACCATTTTAGTCTTCTTGGCAAGTGATGTCATCATTGTTTTCTGCCATGTTGTCATCATTCTCTATTGCATGTACATGGTATACATGGTCACTCAGAAGGTAAGTTATCTTTTTGTTTGTTTTAAAATTTAAACAAGTTTATGTCAAAATTTAATTTTCCAAGTATATAGATAATTTATACATATATATAAATATATTTTTACTACTCTTAACATTTTCTTGATATTTCATTGTGTTCCCCAAAAGCATTTTGTACTGTACATGGAGACTCTGAGGATTTTCACATACTTCTTTATCATGTACAACATCATTGAGTTCTGTTTTTCTGTAGTTGAGTTCTCCTTCTATGGCATCAACACATTTGTAAGTAAACGTGGATATTTATAATTATATAGTTATGTTTAATAATTCACTTTTAACAATTAGTTATGGTCAGTTAAGGTCTTTAAACATTTCAAAAATGAATTGATTGTTACTTTTATTTGTCATCACAAAATAGTTTTTAGCTTTGAACCCCAGCAACCAAATATTTAAATTATAAGTTTTGTTTTATTTGTTTATCAACCATTGCTTATATTTGAAATTTCAGAGATTGGCTTTTGTTGTGTTTATTTGGCTCTACTGGTTGGCAAGATTAATTGCAGGGGTAAGCCTTATTATTTCTTTTAAAACCCACTTCACTACATAAAATACTCATGAGCTAATGATTTTTAATAATTGTAAATTTCTTTAAATCTGATGATACTTATATATTATTTTTTTATCAGAGTAGATTTTTCTAACTCAGGATGAGACTATGGTATTAAGCAAAGTAATTTTAAGAAACATACTTTAAAATGAAAAATATAATTTTAATCCATGCTTTCTCAGTTCAAATCATTAATTACTAGTACTGTATTTCAGTAAAAGCTGACAGAAAGCTAGATAAGGCAACTAGGGGCACTCTAACTCTAATTATGACTGATAAAAATAATCTGATTTACTGCTTTGAAAAAGATAATCTGTACCTTTTACAAAACAATATTTTAACTCAATTATATTTTATCTTTTTCTTGTTAAATAGTTGTTGTTTTTTAAACTATTCATAAATGATATATGTTAATAATGTTATAAACATAGTTAGTTTATAGATAGAAACAACAAAGAAAACAAACACACTTTTTAAGAAATTAAAAATACTAAAAATTAAATTAAAATTACACTCCCAAGCAAAACATAAGGTCTGGCAACCCCTGTATCGTGTACATTTTGTCCTTGAAAATACTTAATAGGTCCATAAAAAAAAACATTTCCCAAAAGCTTTAAATTTTGGTCTCCAATTTTTGGGGTAATTTTTATACACTCTGGGTGCAATAATTTACAATGATAATTTTAACTACCGGTTCCCGTATTTAAAACTTGATTAGAATAATTTAAAAAATAAAATTTTAAAACAAAGAAATGAGACATTTGTTTAGATTTATTGTTCATTTTCTTCTACACTTCACTTTTTAAAAATTGTTTTATTGCAATTCATCATATTCCAAAATGGAGTTTTAATTATTAATTAAAAAAGTAAGAAGGCATCAGATTACTATAGTATAGGGTTTAAAATGCATTGATTTATAGGGGTTGGAGGAATTGAAAGGTTATGGGGAAATCATTTGTGTGCTTAACTGTGTTCAGTTTATACCAATATTAATTTGATATTACACAAAATCTGACAACTAAGATTTGTGGGAAAACAAAAATATTATTGTAGACATAGATTATTTAATAGTAGGATGAGGTATTTAGTGAGGTTTTTCCTTCACTGTTTTAATTGGTAAAATGACATGTTTTGTTTCAGATCATCATCACAATTGTTCTTTTCTCAAGACTTGACGAAATGGAGAATGAGATGGCCTATGAGCTAAGAATATCAGACAGAAAATATGTCCATTCATACTCAGCACTTACTTAAAATGTTCACCTTGGCTTCTGTTTCCAGTGAATGCTTGATTTTTTACATTTAGGAATAGATTTTTTCTATTTTTATTATGAAAATTTTAAAAAATAAATATAATAAGTCAGTGTGAAAATGAGAAATTAAAAATTAAATAGATAAATCCATTTCAAATTCATCAAACATCTGAATCTGAAATTATTTTTGAAGAAAACTAATAATAAACATTATTAACCAATGGGTGAGCAAAAGTTTACCGAAACTCTGTAAATCAATGTAAATATAATTTTTGTAATAAACACCACTGTTCATCATCACATATTTTATACTAGTACTTCTACTTGATACATTTATATCCTTTAGGGTAAAGGATTATTTATACCATTCATTTAAAAAAAAAAATTATTTAGTTTTTGAGAAAACAAATCTGAATTTCTAAAAAGATAAATATTTTTTAAAATGAAATTTAAAAAATGGTCTTGTAATCTTTAATTACTTTATATAGAGACATATCAGTCATCATTTCTTAGCTGGGCAAATCAATTAATACAACTAAGCTAAAAATACTACAGAGGGTTAATTAACTGAAATAACATCTACAGTCATATTTGGTCTATTTATACAATTTTAATAATTTTTGGAACAAATTATCTCCCTTTTAGATGTGTTCAAAAGTACCGGTACTTTAAAATTTCAATATAATTTAGATTAAATACAGCATGCTCATGTGTGTACATTTTAAAGACATTCCATACCTGTACGTCCTTTGATAACATTCCACTAATGCAGACATTATTATTTTTAAACTCATCTAATCCACATATGTTGTAAACTAAAGATTCATAAATGTATCTCTGAAATATTTTTTTTATGAAATAAAATAAACTTTGTAAATAAATACCAATATTAAATTGTTCTTAAAAAATCTTAAGATTTTTTTTTATTTCACTGAAAGTAGTCAAAGATTTTAATTTTTATATACTATTATTGATGTAAGCGCAAATTATTTATTGTGTGCATTAAGTAGTTTGTTTAGATCAATCATTTTGGAATAAAAACTGATTCTTTAATTTACTTGATGCATTCAGTACTTTTAGTTTTTATGAAATTTATTATATATAATTATGATAATTACATTGTGAGGGCATAAAAAATAATAAAATCAACTGGTGCTAATTAATGTAAATTAATGTACTTCAAAACAATATATTATTTAATGCAAACAAGCTCCCTCCACTTTGCATATTTAAGTTAATATATACATATTTATATCTTTTATTTTTTATCCTGCCTGAGACATAGGCCATCCACAAGAATTTTGCATTCATCTGAATCCTGTGCATTCCTTTCCAGGTGTATCCCATATTTTTTATGTCTGCCTCTAGCTCATGTCTCTATGTATTCTTGGCCTTCCTCTCTTTCTTTTCTTGGCCTTCCTCTCTTTATTTCTCCCTGTGGATTCCATTTTAGGGATTATCTGGTGATGTTATCTGGGGGTTTACAAAGAGTGTACCCTATCCACCCTCCATCTATCTTTTCCTTTAGATCATGTCTTCAGCAATATTATTATTATTAATTGTCTTATATAGCGCGGTACCCCAGCCTAGGGCTGGGCTCACCGCGCTGTACATAAAAATATTAGCAAAAGAGACATAATCGTGACAATAACATAAAATACATTTATGTAATAAAGAACAGCTGTATAAACACAAAACAAAAACTAATGCATATTCAACCCACCCACCCCAGAACTTTTACATGTCAAACCATGGACGGCGGCCAGCAGCATCGTTTATCGGTCAGATGTGGGGAATCAGTCGGGGTAGTAGAGTTTAAAGAGCTGTGTTTTGGGTGCAGTTTTGAAGGCCTGTGTAGTTGGTATATTGCGGATGTGTAGTGGCAGAGAATTCCATTGTTTGGGGGCGCAGAAAGAGAAAGATCGTTCACCATATGTTTTAGTACGTGTCTTAGCAACGGACAGAATACGCGTGACTGCGGAGGAGCGAAGCTGTCGAAGGGGCTCCTGGTATGAGCTTTCCAGTTAGCCTTTGTTGGTGATGATGTTTGGCCATTTGATATTCAGGATCATTCTAAGGCAAGTGTTTATGAAGGTATGTGCCTTCTGCGTGATGCTCACTGTTATTCTCCAGGTTTCGGCTGCATAGAGTAGGACTTTTTTTTAATTTTGTGTCAAAAATTATGACTTTGGTGTGCAGAGTCAGCTATATTTTTTAAAACATTTTCCCATAAGGGATTAAGATTTAGTATTATTAGAAATTTGTGACGCGAAAGAACGAAGTCATCCACAAGCCGAATGTGAAATGGCCACAACAGTTTTTGCGTCATTTTTCTTCTTCTTCTTCTTCTTATGCCTTTTTACCCCGTCTGGGGCATAGGCCGTCCACAAGAATTTTCCACTCATCACGGTCCTGTGCTTTCCTTTCCAATTGCTTCCAGTTGTATCCCATATTTTGCGTGTCTGTCTCTAGTTCACGTCTCCATGTATTCTTAGGTCTTCCTCTCTTTCTTTTTCCCTGTGGATTCCATGTTAGACATTGTCTGGTGGTGCTATCTGGGGGTTTTCTCAGAGTATGCCCAATCCACCTCCATCTTTTCTTTATGATGTCTTCATCAACGGGCACCTGGTATGTCCTTTCTAATAGATCTTTGTTGGTGATGGTATTTGGCCATTTGATGTTAAGGATCTTTCTAAGGCATGTGTTTATGAATGTCTGCACTTTCTGTGTAATGCTCGCTGATGTTTTCCACGTTTCTGCTCCATAAAGTAGGACTGTTTTGACATTTGTATTAAAGATTCTGACTTTGGTTTGAAGTTTCAGCTGCTTCGACTCCCATATTTTCTTTAATAACACGTCATTTTTCGATGTGCGCAAATGGTGTGAGCGACTGAGTTCATACTCATAGTATCTATAATACATGAGGCAATTTCGACCTCAAATTAATGTTTTTAAAATTAATTGCTTAAAGATTTTTCAAATTCAAAATTTGAAAATTTTAGATTTAAATTTTTTAAAAAGTGACGTCACAACATTTTGACCACCCCCTCCCCCTGTCACAAATTCTCGATCCCCCTCCCCCCTGAACGTGACATAATTTGCGAACGACCCCTATCTCTCACTCAGTCACCAACTAAGATGCGACCTTACGAATACAGGTCAGCACGAGGACGATTGATCTACAGAACAGGAGGGTCACGTTTGATAAAACAAGATTATGCTACAATGCATGTATTTGCGAATAGAAAGATAGAGGTCTAGTTCTTTAATAAATACGACTAAAAGCATTATTTTTTCATAACCTTATCCAAATAACTTCCAAACTGGAAAAGGTGGGGGCAAAAAAGGGGGGGGGGGCAAAAGCTCAACCAATGTCAATCATCTCAATGGGCTCCTTCCTATATGTTATCTTCACAACAGACCCACTCTCAAAGTATAATTTGCAACTTACAAGAATTAATTTTCAAGTAAGACTGATTTCAAGATCATAATTATTTAAATTAAATGTTTAAAAAAGCAACTAACGCGATAGCACATAAATTATTAATGCGTAACCCATGCTATATCAAAAGTCATGGCATTCTGACCGGGCATTAAAAAACGTTAAATACCGGTACTGTTAGTAGTGTTAGCTTCCCTTGTCCTAACTGGCACAAACGAGTCACGTTTGACACTTGACTTTGAGTGAAATTTGTAAACAAAACATCCTCACACCAGGTAATTATTACAACTGAATGAGTTTCCGAAATGTACGCTAAAACACGATTTTACCCACTTTGTCTTGATATTCAGTCTACTCTAATGACTTTAAATTACTTAGTACTTACGGTATACCATACTTATAGTTATAGGCCTACTTGCTAAACTTGTCAGTCACTACTAGGACAAGACCCAAGAAATGTAATATTTCATCGATCTCAAGACTCAAGTTATGAACGTACGGCGTAGTGTGGTGACCTGATCTCGCCATTCGATTTTGCGCCCAATAAGACTAGTACCCTTGGTATGATTAATAAACTTTGCAACACAGGAATGTGTGCCTTTAAGAAACAGGGGGAAATACCACAGGCAGATTAAGAATCCTGAGTCGAAGTCACAATCACGCTCGTTCGGCAGTTAACTGAGTTAGTTATGACTTTGCAACACCCAGCAAGGACCAGGACAATACAAAAGGAAAAATTAAAATCCATTGCCATTAAATTAATTTGTATCTATTTTATAAACTACTACCCCCTCCACATGCAGTGTCATGGGAAGGCCAATTATCTCTTTCCATTTATTATATATTATTTATATAGATAGAGCCTATAGCCTATCACTTATCTTATACTCCGCTAGCAAAGGAAGGGGCTAGGAGGGTGGTGGTCAGACCATGGGCATCATTTAACAATTATGTGATATTTTTTTTTTGGGGGGCAGATTTTTGGTACACATCAACCTGAATAAATAAATAAAGGAAACTAATGACACAGTAGGCTACATCACTTTATTTTTCTCCATGAATTATTACTAAATACTTACTTTTATTTGATACTTAGGGGTCATCCATTAAGTATGTCAACAATTTTTTGACAACCCGCCCCCCCCCCCCCCCTAAAATAAAATCATAATACACCCATACCTCGCTTTATGGCCTAGATACGTTCCGGAAAAGTTGGCCGTAAAGCGAAAAGCCGTATAATGAATCAATAATTTTGATATAAACCTATACACATTTAATTGGATCTGTTCCAATTTTTGTATAAAATAATATAGTCGTTAGTTCTTCTTGTTCTATATATTAAGGCTCCACGATCAATTTATTGATCATTATGGCTCCTATGAATGTAGATGGGATTTGCAATGTTTCTGTGCCTGGTGTTGATGAGGATATTTCACTGGTTACAAGAGTAACTGTGTGAGGGTATCATGCACTGGGGGTTGGAAGGCCTGAGGCAATAGACGCAAATGAGTCAAGTGTTGTCGCCTCAACTGTTCCTTTTGAAATATTGTTCCAGTCCCTGATTGTCTTTGGTAGGAATGAGCAGTTCCTCTACTGGCTTCTTGGTGATATGAGCCGGAACTGCCTGTCATGGCCTCGTCGTTGTCTATGGGGGAGCGGGACGAGTTTCTGTTTAATGCCAGAGCAGTGGACTAGTCCATTATTTATCTTGTAAATCATGGAGAGCCTGGATAGTCGTCGTCGTTCCTCCAATAGTGACCAGCCCAGTGTTTCCAGCATGCTGCCAACACTAGAGGTATTCCTGTAGCGGTTTAGGACAAAGCGTGCTGCCTGTCGCTGTACTGCCTCCAACCTGTCGATGCTCTTCTGAGTGAATGGGTCCCAGACCGAAGATACATAATCTAAAAGCGTCTGGACAAAGGCTTTATAGGCTCTTTCTTTCACACCGGAGTTGCTGATCTTTATATTACGCCTTAAGAACCCCAGGGTCTAGTTCATAAATTATTTTTTTCTTTTCATTTCCTATAAAAATAAAAGTACAAAACATTTTAATAGTAAACAGAAATTTAAAAAATAAACATATAAATTAAAAAACAAAAGAAATCATATGCACATATTTATACATAAAATAAAATGTTTAGAAACTTTATAATCTGATGAACATTAACACGAAAAATCATCTGCCATCCTCACTTTCCGCTGTTGTGGATTGACCCAGTTGAAAATATTGGTGCAAAGTTGTCTGCTTCGCCTTGCTTTCTGTTTCTTTTAAAAGAGTTATTTAACAGGCAATTGCTGAATTTACTCCTCTAGACACTTTAGCGCTGCGTTCTTCGTCGGGATCATTTTGAAGAAGGATGTTTATTCCCTGCTCAAAATATGAAAGTGCATTTGATAGGTTCTTTGCAGTTAGTTGTTGGCCGTATAATGAAACATCATGGGCCGTAAACCGAAAAAGTGCCATAATTTAAAAAGACCGTAATAGCGAAATGCCGTATAAAGAGCGGCCGTATAGCGAGGTATAGGTGTATAAATAAATTTATAAATACATTTTACTTTGTGCTGATCTATTTTTCAATGACACAAAATTGTAGGAAAAACATTTTATTATATCTCTAGTTTGTTAATCAACAAGTAAAAAGTTTTTACACTTAAATTTTATAATGCAGAATCAATTAAAAGGTTGTTATGGACTAAATATCATTGTTTGTGGTATAAATATGATTATTGTCAGTAAAGCTGACAATTATAGTATAGTTTCTAGCTGCTATCATCTTCCCATGGACTAGCCAGGTGTTGCTCTATCGTAACAAATGGCATCAGGGACATCATTTAGGTAGGGCATTAGCCCCCACCCTAAATTTGCTGGATTTATTTAAATTGCTATGTACTGTGGCGCCTCCAGTAATAAACAACTTGACAAGCAGACAAAATTTTGGGTTTGCCCCCCTCCCACTCTGAAATGACGCCCTTGATGATCATATTCTATAGTAGCTGATTTATCATTTTCATCTTGCCAAACTGATATACCAGACAAGTCAACATCATCCTCATCTAACCATTCAGAATTTAAAATCGAAGCATTGTCCTTGTGAACAATAATTGCCATTAGCTCTCTCCATCTCCTTGCAGCTATTCGCATTGGTCAAATCCTTTTTTGTTGAGGAGCAGGTGCTTATTTCTTATGCTCAAGAGGGCATTGTCAGTGCTGTTGAACATAGATGTTACATTTTGCTAATCCGTTTAAGCAGCGATATTATTATTGTTACTCACTTTACTTTTCCCCTAATTCTCAAAATATAATATTCATACTCTGTCAATATCACTTATCTTGACTGCACACGACACTTGTCCTTGTTCCATACCTGCAACATAATCGCAAACATACCACCCTAGGCATTTGCCCAAAAGGAATATACAGGTGAAGAGAGGCCAAGTTTTGACTTCTCTTGCACTAACAAAGTGTGCTAACATTCTGACCAGCCATCTACAGTGCACAGACACACACACTTTAAATAAATCTTATATTGTTAAAAGCTTAAAAATTATATGACTATTTACACTCATAGATTAAAAAAAATAATGTAATAATATTTAATTACCGGTCAATTTTTAAGATTAAAATTTCAATAGAGAAAACATGATTGTTGACGTCAACTAATTTAAACCTCCTCCTTCCCCTTGTCAACAACTGTCAAACTTTTCCGACCCCCCCCCCCCCCCCCCCATTTTGTTGACATAATTAATGGACGCCTCCTTTAGCAGACAAAAGCTAGCATCGTAGTCATCAAAGAGCGGCATTTCATTTGACAGATTGTAGTCCATTGTCTTTTAGTGATGTCAGGATGTCTTTTTTTCTTTTTACTGATTTATAAAAAGAGGTACAGGCTGCGCTATAAAGTGTGTGAAACAAACACGAGGAGCCAACAATGAACTATTAATAAATTAATAAATTTTTAATCCTATTTATATAAGATTTAATTAGTTTAATATTATGCTTTCTTTGTTAAGAACAAAAATTACTTTTAAATTAAATCAATTTTTGAAAAATTACAAATGTGCCTTTGACTTCCAATAATGCTTGACAAAATTAATTTTTTGTAATTGCAATAAAGACAGGAATATGTTAAGATTCTATAACTATAATAATTTTTGCGTATTAAAGCATAGGTAAAGTTCTCCTCACTATAACATGCACATCAAGTAAAATCCTCTAAATCTGACACCCCCTCACACTGTGGCTATATAATTATAATGTATTGATGACACCAAATGAATTTAATTAATAAAGTGTGTCAATAAGTGCCCAGGGTGGACCAAAATCAGAGCCTGCTGCCTTGCAGGGAGTGGACGAAAACACAAAGGCTAGGGTACCCTTCCCAAAATTAAGGGCAGCTCTCCGGAGAGTTGCGAGGGGCACCCCCCCTGACGGTTGTGCGCAGGGCTAAAAAACTCTGCTGCGTAAAAACTCTTTGTTACAAAAACGCAGACAAGAGCAACAAAAAACTTACCGGTCCTGGGAGAAGATAGATTCCCAGCCGCGGAATGCATGACGCCAAGTAGTGAAAGCCAGAATCTGGAAACTATTAGGCCGACGACCATCATCTCCACCAGGACCACCACCGCCATTGGAACATGGAATGTACGCACCATGTATGAGACAGGAAAGACTGCACAAGTAGCCATTGAGATGAGGAACTATAACCTCGCCATACTAGGAATCAGCGAGGCAAGATGGATCGGGTGCGGACAGAAGAGACTAGCCTCAGGAGAGATGCTGTTATTCTCAGGGCACGAGGGTGATGAAGCACCACACACTCTGGGCGTGGCCCTGATGATATCCAGGGCAGCCCAAGGAGCACTCATTGGATGGGAGGCGCATGGGCCTAGAATACTCACAGCAACCTTTCGGACCAAAAAACACAGAATCAATTTAGATGTTATCCAGTGCTACGCACCAACAAACGAAAGTGAGGAGGAAGACAAAGATGAATTCTATAACAGATTGCTTACCATTACCCAGGGTCGCCCTAGGCGAAACATTGTCATCCTCATGGGAGATCTCAATGCCAAGATCGGCAGTGACAACACGGGCTACGAAGAAGCCATGGGGCGACAGGGGATAGGAGAAATGAATGATAACGGAGAAAGATTTGCCGACCTATGTGCCACAACAAATCTAGTCATAGGCGGGAGCTTATTCCAACACAGGAGGATACACAAGGCCACATGGGTTTCACCGGACCTCCAAACGATGAACCAAATAGATCATGTGTGTATTGGTAAAAAATTCAGGCGATCTCTCCAAGATGTACATGTCAGAAGAGGAGCTGACGTTGCCTCAGACCACCATCTTCTAGTGGCCCGGCTGAGACTAAAACTGAAAAGGCACTACACTGAGCAGACATCATATAGCTTGCACTACAACACCCCCCTCTTGAAAGATAAGGCCAAACAGGAAGAGTTCAGGATCACTCTGTCCAACAAGTTCCAAGTCCTACAGGAACTGCTAGGAGATGAGACGATCGATGGAAAGTGGCAGGGAGTAAAGAAAGCAGTCAAATCAACATGTCAGGAAGTGTTGGGAAACAGGAAACATACACACAAAGAATGGATAACAACAGCAGATACTTTGAAAGTGATAAAAGAGAGAAAAGGGAAGAAGGCAGAAATTAACAACAGCCGTACACGAGCGCAGAAAGTTAGGTTCCAAAAGGAGTACTCAGAGGCAAATAAGAAAGTAAAGAAAAGCGCTAAGATGGACAAAAGGAACTTTGTAGACATGCTTGCCAAAGAAGCGGAAGAAGCAGCCTACCAAGGGAATATGCGGGAATTGTTCGCTACCATCAAGAAGTTGTCTGGAAAGTTCAGGAAGCCAGAGAGACCAGTGAAGGACAAAGATGGTAAGAGCATACCAAATGAGGAGCAACAGAGAGGCAGATGGAAAGAACACTTTGAGGAACTTCTAAACAGGCCAGAGCCAAGTAACCCACCAGATATTCAGCCAGCTGACAGTGACCTGGCTATTGACTGCAACGCACCCACCAAAGAAGAGATCCGTATTGCCATCAAACAACTTAAAAATGGCAAGGCTGCAGGACCGGATGGCATCCCAGCAGAGGCACTGAAGGCTGACGTGCACACCAGTGTAGAGATGCTACACCCACTGTTCTTGAAGATGTGGGAGGAGGAACAGGTACCTTCTGAGTGGAAGGAGGGATACCTCATTAAAATCCCCAAAAAGGGGGACTTAAGCTCCTTCTCCAACTATAGAGGGATCACCTTACTGTCCATCCCAGGCAAGGTTTTCAACCGCGTACTACTCAACAGAATGAAAGAAACTGTTGACCCCCTGCTGCGGGACCAACAGGCTGGCTTCCGGACCAACAGATCCCGTACTGACCAAATTGCAACACTGCGCATCATCCTAGAGCAATCCCTGGAATGGAACTCACCCCTCTACATCAACTTCGTTGACTACGAGAAAGCCTTTGACAGTGTGGATAGGCAAACCCTCTGGAGACTGTTGAGACATTATGGAGTTCCGCGGAAAATCACGGACTTGATCAGAAACTCTTACGAGGGGATGACCTGCCGAGTGGTCCATGGACAACAGGTGATGGATGCTTTCCAAGTGAAGACCGGTGTGAGGCAGGGATGTTTGCTCATTGGTAAAGTTCTCCTCACTATAACATGCACATCAAGTAAAATCCTCTAAATCTGACACCCCCTCACACTGTGGCTATATAATTATAATGTATGGATGACACCAAATGAATTTAATTAATAAAGTGTGTCAATAAGTGCCAATTATTTCTATTAACCGGTATATGCAAAAAAAATTTTTACTGTAGTGATTTGATTACTGAATACTGCTGTAGTATTTTAAACTAGAAATTAGGTTAAAATAATTTAGGTCCCCTTTACATACATTTAAGAATAATTATATTTGAATGATTGTATTTCCCAATTCAATTGTTGCACAAAATGAACTTGACATATTTATTTCACTTTATAAACTTTATTGATTCTCTTTCAATTTCAGATTTTATTTCAAAGAGTTCTATTAATAGGCAGATGGCAGCAAACGTTAAAGGCATATTCAAAGGGCACATTTTGATTAAATTGAACTCTCTAAACTTTTATCACATGATCTGTGTGACAGATAAAGCATCAAAAGCTATCTTAAGTTCTATTCAACATATACGTTTATCAAGCCAATGGAGGAAGTACAGTAAAGTTTCTGATCTCTCTAGTAGATATTGGTTTTGGAAAAACTGTAAAACGTTTAGCTTATATAGATACAACCTTTGCTATGTTTCACAACATCAAATGCTGTCAACCATTGAGGGGCAAGAAACCACAATACAGTTTAAGGAATCCTCTATGTGTCTTATTTTTGACCAAACAGATATTCTTATAAGTCAAACAACATTCAAAGATGCTAAGGCATTAGCTAAAAAAAACAATGCAAGACTTGTCTATCTTAACAAAAATAAGGATGGGATATCATGCTTTAAGTTGCAACCACTGTCCATTTCATCAACACGATTACCTCCAACATTTCCAATGGCACAGACACCGCCAACCCATAAAAAGCATTTAAACGACGATCCCGCAAAGGTGTTTAAAATAAAATCATCTATAAAGGATCATGATCTGAACATCAAGATTACAAAAATCAAAACATTACTAACCAAAGGATCTCTTGTTAAAGTTATTATTCAGCACAGAGTAAATGAGGTTTGTAATAATTTTACAGTTTTTTTATACTATTTCGTTACAAATTTAGTGAAAATATTTAGTTTTGAGGCTTATAATTTTAATTACCAGTAACTCTTTATGACATTGTCTTTTATGAATAGCTTTACTGTTAGATTTACTGTTAGAATAATAAAATTAAAATAAATATTTAAACTGCCATTTGTACTATTGAAGTTTGCTATTATTTTTTTTATGTCTACAAACTTTTGATACATATCAATATAATAGTATAGTAAGAGCCAAACAAGTATCTCACAATCAATATTCAAGAGCCATACACATATTTTTACAAATATGAACATTTTAAATTAATATTAAACGTTATAATATTAATTAAATCATTATTAAATAAGTGTAAGACGGGTGGGCAAACTGCGGCTCGGCAACTGATATTATGCGGCCCTCGAAGGCATTTAGAATTTTTAAAAAAAATTACTTTGTTTTTAAGTTATTTTGTTGAATTTTACAGAATGATTACATTTTTTATCAAATTAATTTCTAATTTTCAATTTTTTTATAAACAGTCCTGACTTTTGTCATGTAATATTAAAATGCAAATTTACCAATTTTAATGTAGAGAAATATTTACATTTTTCGGCCCTCGTACAAGTTTGCCCACCCCTGGTGTAAGACATTGCATTGTAGGTCTTGTAATGCAGACAAGATGTAAACTTAAATGTGATATAAAAATTATGTAATTTAAACAGTGATATTTTCATTTTCACATGGCTCATAATCCACAGTGCAAACCCCTGCTTTAAATTATAAATCAGTACTTCCATTGTGAAATTATCCACATTGCCTTATGGGCAGTGCTCATTAATAAATATAAATCAGTACTTCCATTGTGAAATTATCCACATTGCCTTATGGGCAGTGCTCATTAATGAATATAAATCAGTACTTCCATTGTGAAATTATCCACATTGCCTTATGGGCAGTGCTCATTAATGAATGATTGTTATTTTTGGTATTTATGAAATCTTCAAATTTTTTCTGAACTGAAGGACTGCACTGCAGACCTCTACTTTTGAAAAGCATAGCTGTAGATAGCGCTGTGAATGGATTATTGCATATGATTTATTTTTATTTAATTAATCTGTTTTAAGCTACTAGACGAATTTTACCCTTTATAATTTAATTATAATTTTGTTTTTACAGGTGGAAAAGATTAAATTAGACTTATCAAATAAATTGACAGAGGAACTAACGAATGTCAGTAAAATAAGACAAGATGCAAGTAGTAAAGGAACTACACAGTTTACATTGATGCCTTTAGAGCAAAACCTTCAGAAAAACTAAATGAGTTATTACAGTCAAACCCGGTTATGTGGATGGCCTCGGGGTTTGCCAAAAAGCGTCGAGATAATCGAGGATCGACATAAACGAAAACCAATATGGCGGCAAAATATTAACATGTGCTTGAAATTTCTTTATGTACATGATGTGCGTTAATAAATGAGAATGTACATGCACGTGTTTTTGGAGTTTTTTTTTGTACACAACAGCGTTGCCGTTATTTGTTTGATGAAGTGATCGGCATGCTATAAAAATGTACATACAGAATGGAAAAAAAATAAAAATATCACCACAATGTTTCGCAGTTATGGTATGCCCGTATACTATTGCTTTGTGTTTTCACAAAGAGATCGCTGTAGCGGTAATATTTAACATGACGGCTGCACCTATTGGTACCCGGGTACCAGAATTGAGAGGTTGGGATTAAAAAACGATTTAAAATATTATTGTTGGGTTTGTAAGACAAAATAAGGTATGAAATGAAAGATAATTGAATGTATTATACGTTTGTAAACTTAATTATTCATTTTAACTAAAAAACATTAAGAAGCTGAGGGAACTGAGAGGGGATCACGGATTTCTGAAGTTGGGTATCATCCGCGAACATGTGATATACCATGTCAAACTGCTTGATCACTGCACCCAAGGGCTGAACGTACATAGTGAAAAGCACCGGGCCTAAGACCGAGCCCTGGGGTACTCCGAATTCAATAATGGATTTCATGGAGGGCAAGCCGTTTGCGATAACTGATTGGACCCGATTAGTCAGATATGAGCGGAACCATCTCAGGACGGTATCGGTGAAACCGAACGTATTTTGCAGACGTTGGAGAAGTATGCCGTGGTCAAGCGTATCGAACGCTGCCGAAAGATCCAGTAAAGACAAAAGGGATACTTGGCCCTCACCACAAGATGACAGGTCATTTACGACGCGCAACAGGGCTGTCTCAGTAGAGTGATGCGTTCTGTATGCTGACTGAAAAGGCTCAAACAAGTCACACCGAGTGAGGTGATCCAGGAGCTGTCGAAAAACAACCCTCTCTAAAATCTTTGATAAAAATGGTAAATTAGAGACGGGGCGATAATTTTCCAACAAATTAAGATCGAGATTTGCTTTCTTTAGCAGTGGAGTTACAACCGCTTCTTTAAAAGAGGATGGAACAAAACCAGTTTACAAAGACTGATTTATGATACTAGTAATAATAGGGACAATTTCGTCCAAACATTCATACAACAGACCTGCTGGAAGAGGGTCAAGCAAACATGACATTCTTGGGGAGTCAACCAGGATTTTCTTCACATGGGATTCAGTGACCTCCAAAAATTCGCTCATAGGAGTGCCATTAAACGGCAAAAATTCGGGAGCATCTGTGCAAATATCTAGCCTCACCCTGATCTTCTTAACTATCGTAACAAAGAACTCATTTAGAGCGTCTGGTAACTCGGCCAAAGCAATATTGTTTGGCAAAGATGTGTCCTGTTTACCGCTCAGCTGACCGACAATGCGAAATAAGTCCCTATTTGAACTGCATTCTACAATCCGTTGACTGACATATTCAGTCCTAGCTGCAAGGACCATCTGCTTAGTTCGTTCCTTATTTTCAACAAAGATTTGTCGGTGGACAGTCAAGCCAGACTTCCGCCATTTGCGTTCTGCACGTCGCTGCTTCTGTTTCGCGTCCTTTATTTCTGGCGTGAGCCATGGGGCAGAAGGGCGGTCCGTAACGCGCCGTGTAGACAGAGGTGCGTGTTTGTCTAAAATAACTCTAAGGCCACTGTTGTTGTCAGTTGCAGGATCAGTATACATTATATATACCGTATGTTTATTTTCTACTATTATTAAGATAATGTTTTGAACTATTTTGTGATGATGTACGATTTTTTTAGGGTAAACAGGTCTGGCTTACCAACCAGTACAGTATTATACTTATACTGTCTACAAAATTCAGCACTTCCCTTTCTTTTTGGCTTTTGCCTCAACACAAATTAAATTGTGACATTTGTACAATCTTCTGAATGATGGTGTAGTATGAGTGAAGTTTCACTAGTCGTATACCTTAAGGTATATTAATTTTCATTAACAATTTTGGGCTCCTAGCTAATTGATATTTAATGATATCCATAAATATTTAGCGAATTAAAAATGTTACTATATAAATTATAAACCGATATGAAAAAGGCCTACAGACATTTGTAAATTCAATGCAAAGGGAAAAAAGATTTTTAAAATGTGTCCCTGGTTATTACTTTTTTATGATTAGCAGAAACATATCCATATGATACAAGCCTGATTGTAGAATCAGTTTACAAGTATGAAGCCTTAGTTTGAAGTCCCAACTTGTTTTGGGTGAAAAGAAGGTAGGAGATAAAGACAATGCAAGTGTTTGTAGATGATTTACACCGTTGAATGAGTTAATAAGTTTTGGGCAGTGTGTCTGGAGGAAGCAGTGTTATATTATATGTACTACCCACTTTGTTGTACCTCATGTATTTTGGAAAAAGACCTAGTATGGAATGAGTTGATTGAATGTCATGCACAGATTGAGAAATATGTCTGCTGATGCTGGTTGTTTTGAGAAAGTGTTATCAAAATCTTGTACCAGAATCTGTCTCACCAGCCATCTGCTCACCCACTGCCAAGTACAGAATAAGTACATATACGATTAATAAAGTGATCATGGTTGATTTGGACTGACTAACCATTTATGTATATAATTTACCATAGAGCAAATTATCAGTGTCAGTTGGTTATAACTATAACTTATCCCGAAGAGCAAGAAAGTAAATTCAGAGATAGATGAAAAATTCAGTTTTTCTTTTCTATGTATATTTAACATATTTCCACTCAAATTTGCCAATAAACTCTTCATATCTCTTTCAATGATTTAAAGTCTTTATTGCAAGAAAGTGCAAACTGTTGTAACTAGGGCCATAAGCCTAAGTTAAGTGGAGTCTCTCGTAATGTTGCATATCATCATAATATCATTCACTAAACATCTAGAAATAGTTGGCTGTGGTGTAGACGCCAATAAAAGATCACTCTAGCCATGGCATGAAGAACGTCTGTCATTAAGAGTAAATAAATAACTATTACATCATTTTTTGTAATTATTCTTTTTAATTAGGTGAATTAAGTGCTAGGCCCCCGTTTGTTCCTAGCATATATCAATGACCTACCCAAGAAACTGACATCCCACGCAAGACTGTTCACAGATGACACAACCGTGTATAGGACGATCACCAACAATGCTGACCAGGACCAGCTACAAGAGGATCTCAATCGGTTAGCTGAGTGGGAGGCGAGCTGGGACATGGAATTTCATCCAGCCAAGTGCCAGACACTGTCAGTCTCTAGAAGTTGTACTCCTCTACGCTACCACTATGAATTGCATTGTCATTTGCTTGAGTCAGTTTCCTCCGTAAGGTACCTGGGTGTTACCATTCAGAGAGAGGTCCGCTGGGACGAGCATATTAACAATGTGTGCAACCAGGCAAACAAGACCCTGGGGTTCTTAAGGCGTAATCTAAAGATCAGCAACTCCGGTGTGAAAGAAAGAGCCTATAAAGCCTTTGTCCGGCCGCTTTTAGATTATGCATCTTTGGTCTGGGACCCATTCACTCAGAAGAGCATTGACAGGTTGGAGGCAGTACAGCGACGGGCAGCACGCTTTGTCCTGAACCGCTACAGGAATACCTCTAGTGTTGGTAGCATCCTGGAAACACTGGGCTGGTCACTATTGGAGGAACGATGACGACAGTCCAGGCTCTCCATGATTTACGAGATAAATAATGGGCTAGTCCACTGCTCTGTCTGGCATTAAACAGAAACTCGTCCCTCTCCCTCTGTCACACGGTGACCGTTACTGGGGCGGGTGAGGGTGACCGTTACTGGGGCGGGTGAGTGTGCGGTTACTGGGGCGGGGGTGTCCACTGGTTGACTTACTGGGGCGGGACAGGAGAGAGCTCCAATGTTAGGGTAACGTATGGGTCACGACGGACAGGGTCGGGGGACAAGTTTTGGGGCATGGATACTTTCGGGTTAAGGACGGAAATTCCTAATTGACTGGAAACGATAGGGGTCAGGAATGTGTTAAGAGATAGCATTCTTGGACCAACAAAGAAGTTTGGGTAGGAACGAGGGGTATAAGTAAGGACATCTAATTCGGTAGTTTCACTGAGCACTACGGCCCACACATGAGACTTCTCTCGTCAGAGCTCAGACTTACCTAGTACCAGCCTTGCCACAGTATTAACATAGAGAGGTAAGTGTATGTAAGGTGTATGTATGGAGGAGCGTTATGGTAGTTTGTGTGACTGATAGTTACGTTATGTAGAGGTTTAGTATTTTGGAAGTCTACGGTAAGTAGTTAGAGAGGGCTTAGCATAGACCACTTGGTGTAGGTGACTTATTCATATATTTCAGGAATAGCCACCTTTTAACGTCATTAACTAATCGTCACAAACTCGTGACGGAGTGTGTGCGCAGATGCCAGTGCAGAGAGACAACGGGAGACGCTAACAACCACGACCATAGGACAGATTCACGCTGTAGAGGGGCGACAGTATTGCAAGACTCCACTTCGTCGTATGGTAGCGTTTCGCTTGTATGATTCAGAGTGTTCAATATTGAGAATCACTATTATAATGTCATTTTAGTAATCATGTGTGTACGAAAATCATCCTATTACTTCAAAGTGTATTCCTTCATAGCGCATGCTATTATTTCATTGTGTATCGCATATTTCTCTACTTAGCACATTTAAACAATAAATTAGCTGTAGTCATTTTACGTTCTATTGAAGACTTTGTTTATTGTATAGTTATTGTGTTTCCTTGGACACATCAAAACAAGGTGGTGTCAGAGGTGTTGTATAAGAATATAGACCAAGGGTCACTTAGCATAGGGAGCACGTGACACCCTCATAGACAGCGACGAGGCCATGACAGGCAGTTCCGGCTCATCCCAGCGAGAAGCCAGTATATGAACTGCTCATTCCTACCAAAGACAATCAGGGACTGGAACAAGCTTCCAAAAGGAACAGTTGAGGCGACAACACTTGACTCATTTGCGTCTATTGCCTCCCAACCCCTAGTGTATGGATACCCTCACACAGTTACTCTTGTAACCAGTGAAATATCCTCATCAACACCAGGCACAGAGACATTGCAAATCCCATCTACATTCATAGGAGCCATAATGATCAATAAATTGATCGTGGGCCCTTAATATATAGAAGAAGAAGTGTCATGACATGCTGCCGGCACAACGTCTTGGGATAAAAATGGCATGCGCAGCCTTTGTGGGTTGGTCACCCATTTTTATATAATCATGAGGAAATTTTATTTAACTGAACACATTTTCATACATTATGTGATAACTTTTATTTAGTTTTCATGAATCAGTATTGAGATATTAATATTTATAAATACCGTAACTATTTATTAAAATTACTAACCATATATTTGAAACTACATTTTACCTTTAGAGATTAACATGTAAATATATACCGGTATTTCAAGAAATAAAATGTACATGAAAATTCATGAAAAAATACTAGAAATTCTCTCCGTGAAATACTTGGCAGTAACAAGTGAAGTACGGTAACAATATTCTGCATATCCAATAACCTACCACGATTTGAGCCAATAATTTCAATTTTCTAATTAAAAATGAGAAAGATATAAAGATGTTATTTTGACAAAAAGCAGAGTTAATTTATGAATCACAAGAGAACAAGTTACCCATACAAGAAATGCTAATAAAAAGAAATTTAAAAGCATTTGGGAGGTGGGGAGCAGGAAAGACTGTAGCATTCTCCACAGTATGAGTTTCCATGTGATATATGCTTATTTATTCCTGGAAGAGAAATGAAAAGATCACGTTTTTTTGATAGTTAAGAAGTCATCCTTTTAATAAGTAATAATTGTCACTATGAATGTAAGATTCAAAATATTGCCTCTGTGATTGAAATTGAACACATAGGAAGGCCTATAGATATAATAACATAAATTATAAAGAGATACAAACTGACAAAGTACTAAGGTAAAGACATAAAATGACACATTCACATAAAGATCATTTATGCAAAATTTAAAGTAATCTGTGTGGTGTGTCTGAATGTGTGTAGTTAAATAAATGAAAGAAGTAGGAACACAGTAAGAACTATCATTCATTGGCTAATAAAACTATTTTTCTGTCTGGAAAATAAACAAATATTAAAATATGATAGTGTTTGGAATGATAGCATTTTGGTACACAAACAGATGTTTTAAAAATACCTTTGTGAAATGTATACAATTATAGAATCTGACATATTGAACTTGATATATATAGGAACAATAAAAGTACAGTAACAATAACATAATAAACCAGATTTTTTTTACAATAATGGTCAGAGAAATGCAAATCTCATTCATTTTTCAGGATCCAGAAATGGAAATCAGTCCAGGCTAGTGGTTCACAACATTTATAAATAACCATTAATAATAAATGAGATAAAGAAAAGTAAAAAATAAAAATAAATGATCACATAAAATATAAAACAATTGAGAAATGCAGTCCATCTATGAGCCACACATCAGGCAATCCTCACGATTCTTTAAGGAGCATGCAAGTGCTGCCATGTTTTGGTTCCTTTTATTTTCTTTGTCTTCATTTTCTCCATTCAAGATTTCTATTTTATTCTGTTCAGGGATGTTTTCTTGCTTGTCAGAGCTAGGAGTAAGGATACTGTTGGCTTTGTTTGTTAATGATAAACGAGTTTTATCAACTGTAAACTGAATAGCCTGTGCTGCTGGCTTTGTGCGCAGATAGTACATGCCTGTCTTCAAGCCCTGAAAAAATTGAGAGATGTGTCACTAAAACATCATGCAAAAACTGAAAGTCCAAGGCACTTAATAGAAATATGTTTAAAAAAGTGCAGACTTTCAAAGGTGATGATTTAGCATCTCATATTATACTAGGACCACTAGATCTGAATGATGAACCTCATATTATACCAGTGCCACTAGATATGAATATCTACCTTTTATTCAAAGTTGTCTATCATAAAGAGCTGTCTTCTTCTTCTTTTTTTTGTGTGTAAAAGAGCATGTTTAACCCATTCACTACTAACCAAAAACATGCCCTGAAATACTAACCAAAGGGAGTTCACTCTAAACAACATGCACCCCAATGTTAGAAAAATATTTTCTTAAACAACTAAGCATCAACCTATATTAGTATTAGCAAAACATGCATTAAAAATTGAGTAACCTTTTTAAAAATGTAGTTTAATATATTTAGATTGACAGATAAGTTTGCATAGTTTAATATATTT
The DNA here is from genome assembly GCA_964017045.1 of Omphiscola glabra. Classification (NCBI taxonomy): domain Eukaryota; kingdom Metazoa; phylum Mollusca; class Gastropoda; family Lymnaeidae; genus Omphiscola; species Omphiscola glabra. Next base: position 5,681,823 of record OZ024801.1, on the reverse strand, counting down.
AGATTGACAGATAAGTTTGCAGTAAATCATGAAAGTCAAATTAAAAAAAAAAATTTGGATGAATGTTAGCAGGTATGACCCCATAGTTTGTGTATTACTTTGATTTAAGAGTCTCATGGAATTAGGAAAAGCAGTATCACTTGTGTAGATCAACCTGGCAAAAGTGACAACAAGATGTTTCCCTAGTTCTGCCACTGTCCATCTTGTTGCCATCAACCGAGCACTGGTAACGACGTTTTTTCCCCAGTAATTGGACTCAGCATGTGTTGACTGAGATACTCGGTGTGTCTGGCTGCCTGCATTTGGTCGCTGCAGTAAAAAGTTGTTCTAGCACAGCCTTTCGAAACATCAGAAGGTTTTGGGCTGGAGAGCCTGAGGCATCAGCGGGCTTCACACTTTTCATGATAAGGAAGTTATTGATCATTGACAAATATAAGAGTAAGAGGTACCAGAACACATACCTCCACCACTTGGTGCTTACTCGGCCTTCAGGATAATAGGCATAATGTTGGTCGGATAAATCCACTCTAAACATGCCAGAATTGTAGGTGACAACTGGCATTGGAATTTCAGTAGCCATCATTCCATCTTTTGACCTGCGCTGAACCATGATCACTATTGGGTCGGAATTGCTGGAAATAATGTTCAGTTGCTGCTTGACTGTCCATGGCGTGGCAACCATTAAACCTTTCTGCTTTATTCTAACATTTCCCCTCTTCTGTTTGGACTTTGGTAGAGGCCAGCCTTTTCTGTTGGGTCTAATGGTTGCACAGCTTTATGTTTTTTGCAATAGGAGGTCCTCTGCAACTTTGGCGAGGAAAAGAAATTGTCGAAAAACACTTCATAAACCTATCGAGGAATGGTTCCATCAAGGACCTAACCACATTATAACCCAGTCCATGTTCTGAAGGATTGCTACCTTTGCCTGTATAGGCTTGAAAGTTTAGAATATAACCGGTTTTGGCTTCCGCACAGCACCAAATTTTGAAGCCCCATGGAGTTGGCTTGTTGCTCAAGTACTGTTTGAAGGATAATCATCCACAAAAACCAACCTTTGCCTCATCTACAGACAGCTGTCATTGTGGTAACCATTGCCTCACCCAAGGACAGCGGTCATTGTGGTTTATATGCTGTTTGGCACACACTCCTAATATGGTCCAGTAGTGGTCTCACTTTGAACAGGGGATTGTAGTTCACCCTGTTTTTAGCCGGAACATTTTCACTGTTTGTGATTTGAAAGTATTTTCTTATTTTTTCATATCGGGTGCGCCCCATAAGATCTGTAACTGCAGGGACCCTCCAAAGTTTGTCACTGGACCAGTACAATTTAGTAGTGGAGCCCAAACATAATATTTATATATAAGAATTTATAAATGTCATCATTAGTAACAGCCTTCCACTGGGTGTCTTTTCAGCCCTTTGCAGTCTGTTGTTGCTCAGCATATCTGTTGGTTTCCACCACAATAATTTTCACCATGGCATCGGTCACAAACAGTTTGAAGTAGTCCATTGGACTGCTTTCAATAGGAAGTTATGGATGCCACCATAATCTCAATAAATCTCTCCATCTTATCAGTTACACTGGTCAAATTGTCGGACCAAGACTAATTGACAGTGTCTTGGTCGCTATCAATGTCACTTTCATCAGTATTATTATCCGATTCTGAGTCTAAATTCAATGCATGTTGATCAATATCAATGTCAGATTCATCTTCATTATCAGAATTATTATTTACTTGATAATTAGTGGAGGCAGCTATAAAAGAGTCAAGAAACTGAAACGCCATAGCAAAATAATTCATGTAAAAGTCACAAATTCAATAGGCTTAGACGGACTTCAAAACCAAGTAGCTTTCAAACTGTAAGCTGCTCTATTATCATTTCCTTAAAACCCCAAAGCTGTTCGCAAGGCAACAATGCTTCTGGCAATATGTGTTATATGTATGTTGCTAGGCGTGATGGCGTATTTGGTCGTATTAGCAGCGAATGGGTTAAAGGGCAAGGAGAGTACTTCATCCCTAAAACTGGTACTTCATGCGTAGTATCAGATGTTAATTTGAAAACATAAACTAAATATAGTGAACAAGAGAATAAAATGCCTACCAGTTTCCAAGCATAGAAGTGCATACTGGACAGTTTCCCGTAATTGGGCTCTGCAATGTGAATATTCAAGGATTGGCTCTGATCAATAAATGCACCTCTATCAGCTGCCATTTCCAAAACTACCTGAGAAAGTAATATTCACAGACATTAGATAACATTATTTATTTCAATGCTATTCAATACATTCACATTTTTAATTTCTTATTAATTCAGTATCAATGTGTAATAAGCGTATAATTGAACTATTAACTAATGTGATCAGGCCTTAAATAAAGTATAATTGAACTATTAACTAATGTGATCAGACCTTAAATAAAGTATAATTGAACTATTAACTAATGTGATCAGACCTTAAATAAAGTATAATTGAACTATTAACTAATGTGATCAGACCTTAAATAAAGTATAATTGAACTATTAACTAATGTGATCAGGCCTTAAATAAAGTATAATTGAACTATTAACTAATGTGATCAGGCCTTAAATAAAGTATAATTGAACTATTAACTAATGTGATCAGGCCTTAAATAAAGTATAATTGAACTATTAACTAATGTGATCAGACCTTAAATAAAAATGATCTATATAAATAAATTAAAAACCTTTATAAGGGCATATATAAATATTTAAAAAGGGAATACCTTTTGTTTTATTTCCCAAACAGTTTTATAAAGTGCTTTAAGATCATCTGGAAATGTGGAAATGGATTGGATAGAACCTCCAGCTGCAATAAGTTGATTCTTGATATCTTCATTCCATAACCCTCTGTCTGTTAGATCTGAAAATAATACACTCAGTGATTAAGATTGTAGCACACTGAAGCACTCCACACTCTTACTATGTGTAAAAATCACTTATTTCTTTGCTGACAATAAAAGAAACTTGTACACATGCTTGTGGTACATTTGCAATGTACAGACAATATTGCCATGACATGACAGAGGGGTTTCCTGTCATTGAAGAGCACCAAAATATATTACTAAGTGTTATCCACAACACATACTGTTAACCCTTCCTGTACCAGGCGCGTCATTTTGCAGTGACCTACTTTTTCCCTGTGGCCCAAGCGCGTCTATTTGCCACATAGAGGGGTATCTAATATAAACACAAAAAACGAGGCTATAACCTTTCACCTTAGTCTCGGGCAGAATGTTTATTCGTTAGGGGAATAGTCGAATTCTATTTTGCCTTTTAAATTATGAAACTCAACCAATTACTGATTTTTTTTGTGCTGATATGTATTTGTTGTTTCCTTGGCGCTATTGATGACGACTTACGCCCACATAGAGGAGGTATCTATTATAATTAGAAAATGAAGATATCACCTTTCAACATAGTCTCGGGCAGAATGTTTATTCATTAGGGGAATGGTCGAATATTTGTATTTGTTGTTTCCTTGACGCTACCTAGCAGCACTATTGTTGATGACGACTTACGCCCACTTGATGTAACTTTTTGTTCTGAAACTATTATTGAGCTTTGATTGGGATTAGATGATTCTTATTTTTAACAACCTTATCCATTTCTGAACAGATAATTCTCTACATGTTATTATCAATTGTTTAAAACAAAATTAAAATACAAAATAATGTACAAACCTATCAAATTTTGGCTCATTTCAAAATAATGTCTGGGCCACAGGGGAAGTTAGCTAAAAGTAGGTCGGTACCGGAAGGGTTAATATCATGCTTAAAGTATTAAAGAAGACCTAATCACACCAGATGAATAATTGAATAAGTTGCCAAGAAAGAAGAATATATCATTTCTTTTTTTGGAGGAATTTTGAATAATGTGATCAGTAAATAAAAGAACTTAAGAAATTAATTTACAAAATGGATAATATTTAAGAGTAAAATGTAAGAGTCCTAGTCAAACTCTAGGATTATGATGCTTACCTTTAAGTAGATGATGGTTGACAATTTGGAATTCCCCAGAAAGCACTCTTCTAGTGTAAATATTGCTCGTGTATGCTTCAATGGATTCGTTGTTGCCAAGAATTTGAGCAGTGGATGCTGTCGGCATAGGAGCCATGAGGAGACTGTTTCTAATGCCAAACTTTGCAATGCGTTTTCTAAGACCATCCCAGTCTAAATTCGTTGTCTGTTAAAATACAAGATCATATAAATTAAAAAACAAATATGACTTTACCTTTGATATGATGAATATAGTGCAGAAATGTATATTTAGCTACTTGACTACTTACAGGTTTAACACCCCACATATCATGCTGAAGAATTCCTTTAGAAACAGGACAGCCTGCATATGTTTCATAGGGCCCATCTCTCTCAGCCAATTCACAGCTGGCATCAAGTGCGGCAAAGTACATGGTCTCAAAAATCTCTTTGTTCAATTGTTTGGCTTCAGGACTGTCAAATGGGTATCGCATCAATATAAATGCATCTGCAAGGCCCTGAACTCCCAGCCCAATCGGACGATGGCGACGGTTGGAACGCTCAGCCTGAAAAATAACATTAATAAGCTACATGCATATTGAGGTTGAGGCCTTAATTGCGATATTTTTAAATTTTTGTGTACATGGATTTGTGGTAAGAAATTGCAACAAATAATATGATGTTTAGTCTTTAGAAGTTGGCCCTAGAAGTATCTAAGTAGGTTAGGAAGGAGTGCATAATAAACAAAAATATCAATAAGATTTATTTACCTCTGGAACTGGGTAGTAGTTTATATCAATGATTTTATTTAGATTTCGAACTGCTACTTTTGTTACATACTGCAGCCGTTCAAAGTCAAATGTCTTATCTGGTTTCACATACATGTTGAGAGCAAGTGAGGCCAAGTTGCACACAGCAACCTAAACATTTTGAAACAAAGAAAACAATTGTAAAAATATACAATCTTAATTTAGGTAAGTTGTAGTTTAAGTGTACTTAATAAGGAAGGTATCATCAATGTAAAAAGCTAATTACAACTGATTATTAAGCAAACAGGATAAGTCTTTAAGTAGTATAAGTGGCCATCACAAAGAAAAACAAACAAGTGTACCTCATCAGGAGCACTGTACTCAACAATTTCTGTGCACAAATTACTGCACTTAATGGTACCAAGATTTTGCTGGTTGGATTTGCGGTTGCAACTGTCTTTGTAAAGCATATATGGGGTTCCTGTCTCTGTTTGTGACTCAATAATTGTATACCACAACTTTTGGGCCTTAATTACTTTCCTTCCTTTTCCTTGACTCTCATACCTATGTAGCAGAATAAGAAAGTTATAATTATAATGTAAAGGGAGATTAACTATGGTATTTCCAACATTAGGTTTTGGACAAATTCCCAGAATGTAAATATTCTCTTCCCCTCTTCTGTGCAAACAACTTGAATGAAAATTCCCAAGTACAATTTCTATTAAAAGTTGGGTTTAGAATAAATTTATGAAAAAAATTTAATAAACCATGGATACTCTAAGACAGATTAGCGGCAGGTGATTTCCATACAGATAAACATCTTAATCTGCCATTGTTCAATCATTATAAAATGAAGTAAACTTTGGACCTTGCCCCTATGTAAAATAGGATTGATTTGTTAAAATTCTGTTTTATATTTTTTTGCTTAATTTTTCTGAGGCTGAACATTTTTTCTTTTAACTCATTCCCGACGGATGCGACTAAATGCATCTTTTGGGGGTTCCGACGGATGCGTCCAAATGCGTCCCGGCTACAGGATAATAGGCATAATGTTGGTCAGATAAATCCACTCCAAACATGCCAGAATAGTAGGCGACAACTGGCATTGGAATTTCAGTAGCCATCATTCCATCTTTTGACCTGCGCTGAACCGAGGTCACTGACGGATGCGTCCAAATGCGTCCCGGCGCATAGCGACACACCTCTCTCGTTTTTAGTTAAAAATAGCAATGAAATCTCGCATCCACCGAGACTTCCAGCGATGGCGTGATTCTGCGTGATTTCAATTTAGAAACCGGATGTTTTTTTATCTTGTTTCACTTTTAAACTACGTGTGCTTTAGTACGGCGCGTCTATATCTTGCATGTATTCGTCTGAGGTGCCAAAAATAGATTTTTTGGCCATTGTTCATTATTTTTTTGCCGCTAATGTTATATTTTTATTAAACCTTATCCATTCTTTGATGCATTCGTCCTTAATTCATTAACATTTATTAATATTTAGCAGCTTAAAAAATATTTTTAAAATGTAAATCAATTTTAAAACCGAGTTACTTCCCTTTTCTCAGGAAAATAAATGAAGTACGGAAGTAGCACTGCCGTAGGGAATGAGTTAATGGTGGTGCCGTGGCATGCTTTGATCAACAGAAAGTAATATTATAATAAAATGTGCTTGATGTTAAATACTCTTTAACTTCTTTTAACTTACTTCTCATAAAGCTTATCAAACTCTTCACCCCAAACATCTGCAAGTCCTGGACATTCATTGGGACACATCAGAGTCCAGTCACCATTCTGCTCTACACGGCGCATAAAGAGATCAGGAATCCAGAGGGCATAGAAAAGATCTCTCGCCCTCTGCTCTTCTTTCCCTGTATTTTTCTTCAGGTCCAGAAAGTCAAAGATATCTGCATGCCATGGTTCTAGATAGATTGCAAAAGCACCCGGCCTCTGTAAAGAATAGCAGAAGGAAAAAATACATATCATTTAGAGTTCTAACATTTGTGAAAGTAATACTTCACAGCTTCCAAAAACTTAAATATATTTTTTGCTAAAAAAATTTATTGGATATCTGTGAATTGCTCCCACAAATAATATATGGTACAATAAGCATTAATAAAAAAGGATTATGAATTTCTAACTACTATGACTATATTTATTTGATGCTCTTTTAATTATCATCTTCAAGAAGATATGTCTTTTAATATTAAATTAAGACCTTTCGTCTTTTAATATTAACCCTTTACAGTCCGATGCGCCCGAAATGCGCCGATTTTTTCCTTAAGGTGGTCCACGGGTGAAAAAATCGATACTTTGGTTATTTTTTTCCAAAATGAGATTACGTTTTTTTCTGCTAGATTAACCTCTTATGAATACTTTTCTGTTAAGGGTTTTTAAAAATATATATTTTAAAGATCTTAAATAAGTATTTAAAAGTGGTATGGTAAGACTACATTTTCAGGAAAATTAAACTTGGGAAGCCAAAGTTTGTCTTTTTAGTCCTTAGTTACAGGTAGCTCGGAACAGCGCTACATACACATATTTGGTATTGATCGAAAGAGAAATGCAGCGGCAACGCGGTGGTTCCGTGATATAAAATTAACAGCGAAGCTATTCCGTACTTTATAAACGTATTTTAAGCTTTATGATTGGTCGAGGCATTGACCCCTTGACCTTTCCTTTTCTTACAAAGCTCATTGGTCAAATATTTTTAAATTTGACTTGGATTGAACATTTCCATTTCTACTTCCGCTTTCTGTCTGAAATTATGATGTTATTTTTCAATGAACCTATTATCGCTAATTTTAATCGATGGACTCGAAATCGACACAAGAAATCAAATATTAAGCATTTTTGTGGATTTACGTAGCCTACCATATTGTTGGTAAGTTGATTTAAGCATTTTTATAATTAATGAATGATTACACGAATTATTTAACATTATTTTTATTTTTTATATAAATATCGCAGTAATGCCATGCTGTTCTAGCTCTAGTCCTAGCAAACGAAACGTAGTCCACTGCACGTGCCCACAGTTAAATATATTGTTTTAAAAATTAATCTTAAAATATAGCATCTCTGGACTATGGACTTTTAGTTTCCTCTGCCTAAATATTTTTAAAATTAATTTTATTTATGATATGACTATCGTTCGTAAGTTTACAAATTATTTTTAATTTCATTGAAATTGTCTTAAAAATTCTAGGATTTTATTCTATCAATTATTATAGGCATACTATTTTTTATCATCTCTAGATTATCTGTTGGCGTCTCATTGAACCTAAAGAATAAAGGATCATAACACCCAAGAGCAGTCAAGTTACAAAGGATAATCAATGATTTTCTTCGTCCCTTCGAGGATTCCATTTTCCTCTCGAAGAGTAATGCCTGCCTTTCCTGAACATGCTCTCATGATAGATTCGAATTCTATTCAATGAGCCCTTTATTTTCAAAGAGCTACTTCACACACATCACAACACATCTGTTGTATGTGAACATTTGAACATGCATTCAATTTCAACGGGTATCACTGCCTGTGTTGATATCATTACAACATTGAGCTTCGGTTATACAACTCAGACCTGCAGTGGGTTACGTGATCAGTATTACTATTGGACTTAACAAACAAAAGAACATTGGCTATAGGATAAGAATACAGCCAAGCTAGTATCAAAAGACTTGCAATATGGCCATGGTCTATTTATCAATAACCATAATGATGTCAGCCCAGATGCGTTCGGCTACAACAAATCTAATACAAAGTTTCTGACTGCCATTCTTTGTCAATGAGAACTGAAACATAATGCCATGTCTGCAGTCTAATCAAGAATCCTGAAGTACCCTACACCCTAAAGAAGTTTATGACTATGAGAGGATGAATACAGAATGGATACTTTGCCTTCTATGCATAATTAACTAATAATTTATTTTAAAATTTTTTTTAGCATCTATGGTATGGGTCGTGAATATGTAATATAAAATTTCCAATGTTTATTTCTACAGCATTTTATAAAATACTTTTTAATCTTTAATAAGGCACATCTAATTATTTCATTCATCAACAGGTAAATTTACAGCCTATATATTATAAGTGACCATTTGAATAAGCTGTTTCATATTATTTTAGTTTGCGTTTTCCATTTTTTTAAAGGACGTCGGATGAAATGGGCTCAAAAGTATTAGAGCTACATGATTCAAACTTTACATGCTTATTTCCATTGATTCTATCTACATAAAGACTTGTGGCTTTTAAAAAAAACTGCCAGGTTTTTTTTTCAAGCTTTTTAAAAAAATAGTTTGATTATTTTTTTATTTTTTTTTACAGAGGTTGCATTTGCTATCATTGAGGATAATTTTCTACAATTTGTATCTGTTTTTTTAAATCTTTTAGTATGAATAGTATACGTATGTAGCCAATGCAACCTTTAAATTGTTTAGATGGCCTGTGATTTTTTTATGAACATATAACAACACTTTTTTGTTATTTCTACTTAGATTTTCCATTTATTTCTGACGTCAGATGTATCTTGAGGAAAAGTATTATTACCACATGCTTCAAAATTTACATGGTTGTTTCTATTGATATTCTCTACATAATGATTGCTGTTTTGTTATTACGTCTCATAAAAAAAAATCAGAATTTTTTATGAGTTTTTAATTTTTATTAGGCTCGGCGCTGGCGGGATGTTGGCAAAATGCATTCATTTATATTCTATTTTTATATCTATCTTCTTAATTTTTTTTTTTATTTAGGAATGGTATGGGCTCATGATGTATGCATCCAATATTGTTCAACTAACCTTAACTTTTTTTAATAAGGAATTTTCAGTGTCATTTTCAGCTTTTGCCAACTTAGCATTTTCAATTTTTTTCTGACGTCAGATCAATCAGGAGGAATAGTATTTGAAGTACATAATTGAAACTTTGCATGCTTATTTATATTGACATTCTTTACTTAATGATGGATGGTTTTTAAACAAATGTATCATAAGAACATTTTTCAGAATTTTTTATTTGTGTATTTTATTTATTAGGCTCGTGGGGTGGCGTTTGAAAAAGTGTGATAATTTTTTTTCTATCTTTTTTGTCTATGTTTTCAAATTGTTTATTAATTCATGAATGGTATATGTACATGGTGTAGGCATCCAATATTGTTCATGCAGTCTGTAATTTTTTTTAAAAACATTTTTATACTTCTTTTTCATTTTTCTCAATTTTGCGTTTTCATGATTTTTTAGGAACGCCAAATGATTCAGGAGGAAAAGTATTCTAGCTACAGGCTTCAAACTTTGCATGCTTCTTTTCATTGATATTCTTTACAAATTACAAAAGGCTTTTTTATATATATCCAACTAGAAAATTTTTGTAACATTTTTACATTTGCTACCTCTAAAAATTTCTCGCATATATAGGTGACCCCACATACATGCCATTTGTAACACTTCCAATAACTGCAGTGTAAAAAGCTTATTTAAACTTTTTATCAATGTCTTTCTTAATGTGTATGCAAAGTTTCATTATGATATTGCAATACAAATTGTTTTTTAATCATTTTGCATAACTGTCAAAATTGGTTTTAAAAAATCATTTTTTTGCAATAAAAGTCAAAAAAATTTTTTTAAAAATAATCTTCAGTGGTTTTTTGTCTGTCTGTGTATGTTTTGTATGTACTATTTTTTTTTTTCTAACTTAAGAAACATAGAAAAAATATTTTTGACCCATGGACCACCTTAAGCCTACAGTCCGTTGCGGCCAAACCCGCCCGCTTCGAGGTTGTTTACTTTCGTTCTTAGCACAGCGGAAATCCATTGCGCATTACTATTTATAGTTCTACCGGAAGAAAGCCTCGTTGTCGGCATTTATTTTGATACTAGTTTGACCGCGGTGTCTTTAGGGGCTGATTTTCTACGATTTTTTTAAAAGTTGCGATTTTTTCGCTGTAAAAAATGGCTATCGAAGCCTTGGATACAATTTTGAAAGAACTTAGGACTAATGAAGCTTCACTATTTCATAAATCTAGTGTCCCTGAAACTGATTTTTGGTGCAACTTTTGCTTTAATCATTTCTTTGTATTTAGGTATTTTTTATTTTATTTTCTTGCTTATAGTTTATTTTCTGTAAATTAATTAGATAAAGAACCTTCATTTAGAATGGACTTATGACCCTTTGTTTGGTCGCTAGGATTAGACAAGGCTGAATAGGCTTGGACTGTAACGGGTTAAACAAATACCCCAAGCACAGAAATAAGTAAAATGGTGCCTAATGTAAAATGAATAAAGTACCTTGTTTCCACCCTGATCTACATATCTTGCTGTGTTGTTGTACACTCGTAACATAGGAATGAGGCCATTAGAAGTGCCATTTGTCTGTTAATGTAAACGAGATTTAAGAAAAATATATTCCAATTTTAAAGTTCATAAAAATATAATTCAGGCAGGAAATTAATAAGTAAAAAATTGTATATTGTTTTTGCCCCTTCTCATTACTCAGTCTGATATTCAGGTGCAAAGATTGGATACTGAAACCTTAATTTTTTTAGTAACAGTGAAAATAATTCATTATGAAATAAACATTTCATAACAGATATTATATTTAGGTTTATAATATTTTTAAAAAAGAACAGTCACAAAATTTAATATTAAAAAAATACACACTCCTGCTATGTAGCTTCCAGTGGCTCTGATGCAGTGAACATTGAGCCCAATGCCCCCAGCACTCTTGGAGATCAGGGCACATGTTTTCAAAGTATCATATATACCTTCAATGCTGTCAGAATCCATAGTCAACAAAAAACAGCTGTAATTTTGAAAAAAATATATAAAAGAAGTGAGTGACAAAAAGATTAATAATATTTCATAAACAGAAAACATTCAGCATTAACTGATTTGACCAAATTAATGGGAATAAGTTATTTATAACTTATCACAATAACCCTATAGTTGAATACATTAAATTGTAACCTCTTAGCACCCAGTATTAGATATGTTCCTTTTTTAGTTAAAAATTTTTTGTTTAAAAATATAAATATTTGTAAAGAAAATGGATATTTAATGAAGTTTTCATAAAATTAGTGGAAAGAAACATAAGAAGAAAAAATCAAAGCAATTGAGAAGCAATTTCCTTTTAAACAGTAAATCCACTTCTTTTTATCAACTACCTAAAAAATTTAGGTAGTAATTTTTTGTTAAAAAAGAAGAAAAAATAATTCTACCTGGAAAGTTGTGGTTTATTTGTCCCTGCATTAAACAAAGTGGGTGATGCATGAGTGAACCATCTTTCTGACAGAAGATTGTAGGTCTGTGGGGTAAAAAGGTTAAATTTATATTGAGTAATATTGTTTCCTTAAAAATAATAAGACTATTGCAAGATAAGCATGATTCAAAAAAATTTTTGAAACAAAATTTGGTGGAATTAAGTTATCTATTGTGATAGAGTCCATTTAAAAAATATACATGTCCTTAATGAAATGAAACCACATTGAGCGTGTAAAATATGGGAAGAGTTGCATAATCAATAACAATAATTCCAGATTGTGCTCCATATAACCACCAATGCTTAGTTGTATTGACTCTATAGTGGTTCCTAGCAACACACATCACGGTGGGTAATATAAATCAGTAGAAGCAGCAAATGAGAGCAGAGGGGGAGGGGAAGAGACGACGACACCAGAAAGATCTACCGAGGAATTATTATAGATGTCTACTTGGTTTACTCAGATGACCATTATCTTCTTTAAAAAGAAAATTTAAGCATCCTTATACTACAGACCTCAACAGCTGCATCAATATCCTCTTTGTGAATCCCTACTGCCACTCTCATTAACATCTGTTGTGGACGCTCAGCCACTGGAAAATTGTTTTAAAACGTTATAATATCATTCTAACCTTGAGTACTCAATTTCAAACCAATAATAAAATTAACATAAACATGAAAAATATATTTAAAAAATGCTAACCTTTTCCATTTATTTTCAACAGATAAGATCGCTCCAATGTCTGAAAGAAAATTACATAGATGAATGAAAGAGTAAAAACATTTTAAAATAATTTCTTATTTCAGTAGAGAGTTAGGTTATTTTTTAAAAATATTTAGTTAGATAGGAATTTTATGACAAGCATCTGATTTTTTTTTTCCTTCAAAGTTTACTTGCAATAGCTGACTAATAATAATTTCCTGGACATATCAATTTATGATTAATCCTATACAACTGTCTTGTCTTAAGCTCACCTTGAATCCAAAGTAATTATAAGAATAATCACGATCATAAATGATGGCAGAATTCAATTTCTGCAAGTATAGATTATTAAAATCTGTATTAAAACTTAATGCAAATTAATATTTATAAACACACATAAAACGTCAAACACAAAAAAGTCATTCATTCAGTTTTGGGGATAATAATATTTTGATTTGGCAAAACTAATTAGCAGATTAAGAAATCTTATATTAACAGATTATAGTTAATGGGCCTTCTGTAGTAAAATAATTGCTACACAGACAGAATGAAATTATACGCTATGCTGGATGAGTTTTAATCCGTCAGAAAAATGCTTGGTCATTTCTAACAAATTTTGCATGGTAGATTTACTCAAGTTTATGTGTCTGCAAGCCTGATGTGTCTAAACCAGTGATCAGCAAATCACGGCTCACAAGCCGCATAGGGCTCTTTAGCGACCTGAGTGCGGCTCGGCCAGTCGACCACAAATCGGTTTGACTCCAAAAAACATGGTTCTTGACAAGATATCAGACCACTGCATACCATATGGTGAATTTCAGGTCAACACACTAAAAAAGAAGCAGGTCATACGAGAAATCCCAATTTATGCCAAGGCAGACTGGGATAGCCTGAGAAGTGCAACAACAGAACTGAGCTCTACAATGCAGGAGATTCAGGGTACAAGGACAATAGAAGAGCTGTGGATGAAGTTTAAGACAATAATTACTGATGCAGTGAAGAAATACATACCACACAAGACCACCAAATCTAAGATAAATCAGCCACGGTTGAAATCTGTTGGCTGAACCACAGGAGACTGACAGTACAAGCGAATGAAGAAATTGGCTTGGTTCAACTGAAAGACGAGGTACTGAGGCTCTGCGAACCATCCAACGCTTACTGCGCAGATCTTACTGGAACTACCTGAAGGGCATCTTCTCAGAGGAAGACATTCCAACCAAGGAAGCCAAGAACAAGCGCTTCTGGAGCTACGTCAAGCACCAAAAGTCCTCAAACACTGGGTTTCCCCCCTGAGGTGGGATGGCCATTTGACACCTGACCCAAAAGCACAGGCAGATATACTCAATCAGCAGTTCCAGTCTGTCTTTGGTGACGGTAGAGAGTACTAGGAGGCTGAGTTCCTTCTGAAGACCAACATGATGAAAAATCTTTGTTCCTAGCATACATCAATGACCTACCAGAGAAACTGACATCCCAAGCAAGATCGCCAACAGATCTGACCAGGACCAGCTACAGCAGGATCTAAATCAGTTAGCCGAGTGGGAGATGAGCTGGGACATGGAATTTCATCCTGCCAGTAGTTGTACTCCTCTACGCTACCACTATGAACTGCATGGCCATATACTTGAGTCAGTTTCCTCTGTAAGGTACCCGGGTGTTACCATTCAAAGAGAAGTGCACTGTGACAAGCATATGAACAATTTGTGCAACCAGGCAAACAAGACCCTAGGGTTCTTAAGGCGAAATCTAAAGATTGTCAACTCCATTGTGAAAGAAAGAGCCTATAAAGCCTTTGTCCAGACGCTTTTAGATTATGCATCTTCAGACTGGGACCCATTTACCTAGAAGAGAATCGACAGGTTGGAGGCTGTCCAGCGACGAGCAGTACGCTTTGTCCTGAACTGCTACAGGAACACCTCTAGTGTTGGCAGCATGCTGAAAAAACTGGGCTGGTCACGATTGGAGGAACGACGACGACTATCCAGGCTATCCATGATTTACAAGATAAATAATGGGCTGGTCCACTGCTCAAGTATTTAACAGAAACTCATCCCCCTGCCTAGACAGCGAGGGGGCCATGACATGCAGTTCCGGCTCATACCAGCAAGAAGCCAGTAGAGGAACTGCTCATTTCTACCAAAGACAATCAGGGACTGGAACAAGCTTCTAAAAGTAACAGTTGAGGCGACAACACTTTACATATTTGCGTTTATTGCCTCAGGCCTTCCAACCCTCTGAGTAGCCCTTTCAATCAGTGAAATATCCTCTTCAACACCAGGCACAGAAACATTGCAAATCCCATCAACATGCATAGGAGCCAGAATGATCAATAAATTGATCGTGGACCCTTAATATATATAGAAGAAGAAGAAATTTGTCTCTCAACATTTTTTTAAATGTCATGCTGCTGGTTTTTTGGCTCTTTTGACTAATGAGTTTGCAGACCACTGTACTAAACCATAATCACATTTCATCAACTTTAGGAGACCTTTAAAAAATTAATTGATAAATTTCTTAATTGATTTTTTAAAAAACTTTCACTTCAAAATGATAAAAATAATTAAATTACATAATTTTATTATAAAACAAACAATGGATAATATTTTTCAAAGCCAATAATATAAAACCCAACAATCCTCAAATCAGTACCATACTACCAGACAGTATAGTATGTGCCTTATTAAACCACCAGACTGTATGAATGTTTATAATTTAAAGATCATACAAAAAAAGAGAGACTTACATCTGCATTTGCCAAAATGATATTGTAGATCTCTTCAGCTATCATTGGTGAATGTTTCCCTGTCTTTGGGTTCACCCAGTTGTACAAATCTGACATGGCATCTGTTAAAGGCAATCAGCATGTGACATAAAAGCATTACAATATACTACAGATGGGATTCAATAATAGCCTTAAGGCAGCAATCTAATGTAAATCTTTAGTGTATTATAAATAAATAATAACAAATTGTTAACCATAAAAGCTTTCTCAGAAGTAACAAAACATAGGAAAAATAAAATTAGAAATGCTTGTTAAAAATAGAAATACCTGAACAATAGCCGACATCAAATTTTAAATCAACAATCTCTAGCATTTTAATACTAAAATGAATTAATCTTCCATGTAATAAGATTTAAACCATTTACCACTAAAAATCTTTTTGCTTTCTTTATGCAAGTTGGAAACAGCAATACGAGCTGCAAGAATAGCATAGTCTGGGTGTTTTGTTGTCATGGTGGCTGCTGTTTCAGCAGCCAAGTTGTCCAGCTCAACGGTGGTAACACCAGGATACAATCCATTGATGACTTTCAAAGTAATAGCTGCCTGGAGAAAGCAAAGAAAAGCTGATAAGTTAAGCTCTGATAATTGAGCCAAGTTTGATATTTTCTAGAAGGAAAATAAATTATGAAGCAAATATTAAAATATAGGAAGTGTCTACACGTCCGGCGACGTATAGTGCGGGAGATATACGTCTGGCGACCAAGTCACATGACCGCCGGACAAATACTCATTGACCTGGTTTTAAGATAATGCAGTTCGATGTGAACTTCTGTGGTCTTGTGGTAGAGTAGACGCTAAGCACCTTATATTATGTGATCATTTACTAGATGGGGATCGAATTTTACTTTCCTTTTTTATTATTTGAATTAAAAATATATTTTATATTTAATTTCTTATGTTCATTTGTAACAGTAGTCAGAGCTTTATAAGATGTTTAACCAATATAACGGACATTTTTTTTTGAAGAGTCGGAATCAAATAATAATACTAGTAGTAATAGTACTACTGACTAGGCTGTAGTCAATGATAGGCATAGGCCGACTAGTTTAATATTCAAAGTCAAATGCTTACGTTACACTTTATGTATCTCATAGCATATGAATATATTAACATGTTCAGTACGGTATTTATTTATTATCTAGGGATCGGCTGAATAATATACGTAATTATTGTACACAATATTGGAATATCATATGCCATGATATGCAATGCTGGCGACCTCTTGTCACATGACCTGACGGAATAACCCCTACTAGTCGTCTGGTGGTCACATGACATGTCTGCCGCCGGAATATCTTCCACTAGTCGTCAGGTGGTCACGTACCTGTGTGGTAATGTGACTTGATCGCCGGGCGTATATCTCCCGCACTATACGTCCGGTGACCGGACGTGTAGACACTGCCTAAAATATAAGATTAACTTAATTAATAAAAATAAACATGAGCTTACTGGATCAACAAAATCTTTGTGTAATCCATAACAAAGCTTCTGAATCCTTGATGTTATCTTATCAAAATGGACATCTTCACGACGACCTCCTGGAAATAAAGAAAGTTATGGAAATAATTTATAAAAATGTACTATGCAAATAAACTGTTTTTGTTCTTTAAGTTTCATGGGCAATAGCATTAAAGTAAGGGACCATCCATAAATGATGATTTGTTTGGTGATTTTTTTAAACACACCCCACCAAGCTTGACAAATTGGACACTTTTTAATCACTCACATATTCATGATATCCCCCCCCCGCCACGCGTGACGTTTATGGATGGTCCCTAACCCACTAGGGCAGTGTCAATTAGAAGCAAATAGTCACTGAAAATTAACAGCTATCTTAAGTTACTGAAGACCCCAATCATTATCATTTATCGATATACTGCGTTTTTCTTTCTTCAGGCATCCGTCCATCATAATGTGATTATTTCAATAAAAGTAAAAGGACCGCTTGACTTAGGCTTATCACATGTCCTGGTTAGCAGGGACAGTCCTTGAATGTTACCCTAAAATGCTTGGGTAAGTCCAACACTTATAACAGGAATCATCCATATAATAGTCACATACCTAGGAATGGCGGGAGGTCACAAATTTATGATTATGAGTCATGATGTGTCACAAAGATATCTAAGATCTAAATCTAAACAGCCAATGTTATATAACATAGCCTGTCATTTATGGTTGGTCCCACAGACAGGTACACTATAACTATAATATTTAGTGATGTCTTAACAAAGTACAAAGAGACTGATGGGGCAAGAAGTTAGCTCAGGCACTATACTGAAAATCATTAGAAAATAATAGTTTATAATAAGTAAAGTTAAGGACGGGGAAACTTTGGGCTTATTTAGGTGTAGCCTAAACTTCACGACAAATAATATTTAGTCCCACAAATGAAATCAGTACAGTACATTGTGTGTACATGAACTCTTCAAAACAAAACGACAGGACTTTCACGCCTTTGTACTTTGTCTAAAATATTCTAATTTGTGACTTGACTAGACTTAACGATCAAAGAATAAGAAAAAAAGAAGTACATTGTATACAAAAACAGTGGTTTAATCATTTAAATTACCTCTTTTTTGAACGAACATCTTAATATTCTATCTAGAAGACACTTGGTAATGGCTGTGATCTCAACGCTTTATTGTTACTTCTTAAGTCCCGCGAAATTTGTTATGGCGCCTAGAAGTTGAAGGGCTAAAGAAGTTACTATTTAGTTTTACTTCACAAGTTATCGAAAAAAACCGAAACAAATAAATGGACAAGAGTTATAGCAGTGTGCAAGATAAAACTACTGTAAAAAAAAATATTTTGTTAAAAAATTAACACTTTAAACAATACTACAGTCTCTGAACCCATTTATTAATATTTTGGTTATTCAGGAGGATAGCCTCGGATAGGTTTCGTCAACAATAGATTCTGGAACTAGGAATCAATTTAAGGTAACTGCATAAGGGGCCGTCCATAAAGTAGGCCTACGTCTACTTCCGGGGTGAGAGAAGGTGTGTGGGGGGGGGGGGGGGGAGAGAGAGGGGGGCCTAGACTATGTGACAGCGTGTAAAATGTGTATAAAAAAAGGGGGGGGTAAAGATCTTGTGTCACGACAGTGTAACGTCAAAATTTTATATTTTTAACACATCTGTAAAACATGAAATTAAAAGTAATATTGAACGAAAATGTTAATAAATTCACAGACCTGATTAGATCTACAATGTTTTGTGCAGGCTGCCAACTTTTAATTTGAGGCAAAAACAGACAAAAAATGAAACAAAGAAGAAAAAAATCACATGAAATAAAATAAAAAATAAAAGAATCACTGAAAACAAACTTCCAAAAATTTGATAATAAATTAACTTCTAACATACACCGAATGATTCATAGAGTGTTTGTTTTTTAACTTTATCTAGCTGCAGTGCAGTACGAGTGTAATAACAATAAGAAACTAGTCCGGTCACTGTATATAAACTTAAGTTTTAAAAAATGATGGCTAAAATGAGGATACCTCTTGTCCCCATTTCTATTTATCCTTGCCATTGACTGGATAATGAAAAAATCCACCAACAACAAAAAAAAAAAAAAAAAAAAAAAAAAAAAAAAAAAAAAAAAAAAAAAAGGAATGGGATACAGTGGACACTCTGGGAACAACTGAATGGCCTAGACTTTGCAGACGACATTGCACTTCTGTCCCACAACCAGCAACAAATGCAGGAAAAGACAAAAGATGTAGCCACCTTTTCATCACAGCTCGGACTCAATATAAATAAAAGCAAGACGAAAGTCATGAAGGTAAACTCATCCAACCAAGAGCATATCTGTCTGGCAGGGAGGGCACTGGACGAAGTAGAGTCCTTCAATTACTTAGGCAGCACCATAGACACAAACGGCGGATCCGACGCGGACGTAAGGGCTAGAATTGGAAAAGCTAGATCAGCATTTGTGTTATTAAAGAAAATATGGGAGTCGAAGCAGCTGAAACTTCAAACCAAAGTCAGAATCATTAACACAAATGTCAAAACAGTCCTACTTTATGGAGAAGAAACATGGAAAACAACAGCGAGCATTACGCAGAAAGTGCAGACATTCATAAACACATGCCTTAGAAAGATTCTGAATATCAAATGGCCAAATATCATCACCAACAAAGATCTACTAGAAAGGCCATACCAGGTGCCCATTGATGAAGCAATCATAAAGAAAAGATCCAGGTAGATTGAGCATACTCTCAGAAAATACCCAGATAGCACCATCAGACAATGCCTAACATGGAATCCACAGGGAAAAAGAAAGAGAGGAAGACCTCGGAATACATGGAGACGCGAGCTAGAGGCAGACACGCAAAATGTGGGATACACCTGGAAGCAATTGGAAAGGAAAGCACAGGACCGGGATGAGTGGAAAATTCTTGTGGACGGCCTATGCCCCAGACGGGGTAAAAAGGCATAAGAAGAAGAAGAAAATGAGGAGGAAAAAAAGCACTTTTAAGCCCTTTAATTGTTTCAGACGACCCATTGATACCAACGTATGCATATTATTTTAATACAATGTATTATATCATCATCTTAGCGAACAAATCATGGCCTTCATTTAGTTTTAAAAGACAATTGCTTAAGTTATTAAATGAGTGTTAAATTTCACTACTTTAATAGAATTTGTGACACAACTTAGAAATGACTCCCATACACACTCACGCACAAACTTTGGCCACTCAGTATTATCAGCCCGTCAGCTAGTGCAAATAAATACTAATTGTTAAATAGAAAGTGCCATGGATACGCTAAAATGTAAAAATTAAAATATATAAAATATTTTTAAAATGTAGCCTTCTCGTTCTATGCATGCACTTTTCATTACTACCCATTCCCATTGGATCGAACACATGATAAAAAATGAGACGATAACTCTTGTTTTTAAACGCCAGGACCCAGTTTCGTTTTTTTTTCGGGTCAGGGTATGTGCCTGCCAGGTGTGCCAATACTCGGCATTTCCGAACAGCCGTGTCAGTACAGTGGCGTAGCGAGACATTGAGTCGCCCGGTGCGGACTTTGAGTTTGCACCCCCCCCCCCCCAAACACAAAATATAAGGTACAACCTTCTGCGGCATTAAGTCTCACAGATCGTCAAGTTAGCAGCATAAATTAACACTCAATACAATGTTCTCATGTAATGAGCAAAGTTATTTTACGCACCGCGCACAGGAAAGACGTTCATTTGTGTGCACCAATAAAAACTTACCTTAAGATGTTCATGGCCGACCTAGCCCTTAGCGCAAAATCTTAATTTAAAAAAAAGAATGTATTGATCATTTAAGGAAAAACACAACCGAAATGCATTCATTCCACCCTACACACCCTACACACAAATGCTTCATAATTACAGACATCTCACTACTTATGACACACAACATCCAATTACTAAATTGAGGATACAGAGATAATGAACCTTGAAATCAGTGTTTCTTTCAGGCATACCTCCGGGGGGGGGGGGCAGTGCCCCCCCGGAGCAAGTCAAGTGCCCTCCCGGGGGAAAATGTGTAAGAAAAAATAATACTAAAAAAAAACTATTCTAAATTTAATTTTTATAAAATTTTTAAAAGTTATTGAAATGTGTGCCTTTAATCGATTACAATTATTGGAACAAATAAAATAACGCTTTGTTCGATATATATTGATGATCCATAGAGTTCAGGTTAATCTTGTTACAGGCTCGCAGAAATCGATTATAAATATGGTATTGTTTTGAAAATTGGCCGCTCCTGATCATAAGCTAAAGCTTACATTTTCTGATTCGCAAATATCGGTATCTTTTATTTAATTACATTTTGCAGCTGCAAAAGTTGAAAGACTTTTTAAATATAGTTCTTGCTAATAAATAAACATGTGCAATCTGTTTTTAAATTATATTGTATAATAGCATCATGCTTTAAAAAATCATTTTTAGCAAACATTTTAATGTAGTAGATTCCATAGATGTATTCTGACATAGATAAAATGAAAATTTAAAAATAATAATAATAATTTTAAAACAAAAAATTAGGAATTTAGCGGTTACATACAAATAGTGGACATTTCATCATAATGATTAAATCGAGTTTTTCTAATTTTTTAACACAGTTTCGGGAACAGAGTAAAATGATTTTTTTAAAAAGTCTTTATTTATTAAATCCCCAATGACTTTTCTCTGTTAATATTATAATAATAAACAATATTCCCCAGCTGTTTGAACTATTAAAAAAAATATTTTAAGATGATAATCCAGTAGAAAGAATATAATATATATTTAAACAACGAATAAAAAAATTTGAGTATTTCGATTATCTTGTAAATGCCATTTTTGGTAGCAGTTAAAAAAAAATTATATGGAATTGGTAAAAAAATTGTTTTCAAGTATAATATCAAAGAGGCAAGTTGTAATGATCTGAAGCAAATTATAGTAGTCTAAATTTCTTATTTAACATTTAAATCAACTGAATATTGAGAATCGAAACTTTAATAATTTATACGAAAAAAAAATCACACATTAATAAATATATGAGTCTTTTGTAAACAATTCTTGACTTCTAAACAATTATGTCGGTTACATATGATTTATAAATAAATACCAATTTTGAAAACCCCTAAAGATATATTCTATAGCCTTTTGTACAGAAAAGCTTTTTTTTCTTTTTGACTATGGTGAAACTTGGAAATATTTTGAAATAAATGTATGTTTTTGGTTTTTCTTTTTCGTTCAAAATGTAAAACTATTTTAGCATTTCTTTTTTGGGTTGGATACCTTTTTTGGAAGGAAGTCTTTTTTCTTAATTTTACAAATATTTTATAGTAAATTCATTATTTTTATGTAGTTGATCCCAAAAATATTTTAAAATAATAACTTTAAAAATACATTACTTTTCAATTAAAAAATTTTTTTTGCATACCACACTTAGTCAAGCAGAGACGTCCCTTGTACTATGGCTCTTATGTCAAATGACACATACAATCTTAACTAGCATCTCTCCCGTTGCTCTGCAGTTAAGTGTTTAATGATGCGAAACTAAATTTAACTACGGTATTTAAAAAAAAAATGCATTCTTGCATTTTGAATTTATAAAAAAATTTCCGGGCCCTATAAAGTTTTAAGGGGCGAGTCTAAGCTAAGGAGTATCTCTCGATAAAAAACATACCCTAAGGGATCCCAATTGGACTGAATTTATTTAATATTGTGCTGGTGGAAGAGTTAGTGATGTCCTGTTATTATCGTTATTTCTAGCGCTTCCCACCCAAATGTCTGAAATGTTTACATCAGTGGCGCTTCATCCCATTTAGGGCCCTGGCCTGCTCCACCCCATTCTTCCATTGGGATCGATCCATCGCTTTACACCTCCATGTGCGAACCCCAACCTTGTTAAGCCCTTCTCTACATCGTCAATCCATCTCAGTCTTGGTCGACCGGTGAGCCGTCTGCCCCTAGGTTTCTGCCTGTAGATAGTTTTTGTTGCTCCAGAATCCGGCATCCTTTCAATGTGTCCTGCCTAGGGCAGTCTGCCATTTTGTTTATATTGTTGTGACTATGGATGGGTATTTGTACAATTGATATAGCTCTTAGTTTGTGCGGATTCCCAAATCAAAATTGTCTATCATCGGGTCATATATTTAGCAGGTTCTCTGCTTTTCTGGTAGGAACCAAGTCTCACTACTGGTCTTGTGACAGTGGTGTATACTTCCTTCTTTGTTCCCTTATCAAGATTTTTGCTTTGAAGTAGCTTTTGTAAATTGAAATAAGAACGGTTTCATGCTGTTATTCTTTCTTGTACATCCGATTTTATTTCCTCTTGCTTATTTATAGTCACCCCTAGATATTTGAAAGTAGCTACCCTCTCAAAGACGTAGATGTTCATATTGATGAAGTCATCAGTGCGTATTTCCTGACATTATCATAAATATTGCCTTCGCTTTATTTACATCAAGACCAGCTTTGACCGTCACATCTTCAAGTTCCCTGAAAGTTTTAATTATATTATCAATGCTGTTTCTACCAAGTAGCGCTATATCATCTGTGTAGGCCAGGTATTGCAGTGGCTGGCTTTATAAAGTTCCTTATGGTTGTTCTGTACCACCTCTCAGATGCTCACACGTATGTTTCTAATGCTTTTTTCTAAAGTGATGTTGAAAATGATACACGGATTTTCTTGTCTGAGGCCCAGATTGATTGGGAACTCCCTCAAGTACTCCCTCTGTACTTTGATTCTACTTTTGTAGTTATCCATCGTCATATGTATGAGTCGGGTAAGTTTGTTAAGGACTCCAAGTTCCAGCACAGCATCGTTCATGTATTTCCTGTCTATGCTATCATAACCTGATTTATAGTCCACATATAGTTGGTGTATGTTGATGTATTCTTAGCATTTTGTACGAGACATCTAACAGTAAATATATGAACGTTTGAAATGCTCCTTCACACATTGTCTTAAAGATACGTTGAATACAGTGCATGATACCCTCACTAGGTAACTCTTGTTACCAGTGAAATATCCGCATCAACACCAGGCACAGAAACATTGCAAATCCCATATACATTCATAGGAGCCATAATGATCAATAAATTGATCGTGGGCCCTTAATAGACAGAAAAAGAAGAAGAAAAATTTGCACCACAATGCATCACTGCATTTTGAATTTATTATTTTTAAATTAAGGTGACCCCTGCCCCAACTTTTGCTCAAACTCTTCGGATTCCTCAATTTCTGCTAACCCCCCCCCCCTCCCTTTTTTTTCCTTGACGTCGATCAATGTGACTAACGGGTTGAATCTAATCTTGTGTCAAATGATTTTCTTCGGCACACCACAACCAAAATGAATTTAGTTTGTGTCTGGCACTGGTCGCCATAATGCCTACCCGATCAAATGAAAGTCTTATCAAAACATTCGAATCATGTATACTCCAAGATGCACCTTTTGATTGTTAAACAATCACACATTTTCTGCTGCCCTAATTCCCGATAAAAATTACTTGCCATGACAGCCAAATTTGGTGCTGATATATACACTGCCCAGCGGCGTGCCTAGTGTTAGCGCCACCCTAGGTGGGTTAACTTTTTTGCAACGCTACCTTTCTCGATAGAAACTCTGCAGATGTCCGAAAATCCCGCCGCTCTATCTAAAGAAAAAATGACACCTGGGAAGACCAAATGTTCGCGCCCCCCACTTCTACGTCACTGACGTGAGTCTTTGATGACAGGGGACAAGATTCATTTTTACACCCCCCCCCCTGGCTAAACTCTGAAACCTATTATTTTCATCCATTAACACTATAGCCCATTAGATGCCCCCGCTAGTCTGGCGCCCGGTGACATATGTCCCATCTGCCACCCCTTAGCTACGCCTCTGGCCACTTAAAAACTGGCACTGCCCCCCCGAGCGTCAAAAGTGCCCCCTCGGGGGAAAATTTCTGAAAGAAACACTGCTTGAAATAACGCTGTCCCTGGCATATACGCTATATCGTCACAGAATGGAAGGAAGGGTGGAAAAGTAAAATCAAGGGCGCTGAAATCTTCCTAGCCAAAATGGGGGCAGAGAGTTGGGGAGGGGCTCTGAACCCGCCCCAAAAAATTTGATACATTCAAATTACGAGTATTCATTGGGGCACAGACGTGACTTTAGTTTTGTATAAATGTACACTTAAATCAAAGAGCACCAGAGATATGCTATGGATTTTTAAAAAAAAATTGTTACTAAATAGTTATGTTGTTTTATGATATTCATTCAAAAATTATGAAACCATTTAATTTGTTTAAAATACTTCATTAGTAAATGTATATTTTTAATGATGCTAATGCGACGTACCGACGCTTACCGTCATAAAAATGCATTTAATACATATATAAAATAATATGGTTGCCCAGGTGCGGCGAGCGAGTTGTGGAGCTGAGTTATATTAGGATCAGGACCGAATGGCTAAAGAAGCAGTTTGTCAAGACTGGCTTTCTTTCTCTATTGAAAAAAATAAAATAATTTCAAACATTGAAAGGGGTAATTGGTTCCTTTTTTCTTTTCGTCTTCTTTATGATTGTGGTCGTACTACATGTCCAAACCCTTTAGCGAAATACAATTACACTGTGTATGGACAATGCAATGACAGCTGTGCGACTGTGTCGACTATCCGACTATGTATCATACCAAGGCAAAATAGATTGCAAATATATTTTCCCAGCTGTCATATAGGCCTATATTATCCCAGCTGTCACAAAGGCCTAAATTTAATACATTTATTTTTGTTTTGTTGTTATACAGCTGGTCTTTATTAAATAAATGTATTTTATTTCATTGTCACGATTATGTCTCTTTTGCTAATATTTTTATGTACAGCGCGGTGAGCCTATAAAAGACCAATAATAATAATAATAATAATATTATTATTCCAGCTGTCAAATAATCCTTCATTCAGCTTGTTGTTTCAAGTCGACGTCAAAGGAAAATAGTTCTCACATTCCGCCCTTTTGATGACTATAGTTTAGGCCTGCACAACTCAAAATGTAAAGCGGGCCGTAATACTTAATGAAAAACTTGTGCGGGCCAAATGATAATAGGAGAGGGGGGAAAGCTATTACGAAAATAGTATAATAAAGAATATTTTGTTACTTCGCGGGCCGCAAAGTGGGTGCTGACGGGCCGCATGATGCGCAGGCCTGCTATTGTTGGCTTGTTTTTACATCTACTTCACTCATTTTTCGACCTAATATTTCAATTTGGCTGGCTCAGAATACAAGTCTAATTACACTCTACCGAATTTAGCCTGAATTTCAATATATCATAACAATGCTAGTAATTAATATTTCAATACATTTCTGCTTTGCGTCTGAATTCGCTATTTGAATGAAGAAATAAGTTCATTTGCTATACATCCGGCGGGCCACAACATTTAACGTGGCGGGCCGCGCGGGTTGCCTGATTTTATTTTCCATTGATATATTGTGGTCTAAAACTACAGCAAGCATTTTTGTTGGGACAAAGGGCGAGAATCGATGGGACAAATCTAGGATATTAAACTTTTACTGCAGCTTCTAAAAATAGACTTGAGCAGTTGAGAATGTATTTAAATAAATGCGGAGTCTTTTAAAATAGAGCACCGATTCCACGTTGATGACTCGATGTTAACATTAAAATCATCCACGCAATAGGCTCGTCCGTCAATGCGCGGCCAAATTTGAATGCCAGAGTTGGTTGGACAATGGGCCATCCATATATAACATACGTAAAACAACAACATATTTTCATAACCCTGCCGCATCCTGCCAAAGCAAGGGGCCATTCATATATTAGATAAGCACTGAGCATCCATATGACAGCACGGGTAGGGGGCGCCACAATGTACCTACATTGGTGCATACATTCTACAATAATTATCCTCACAGTCTCTAAAAGAGTCATCTGTCTCCTAAAATATGTTAAATCCATGCTTTCTCATGGGGCCTATAAAAATATCATCACAGTGACTCACAGTTATCGGCACACTAATATTTGTGTTTTCATAAATCTATAAATAAGGGAAGCTTTTGATTTATTTAATGGACCTGAAATATGCATGGTGACGCGAGGCACCCTAAACCTGAAAGTAATTATCTTATGAAGCTTGTTAATTATTCAGTGCAAAAGGTATGTGGGAAAGGAAAAAGGGGCCGGGGGGGGGGTAGAATACATTGTTAAATTTATTTGCAAAGAGCATTAAAAAAAGAAACCTTTTAATTCCCACTTCTTAATCGTATTTCTATTTACTTAATGCACACAGTGCATGAATTGTTGACACACGTTTTGTAGTTTGGGATCTCTTCATTTCTTCAGAAGACAAAGATATTATTTAATGACTTAAATCTTTTAGTGTTGTATTTAGCCCAGATTCTTTGGTAAATTCTGAATATTATACATTCCCCCAGATTGTACAAAACTGTGGGAGACATCTGTGGGAGACATCTGTGGAAGACATCTACGGGAGACATCTGTGTGAGGCATCTATGGGAGACATCTGTGGGAGACATCTAGAGTTAATCTGACATGAGTTTTCTTCAAAATAAAAAAACCCAACTAAATGGTTATATGTTACCCACGTTTTAAGCAGTTTTGGATGTACTTGAAAAATGCACAATTTAAACATAGTAAAAATTGAAGAACAAAACTGTAACGTTCAGTTTTAAAAGCAAAGTTCTTCTTCTTCTATATTTTTAGGACCCACGATCAATGAATTGATTATTCTGGTTTCTATGTTCAGAGGGATTTGCGATGTAAGTATGCATGGTTTTGAAGAGGATACTTCACTGGTTGCAAGGGCTACTCAGCAATGGTATTATGAACTGGGGGTTGGAAGACAGGAGGCAATAGACGTACATGTGTCGAGTGTAGTCGCCTCAACTGTTGATTTTGGTAGCTTGTTCCAGTCCCTTTTGTCTTTGGCAGGAATGAGGAGCTCCTGTACTGAGGTCTTGTTAATTGTAAACATGAAGTTGCTTTTTTAAAATAGAATTTTGTACCATGGTAAAATAACTTACAATAACCTAACTATAAAAACTATACATACGTTCATTACTTAATTGGTTAATTAGTAAGTGTCGAGTAGCGTCAGTGAAATCAATTTTAATTATCGGGTATTGTGGGTATGTCAATACAACGCAAGGGGCTGCACAGACTTTTCACCTGAGAGCGGCTACACAAAAGTATTTTTTGGTCATAGCAGGTAAGGGGAAAACTGGACATTTTCAAAGTTGAATCGAAGTGCAGTATTTGCTTGTTGTACGCTCTTAAACAATTTATACAATCAAGACAGCACGATATTTCATGGCTATATACATTAATTATTGTCCATTCAAAATTTAGGTATGTTTTTAACCAAATAACTTTTAGGGTGGGGGTGATGGTGAAATTAACTTTTAAAAATAATTTTAATATGATTGCAGGAATAAATATCTTTCGAAGTGTCGTTAAAAAATTTCATTTTTGTCAAATATTCTGGCTCACGATGAACCTTCTCGCTCATAACATAATATTTGATTGTCTAAGATCTTCTGATTATGTCAATTCCTTCACCTGGTCTTTTTTATTCCACTTCACAATAACTCTCTCTCTCTCTCTTTCTCTGTCTCTCTCTCTCTCTCTCTTTCTCTGTCTCTCTCTCTCTCTGCTAAGAAAAGGCAACACTGTCCAAATAAGTACACTAACAATCCTTTATTCCAGATGTTGTATAATTCATATTAGTCCTTTGACATAGTATCAAATGTACAAGAAGATATTCACAGCTTGCAATCAAAATCAGCTACCAATCAGTCAATCCATTTTGAGAGCCAAAATCTCACACGACCTCTCAAAACCAAGTTATATCGCGCTTTCTCAAGATCGTTCACTCTCACGTCCGTGAACGTAAAAAACCAGCGCCGCTCTGATCAAAAATAGTTAACTCCCCTTTATACCTCTAACAAATGATTCACCCGTCCGTGACACGACAATCGTTCACCTCGCTCACATACCCCATTTCTCCAAAAATCCACACACACACACTGCCCTGTTTTCATGACCTTGACAATTTTCATATTTCTTTACATTTATTTTGATCGCATTTGCCATCCATCAGTTATTCATTCGGGCTTCAATAAAATATAAGCATTATAATACCTGAACAATTTGACACTTAAGGTGAGAAAATATTTTTTAACAAATTCCGTAGACATTATTTGAACAGAATGTGAAGATCTTTAGAGAAATTTAATATTAGTATTAGTAGCCAAGAAATACATTTCTTATATAAGCCTGTAGAGAGTAGGCTCTCTTTACAGCCTTCCCTCCCCCTTTTTTTTCTTCCTCGAATCACGATATATTTAATACGTAAACTGACACCCCATAACCTCTTTCACCCCATAACCTCTTTCACCCCATAACCTCTTTAAACTTTAAATTATCTGAAAAAAAGAATACGATATTTTCACGTCTGCTAGAGCAATGGTTTCAACTGGAGGTTTGCGATACAAAGTTGTCTCCTCGTGGTTCACCAATACGA
Source organism: Omphiscola glabra (assembly GCA_964017045.1). Lineage (NCBI taxonomy): Eukaryota > Metazoa > Mollusca > Gastropoda > Lymnaeidae > Omphiscola > Omphiscola glabra. The sequence goes on along the minus strand of OZ024801.1, from coordinate 5,652,328 downwards.
CGTAGGATTGTGATATTGAGGAACAAATATAGACGCCCTCTTTGGATAGAGAAAATATAGACGCCCCATGTGGATAGAGGAAATATAGACGCCCTCTGTGTATAATGGAAATATAGACGCCCCCTATGGAGAGAGGAAATATAGACGCCCTCTATAGATGGAAGAAATTAATCTCATCTAAGAAGATTGTAATAGTAATAATAATAATAAAATGATTACTATTATTTCTTGTTAGCATATTGCAAGTTATTGACATAACCCTGGGAAATGTACCACTTTATCTCGATTTTAAACATACATATGAGGAAGTTGATTGAATTTAAACATACAGATGAGAAAGTTGATTGAATTTAAACATACAGGTGAGGAAGTTGATTGAATTTAAACATACATATGAGGAAGATGACTGAATTTAAACATACAGATGAGGAAGATGACTGAATTTAAACATAAAGATGAGAAAGTTGAGTGAATTTAAACATACATATGAGGAAGTTTAATGAATTTAAACATACATATGAGAAAGTTTAATGAATTTAAACATAAAGATGAGAAAGTTAACTGAATTTAAACATACAGATGAGGAAATTGAGTGAATTTAAATATACAGATGAGGAAGTTGAGTGAATTTAAAAACACAGATGGGGTTGACTGTAACTGTATTTTAATATAAACTAATATAAATATGTGTATTAGGTGTACTCTGCGCCACATACCCACTTCTATCACCCCCACATAGCCACTTCTATCATCACCATATACCCACTTCTATCATCACCACATACCCACTTCTATCAGCACCACATACCCACTTCTATCATCACCACATACCCACTTCTATCAGCACCACATACCCACTTCTATCATCACCACATACCCACTTCTATCAGCACCACATATCCACTTCTATCAGCACCACATACCCACTTCTATCATCACCACATACCCACTTCTATCAGCACCACATACCCACTTCTATCAGCACCACATACCCACTTCTATCAGCACCACATACCCACTTCTATCAGCACCACATATCCACTTCTATCAGCCTACACAGAAAATGAAGAAGAGCGTTGGTGAAAATGCGCAGCCTTTTTTCGCTCCCCTGATGAGTGTACATGCTTAAAAGACAGCTCCACTGAAGGTATGGCTGAGCATGTTTTCATGAAGTAACTTTATGTGTGGGACCAGTCGTGGGGAACAACCTATTTTGTGCAAGATACTTAACAGGCCATTCCGGCTTACCAAGACGGATGAATTGTTCAGATCTATGATAGCAATGTAAAGAGGCCTTATGCTGTTCAAAACACTTCTCCTGCGACTGGGGTAATGAGAATATCATGTCTTCAGTTGGACGACCACATCGGAAGCCGCACTGGGATCCTGGGTAGATGCAATAACGCATGCTCTACAATCGCTTAAGGGCGACGCGGCCGAAAGTCTTACCAACTAAGGCAAGGAGAGAAATTCCTCGGTAAGTATAATAATCACTATGGTCTCCTTTATTTTAGTACACTGTTACGATGTTGGTGTCTCTCGTGACCTGGGGAAGGCGACCTGCTTCCCAACACTGACAGAGAAACTCATGTGAGGGCTGAAGTAATTTTTAGTTTTCCAATTTCGAGGAATTCGGGAGAAATGCCGTCAATCCCTGGTGCCTTCCCATCAGCAAGGTAATCATTTGCCGTTTCGAGCTCCAGCAAAGTTGTCTCTTCATCCAGTTCTTCCATTGTTGACAAGACGGGGATATTATCCAGTTCGGTCTCGGTGACTATTTCATTGCTTAGTATATAGTTCTAGATAATGCTCAACCCAATGCCGAAGTTCAAAGGCGCTGTGGGTTTCTTAGCCAAATCAACGTGCGAGCAGGGGTCAGGGAGAGGATTGGATCCCTACCCTTGAAAAATCTAGAACAATTCAAAATACAACAATTCATTTTGGCGTATATGAATTTAGTTTTACATCAGTCTACACTTAATTGAGCAACAGAGAAATGCTGTGACATTTAAGTGTCTCTCCACTTGAGTGTGTTTATAAAAAATTTGTATTTTTCAAATTGTTACCAAATAGTACTGTTTTATAATACTTATTAACACTATTATTAATCAATCAAACTATTTTATTTGCTTCAATTTTTCATTATTAGTGATATCTTTGAAAGGTGTCAATACAACGTACCAGCGCTCACGTCACAAAAAAGCATGTATTATATTTTCTGCCTCCTTTAGTAAAAATTCTGTTTTGGCTTCCTTTTAATCAGATTTGGCTTCTTTATGTTTCAAGGGGCCCCAGCCACAATCACAATCTTTTGACAATGAATAGTTATAATAGCTATGTGTCCCTCTATAGACTCTGACCAATGCATCGTACAAAGGAAACATTAGATTGCAAACACATGATAAAGTTCACAATTATAACCACACTGGTGGATTTACTATAAGACAAAACGAAATCATAGAATCATTAAAATCAGTAAAGAGTTTTATGAACTTAGACTTTAAAAAACCGTTATTTTTAACATCTCAGGCAATTCTATACCACTTAACATCAAACGTTTCTATCGCAGTTAACATCTCATGCATGTCTATACCAGTTAACATCTCATGCATGTCTATACCAGGTAACATCTCATGCATGTCTATACCAGTTAACATTTCATGCATGTCTATACCAGTTAACATCTCATGCATGTCTATACCAGTTAACATCTCATGCATGTCTATACCAGTTAACATCTCATGCATGTCTATACCAGTTAACATTTCATGCATGTCTATACCAGTTAACATCTCATGCATGTCTATACCAGTTAACATCTCATGCATGTCTATACCAGTTAACATTTCATGCATGTCTATACCAGTTAACATCTCACGCAAGTCTATACCAGTTAACATCTCATGCATGTCTATACCAGTTAACATCTCATGCATGTCTATACCAGGTAACATCAAGCATGTCTATACCAGGTAACATCTCATGCATGTCTATACCAGTTAACATCAAGCATGTCTATACCAGGTAACATCTCATGCAAGTCTATATCAGTTAACATCAAGCATGTCTATACCAGTTAACATCTCATGCATGTCTATACCAGTTAACATCAAGCATGTCTATACCAGGTAACATCTCATGCAAGTCTATATCGGTTAACATCTCATGAAAGTAAAAACTTTTATCAGTGTCAGGGAAAGCTCCGAGGGCAGGGATGTTTAGGTGGCACCGGGTGTTTGGGGACCCTGGGTGTTAAGTGGGCCCTGGGTGTTAAGGTGGCCCTGGGTGTTAAGGTGGCCCTGGGTGTTAAGGTGTCCCTGGGTGTTAAGGTGGCCCTGGGTGTTAAGGTGGTCCTGGGAGTTAAGGTGGCCCTGGGTGTTAAGGTGGCCCTGAGTGTTAAGGTGGCCCTGGGTGTTAAGGTGGCCCGGGGTGTTAAGGTGGCCTTGGGTGTAAAGGTGGTTCTTTTGAAGCACCTATGGAGGTGCTAAAATCTTGTTAACAACGGAAAGTTAAACTCTAAAACAAAATGAAAACTGGTGTAGACACTTTTTACTAAATCCTATTCTCTTGATAATTCATATTTTAAAAAAATAGTTGATATTTTGGGAGAGGGCTCCAGATTCAGAGTTTGCTCCGGGGGGGGGGGGGACAATTTTTATACCAACACTTCTGATTTAACCTATTATTTATTAGAGTGGCTCTACGTAGCACACATTATTAACCTATTATTTATTAGAGTGGCTCTACGTAGCACACATTATTAACATATTATTTATTAGAGTGGCTCTACGTAGCACACATTATTAACCTATTATTTATTAGAGTGGCTCCACCTAGCACACATTATTAACCTATTATTTATTAGAGTGGCTCTACGTAGCACACATTATGCGTCAGATAAATACCATGTTTGTGTTCTAATAACATTTTCGCCTCTGCCAAATGGAGTTATCTGTTAGCCTATGGCCTATCAATTCAGCGTGATAGAAACTGATTATCTCAAACATTCTTACATGCAAGGATTTAAATCATAATCAAGATTAAGATATGGGAAGCTGACAGGGTACACAACTCCATAATATATATTATCTGTAGTAAATTAAGGGCCATGTAAACAGCCAAGAGCAAATCATTCACAGTTGGAGATTGGCGTTACGTTTTTTTTAACCAACAGTGCTGCGCAGCATACCAATGAGTTGTTTCCCCTGATTGAGTTAGCGTTCCTTTCTTTGCAAGGACAGACTAACGTTCAGCGATGGCTCTGCGTGCAGACGGTGGATAGATATGTTTCGTAGTGTGTCTGAATACATAGGCTTTTTTTCTTCTTCTGATTTTCAAGAATTAAATGGATCCTAAGAAAAAGCGTGAATTGGTATTAGATTCTCACTTGTATTACTTTCATGATACAGTTCTTAAAAGGAGCATAGAGTGCAGGTAAATACCGCTGATCAACCGACCGACCGACTGAACCAATCTTGTTCTTGTTTCTTGTGCCTTATGTACCCACTAGACAACTCCGCTCATCCGATAGTGGCAAACTCTCGATACGTTCGCATTTGCTGGCCCAACCATCTGGAACACCCTTCCAGACGCTCTCAGACACAGCCAGACGCTGGAGTCCTTCAAGACAAATTTAAAAACTCATCTATTTCGCAAACACCTTATGGGGTGAAGTTGTATACCATCTTTTTCAGCTAGTTATTAACTCCCAGCTTTGTTTTTGTACCGCGCTTCGAGCCTTTGGGGATGAAGCGTGATTTTCCAAATGAACTTTATTATTATTATTATTAAAAACATAAGTAAGACTCCATTTAACGACTACCAACAAAATAGATACAAATTTACGACACATGTTTAGCAAAGCAACATAACAAATAATTACAAATAAGACATTGTTTGCCTTTATCGAAGAAATGAGTTTGTATTCTCCTCCCCCCCAACCAAATGAAATTAACAATGGAGTTGTGTCTCGATTGTCTCAAAATAACTTTTATCTTGTATACTTGATTATCATTTAATTCAGAACGTCGTATAGAGCGATGCACTAATCAGAACGTCGTATAGAGCGATGCACTAATCAGAACGTCGTATAGAGCGATGCACTAATCAGAACGTCGTATAGAGTGATGCACTAATCAGAACGTCGTATAGAGCGATGCACTAATCAGAACGTCGTATAGAGCGATGCACTAATCAGAACGTCGTATAGAGCGATGCACTAATCAGAACGTCGTATAGAGCGATGCACTAATCAGAACGTCGTATAGAGCGATGCACTAATCAGAACGTCGTATAGAGCGATGCACTAATCAGAACGTCGTATAGAGCGATGCACTAATCAGAACGTCGTATAGAGCGATGCACTAATCAGAACGTCGTATAGAGCGATGCACTAATCAGAACGTCGTATAGAGCGATGCACTAATCAGAACGTCGTATAGAGCGATGCACTAATCAGAACGTCGTATAGAGCGATGCACTAAGCGACGGAAAGCAAAGCATTCAACCCAGATCATATAATATAAAAATTGTTTGTGTTTATGGGAGTTTATGTGTGTGTATGTGTGTGTGTGTGTGTGTGTGTGTATGTATGTTTGTGTATGTGTGTGTGAGCGCGCGTATGTCGCATAAACCATGTGTGTGTTTGGGGGGGGGGGGGGTTTTAAGTAAGTAATATTTTCCTCAACATACATTTTTTTAGGAGCTTCTAAATTATTCTTTATTTTAAAAAAACAACATTAAATTAATGCACATTTGGAACATTAATTAATGCACATTTGCACATTAATTGAAATGTTACAAAGCATGGTTGTTGTTGTTGTTGTTGTTGTTGTTGTTTTTAAGCTTGCCTTTTGTTTAGACTGATAGGTCCGATTTAGTTTAATGATAGTTGAATGTTTTTGAATAGTGTAATAAGAGCCTCAATTTTTTTACTTACGTCCCACTGAGACCTTTGCACAGTGTTTCTAAACGATTTTATCACGATAGTTAAAATACAGAGTGTCTTGACAGGAGCAAATCTAGCTCGTCCTTACGCGGAGCTATGAATCAAAGTATAACCTACGTCACACCAATTAGGCACCTCGTTATGTTGAACAGGCGGCAGGAATCTCAAAGTCATTAACGTCACCATAATTATTCTGTAACTGTTTCATAATTTTAACGGTGTGTATATTCAATTTCAACGGTGTGTATATTCAATTTCAATGGTGTGTATATTCAATTTTTAGGTTGACTTTATGTTAAATTTTACCCAATGAGCCCATCTCAACTGAAGATACAAAGCACGAATAAGGTGATATCAAAGTGTGTGTTCCACCCAGGGCCTTTCCCAAGGGTAGACCTGATCGCAGGAACAGCTGGACCCAGTGGGCCACAAGGGTCGTTGATATTTTGGGCCGCCCTTACATGTAGTTGTGTCACAGACAAGGCTGATGTGTAGTTGTGTCAGGAGCTGTCAAGAAAACGCACCCCAGTAATTGATCAACCCACTTTGCCAACAATCGTGGACTTTATCGTTTGACGTCACGTTTTGCTTGAGTTGGCCTTTTGTGCTGAGCCAGTGGGGATAACTCTGTATCCAAGGAAAGCAGAGATAACAAGTATTATTTTTTCCTTTGTTAGACATGCAGGAACACTAAAGGAGTCTTCACTCTTAATCCGGAGACATACAAAGAGAGTCTTACCTCCTGACGGTTCTTTTATAAATATAATTTGTCAATGGCATGCAAGTTGAAACACCTAAAGTGGAAAATTGAAAAAAAAAGAGAGTGACTTCCCATATTCATATATTTTAACAAAGGGCTGTGAGATTTATTGAATCCTAATCTATTTATATGTCATAGCTTCATTTGCAAGGGGGACAACTTTTGCTTATCTGCTTTTGTGTGATCATTTCAATATCTACACTGCCAGGATATGATAATGAAGAGTTAGCGAAATATTTTATTTACTTGTCTTATTATTTTGGTTATTTTGTTCTGAGGTTGCGTTTGGGGCCTTTGAAATTGAACGCCGTCAGTACGTTACAGCGTGCCATGTCTTGGGATCGGTCTATTCAACGCCCTTAGTACTTTACAGCGTGTCAAGTCTTGGGATGGTTCAGTGGCCTCAGTACTTTACAGTGGGCCATGTTTTGGGATCGGTCTATTCAACGCCCTCAGTACTTTACAGCGTGTCACGTCTTGGGATCGGTCTATTCAATGCCTTTAGTACTTTACAACGTGTCACGTCTTGGGATCGTTATATTCAACACCCTCACTACTTTACAGCGTGTAACGTCTTGGGATCGGTCTATTCAATGGCTTTAGTACTTTACAACGTGTCACGTCTTGGGATTGGCCTATTCAACGCCCTTAGTACTTTACAGCGTGTCACGTCTTAGGATCGGTCTATTCAATGCCCTTAGTACTTTACAACGTGCCATGTCTTGGGATCGGTCTATTCAATGCCCTCAGTACTTTACAGCGTGTCACGTCTTGGGATCGGTCTAATCAACGCCCTTAGTTCTTTACAGCGTGTCACGTCTTGGGATCGGTCTATTCAACGCCCTCAGTACTTTACAGCGTGTCACGTCTTGGGATCGGTCTATTCAATGCCCTTAGTACTTTACAACGTGTCATGTCTTGGGATCGGTCTATTCAATGCCCTCAGTACTTTACAGCGTGTCACGTCTTGGGATCGGTCTATTCAACGCCCTTAGTTCTTTACAGCGTGTCACGTCTTGGGATCGGTCTATTCAACGCCCTCAGTACTTTACAGCGTGTCACGTCTTGGGATCGGTCTATTCAACGCCCTCAGTACTTTACAGCGTGTCACGTCTTGGGATCGGTCTATTCAACGCCCTCAGTACTTTACAGCGTGTCACGTCTTGGGATAGGTCTTTCAACGCCCTTAGTACTTTACAGCGTGTCACGTCTTGGGATCGGTCTATTCAACGCCCTCAGTACTTTACAGCGTGTCACGTCTTGGGATCGGTCTATTCAATGCCCTTAGTACTTTACAGCGTGTCACGTCTTGGGATCGGTCTATTCAACGCCCTTAGTACTTTACAGCGTGTCACGTCTTGGGATCGGTCTATTCAACGCCCTTAGTACTTTACAGCGTGTCACTTCTTGGGATCGGTCTATTCAACGCCCTCAGTACTTTACAGCGTGTCACGTCTTGGGATCGGTCTATTCAACGCCCTCAGTACTTTACAGCGTGTCACGTCTTGGGATCGGTCTATTCAACGCCCTTAGTACTTTACAGCGTGTCACGTCTTGGGATCGGTCTATTCAACGCCCTTAGTACTTTACAGCGTGTCACGTCTTGGGATCGGTCTATTCAACGCCATGGGTACTGACAGCATGTAATAACTTGTGATCGGTCTATTCAACCCCATGAATACTTGACAGCTGTAATAACCTGGGATCATGGTTCCTTTCGGGATCCCGAGCGATGTTTACCAAACAAAGGACTTCGCGGGAAATTTTTCAATTTCGGAATATCCTCACAAATTGTCCTTATAAGACAGGAAAAAAACACTACAAAATGTAAAGGTAGTTTTTTTAAATTTCCAAATTTAACAGAGTAAGAACAACAATATTTTTTCCCCGAAAAGAACCCATTGTTACAAATTATTAGCAGCATAGACACCTTTGCATGTAATTATTTCATGAGGGATTTGAGGCTAAAAGTAGTGGCTTGTCACGAATCCAAACTTCTCTAAGTGTTGAGTTGTTTTTCTGCAAGTGGTTTAACCAGTATATTACTAGTTGGGAGTAAGCAGCAGAAAATGAGGCAACTAGTAGCAAGGGACCAAACTCTGACTAACCTTAACAGTTTTAACTTATTTCTCCATAGACAATAAAAATTAAAGGACTATAAAAAAAACAACTCTTTTATATTTCTAAACAGTTTATATATTTAATAATTTAATTTCATCCCGGGATTTCGGAAGGAGGAAAACTGTATCCCAGTTTCTAGGGATAAGCAAATCCCGGGAAATGAAAGCCCTACCCTATCAGTCTTTTGAACGCCACAGTTCTTTACAGCATGACGTAGTGGGATCGGTCTTTTGAAAGCACTCAGTACTTTACAGTGCGCCATGTCTTTGAAACGGTTTATTGAACGCCTTAGGTACTATACAGCGTACCATGTCTTGGAATTGGTCTAGTAAACGCCTTCGGTACTATACAGCGTACCATGTTGGTCCTGCAGTTCTTAGGACAGGCTTACCTCATAGTTCATGTTTAACTTTCATAGGATCAGGCTGTCAGAAGACATTGGACTCATCAAAAATGGGACGAACGAATTGAGACAACAACCCAGGCAACTCGAGTCTTGTTCTAATGTTGAAAATTACATTTAATTGCTATACTAATAACTAGTATGCATTTTTTACAGCTATTATGTATAGAAATATCAAACTTACGAACATTTCTTTGAAACTTCGTTCAATCATTTTTTATAATTGAACTGCACCAATTTTCCCCAGTTCACCGGCAATACTCATGTCTCAAGTTCTGAACAAGGGCCATATGTAATCATTTCATTGTAATGTGAGCACCCCGATGTCTTGCTGGACCATAATTTCGTTGTTCTTTTTTTTAAGGTCAGTGTGACGCATGAATGGATGACACCAGCACCAAGGTACTTTGTATGGTTCTGCTGTTCATTGACACGCTCCTGTTTGGATGGCCGCCTTATCTTCTGGTCAAAGATGGAAACCAGACGCCCCGGGTGGCGCGGATAAGAAAACTTGTCATTTCTTATTTAACCTGTTTTGCCGGGGGCGTGTTCTTTGGGGCGTGCATGCTCCACCTGCTGGCTGAAGGGAGGGAAGAAATGGAGGATTACTTCACTAAGGTCAGTGTTGACAATTGTAAGGCGAGAGTTGAGATGACAATGCTAGTCTGTGCTCATGAATCAGAACTATCTCCCTTTATCATTTAAGATTGATAAGATAAGACTCTTCAATTGATCCACTGTACCTATTTATTAATGGCATATTGATAAACATTTATGATTAAATACAAAAATAACTAATTACGGCATAAACGCAAAGGAAAATGAGGTCTTGAGAACTATAACTTTACTGGTCCTAAACGTATGGTAAAAGATAAAGGGCGGCAGCGGAAGTCGATGAGAGAAGTTTGAGGTTTCTACGTCCCCTTTTTTTTATGGTAAAAGATAAAGGGCGGCAGCGGAAGTCGATGAGAGAAGTTTGAGGTTTCTACGTCCCCCTTTTTTTTATGGTAAAAGATAAAGGGCGGCAGCGGAAGTCGATGAGAGAAGTTTGAGGTTTCTACGTCCCCTTTTTTTATGGTAAAAGATAAAGGGCGGCAGCGGAAGTCGATGAGAGAAGTTTGAGGTTTCTACGTCCCCTTTTTTTATGGTAAAAGATAAAGGGCGGCAGCGGAAGTCGATGAGAGAAGTTTGAGGTTTCTACGTCCCCTTTTTTTATGGTAAATGCCAAAGCAAAAGCGAAAGAAGAAGCGAGGGAAAACAATCTGCAGGCCCGCACCTGGGGGGGGGGGGGCACCATGGCACTTGTCAGGGGCCCGAGCTATATAGGGGCCCGCCTTTTTAAAATATACGCACATGTTTGAAACACGAAAGGGGCCCGAACTCTGTCAGCTGCCTGGGGCCCAGAATTTCCTAGGTGCGGGGGCTGCAATCTGAAAAGATCCATATAAAGTACAATTTATTTAAAGTGACAAACAATTAAAACTAGCAGACAGCACCGTGGATAGGTCTGGATAACAAATGTTTGACCGGTTATCCAAAGTATGACAATCCTTCAATAAACATGGCGGATAACTCTGGATTATACAGGTTATACAAAGTACGACAAACATCCATATCTGGCAATAAACATGTGTTTCATAACGAGCCATATTGGATAATAAAGTTGAACAGCTACGATGACTGATTACAACAGTACAGCCATTTTACTATTAAGGGGCTCCTGGCCACATTTTTATACATTCTTGTATTTGAAAGAATTGTTTTTATTCAACCATTTTTAAAAAAAAAAATGTTTCGTCTATCATAAAACATATTCCGTCTATCATAAAACATATTCCGTCTATCATAAAACCTATTCCGTAAATCATAAAACATATTCAGTCTATCATAAAACATATTCCGTCTATCATAAAACATATTCCGTTTATCATAAAACATATTCCGTCTATCACAAACTGCTTGGAAATTATGCGCCATATTGGGTCTAGTTGACCCTGACCTTTCTGTTGACCAGGCCAAAGTGAACATAGACTTCCCTGTGTTTGAAGCTGTCGTGGCCGGTGGATTCTTCACGATCGCCTTGATCGAGCAGATAGCCCATCGTCTGATGAAAGGCTCAGCTGACGCCCAACACAATTCGCTGGACGCTAAAAGGGAAAGCCTCAACCACGAGGCACTCAACGGAGGTAATCCAAGGTATTCATTTTATCAGGTATAGGGGTGGGGGTGGGGGGCTACATGGGTGGCATAGGTGTATCAAGGTGTAAGGTTCTGTATATGTTGACATAGGAGTAGCATGGTATAAGGTGCTTTATAAGATGGCATAGGTGTGGTACCAAATAATTTTTTTTTCATATGGTGACATGCTATAGTTTCGTGATACATACGGTGTCATAATGTGTCTTAAGGTATAGTATTGTGATATATACGTTTACATAATGTGTCGTATGGTTTAGTATTGTGATACATACGTTACATAACGTGTCATATGGTTTAGTATTGTGATACATACGTTACATAACGTGTCTTATGGTTTAGTATTGTGATACATACGTTACATAACGTGTCATATGGTTTAGTATTGTGATCCATACGTTACATAACGTGTCATATGGTTTAGTATTGTGATACATACGTTACATAACGTGTAATATGGTTTAGTATTGTGATACATATGGTGGCATAACGTGTCATATGGTTTAGTATTGTGATACATACGGTGACATGGGGCGCCACATTTTGCTTTACATAAAAGGGTGTTGGGAATTACAAGGTAAAAGTCGATCGCCCGATCTCTTCCTAGAGAACGAATCGCTGACTATGTAAAATAAACGAGAATAACTTGATAGTCTTGCCAGACTAATATCAATGAATCGCAAGTCAAGGTCAGTCCAGGACAGACAATGTCAGACAAGTTCTTTGACTGAGTTCGCCAGCACTGTTTTCTGAACTTTGAATTGGTGACCGATTTTGTCATGAACTTTTTGTGACTCATTTTCAGTCTGACCTTTTAAAAAAGGGGGTATGGAAATAACAGTTGGTGGCGAGAGGAAAAGATGGAGGACAGGTGGGGTGTGGGACAATGGAAAGACGCCAATGAAAGAGTCATGACCATGAATATATGAATTAATGACCAGAAAGAATTACAACTGATTTGCTTTTAGCAAACTGGTTTCACCTTAAAGGGCTACAATAGGCATAAAGATTGGCAGTGGGTCTAGTCAAATTTATAGATGACGTCTTCAGATACATTTGTGGAATGAAAGTTTTCCCTCATCTCTACGGTCAAATAGTTAAACTTCCTGTATAAGCGAGTTTAAATTTCTTGCCCCGTGGGGGTGAAAGAATCAGACTTCTAAAACTAAGAAGACATCTGCCAGTGTTTTCATTATGAAGAATAATGACGCAGAAAAAGACACAAGGACGTCATTCCATGCCATGAGGGAGAACCATCTGTTGAACTAATGTCTTTAGCACCGTCAGATAGATCATTGATAAAACTTGACCCGATCTCTTTAGGAGAACTACAAAAAAAAGAACAAATGACTATAGAGCATATAGAGCTGAATAAAAGTGAACACACATAACTTGTGATAGAACGGGACTTGTGATAGAACGGGACTTGTGATAGAATAGAAATTGTGATAGAACAGAACTTGTGTTAGAACAGAACTTGTGATAGAACAAACTTGTGATAGAACAGAACTTGTGATAGAACAGAACTTGTGTTAGAACACACAAAACTTGTAATACAACACACAGAACTTGCGATAGAACAGAACTTGTGATAGAACAGAACTTGTGTAAGAACAGAACTTGTGATAAACACACAAAACTTGTAATACAACACACAGAACTTGCGATAGAACAGCTTTTGTGATAGAACAGAACTTGTGATAGAACACACAAAACTTGTAATACAACACACAGAACTTGCGATAGAACAGACCTTGTGATAGAACAGAACTTGTGTTAGAACACACAAAACTTGTAATACAACGGGCCCATGTCATACCGTAATGACAGGAATTTGTAGTCCTCGGATATCGCCCTTGGTTTTGACCTGTACTAGACAAGAGATTGATGTCCCCTGGGTCATGAAAAATTGTGGGTAAATACAAGGCGCTCTAAGCCTTGTTAAGCGAACAACAATGTTAACCATGAGAAATAGCATTACAAATAACTGATATCCTCGTCTGTGAAGTTGGAGAGAAAAATGCAAATTGATAATGATCTAAGATAGTCTGGAAATAAAATTTAAAAAAATTCAAATAAAGGTTATATTTAAACAATATACACACTGCATCAGCTTATCATTCTTAGAGGTTGTTAAAATATGAAAAGTTTAGTTTTTAAAATATGAAAAATTTGGTTTTTAAAATATGAAAAATGTGGTTTTTAAAATATGAAAAGTTTAGTTTTAAAATATGAAAAGTTTAGTTTTTAAAATATGAATAATTTGGTTTTTAAAATATGAAAAGTTAGGTTGTTAAAATATGAAAAGTTAGGTTGTTAAAATATGAAAAGTTAGGTTGTTAAAATATGAAAAGTTTAGTTTTTAAAATATGAAAAGTTTAGTTTTTAAAATATGAAAAATTTGGTTTTTAAAATATGAAAAATGTGGTTTTTAAAATATGAAAAGTTTAGTTTTTAAAATATGAAAAGTTTAGTTTTTAAAATATGAATAATTTGGTTTTTAAAATATGAAAAGTTAGGTTGTTAAAATATGAAAAGTTAGGTTGTTAAAATATGAAAAGTTAGGTTGTTAAAATATGAAAAGTTTAGTTTTTAAAATATGAAAAGTTTAGTTTTTAAAATATGAAAAATTTGGTTTTTAAAATATGAAAAGTTAGGTTGTTAAAATATGAAAAGTTTAGTTTTTAAAATATGAAAAGTTTAGTTTTTAAAATATGAAAAATTTGGTTGTTAAAATATGAAAAGTTTAGTTTTTAAAATATGAAAAGTTTAGTTTTTAAAATATGAAAAATTTGGTTTTTAAAATATGAAAAATTTGGTTTTTAAAATATGAAAAATTTGGTTTTTAAAATATGAAAAGTTTTGTTGTTAACTAGTTTCCAAGTCACATTCATTGTTTCTAAAGCACGCTGCCCAAGGGTGTGGACAATATCTTGTATCAAACATCAACAGTGCCAACGGTCAGTGGCAGCAGTGTATCAAACGGCGTCGCTGGAGTCTACCAGTCCCGTGGCATGTACGGCGCTGTTGAAGAGACCAACACCCAGTCAACGGCAGCTGACGAGAACATCATTCGCTACAAGGCAAGGGACGCAAACGGAGTTCCTTCCTGCAACATGGCTGAGGTTGTTATCTCCCCTTCAAGACAACCCAACCAAGCATTGGAGGAGACCAGAGATGACAAAGGTGAGGTCATGTGGTGTAATGATATGTCAAAGGTCAGCGCTTACTACACACATTCGAAAGGAGTTTATCTGTTACAATGAAAGTTAAATTTGTTAACAGCGATGCGCCACTATAATATTTTGTAAAAAAAAGACATTTACTGTAGACCTGTATTTTAAATTAAATATAGGTCCGAGATGAAGGCAAGAGACATTCAACATACCCCAGGGGTTATGCTGTTACGCGTTGTATTTTATTTTTTGGGACACGTAACACTCTGCGGGCCAGAGAAAGAAGGCGTGCGGTTCCCCAGGCCTTGCGTTTGCATAATCGCAAGGCATTAGTGCAATAATGTTTTAAAAACGAGGTGCCACTAGAACAGCGTGCCACTAGAACAGGATGCCACTAGAACGAGGTGCCACTAGAACAGGGTGCCACTAGAACAAGGTGCCACTAGAACAGGATGCCACTAGAACAGGGTGCCACTATAACAGCGTGCCACAAGAACGGGGTGCCACTAGAACAGGGTGCCACTAGAACTGGATGCCACTAGAACAGGGTGTCACTAGAACAGCGTGCCACAAGAACGGGGTGCCACTAGAACAAGGTGCCACTAGAACAGGATGCCACTAGAACAGGATGCCACTAGAACAGGATGCCACTAGAACAGCGTGCTACAAGAACGGGGTGCTACTAGAACAGGGTGCCTCTAGAACAGCGTGCCACAAGAACAGGGTGCCACTAGAACAGGATTTCACAAAAAAGAGAAGGTTGTCAATAGAGCAGGTTGCTAACAGAGCAGGGTGCCATTAGAACGGGGTGCCACTAGAACAGGGTGCCACTAGAACGAGGTGCCACTAGAACAGGGTGCCACTAGAACAGGGAGACACTAACAAAGCGTGCCATTAAAACAGCTTGCCACTAGTACAGCGTGGCACTAGAACATGGTGCCACTTGAACAACGTGCCACTTGTACAGCGTGCCACTAGAACAGAATTTCACCAAAAAGAGAATGTTGCCAATAGAGCAGGTTGACAACAGAGCAGGGTGTCATCGGAGGAAGCAGACACGCAGGTGCGTGGGAAAACTTTGAGGAGGTGACAACATAAGCTTACCTCCCTGGTGTTACCAATCCCAGTCACGTCGTTGATGCCCCTGTAGACTGTAGACGGATTAATCTAAAAAAAAAAAAGATTGGCCTAAACCGTGGCTACACTCTCTTAGAGTTCGTCTTGACCAGCTTCATATCTGTAACCCGACAATTGATGCCATGATGAGAGAAAATATTTCCGCAAATATCTTGTCAACGCAATACATTATTTGTTTCTTTTATGTCAGAGGAACATAACGGCGTATAGTCTATTATGTCAGAGGAACATAACGGCGTATAGTCTATTATGTCAGAGGAACATAACGGCGTATAGTCTACGTCAAAAGAGTATTAAAAAAAGAAATTATTTTAAATTATTAAAATAACCACTAGGCCCAAACCTGTATTTTTAGAGGGTCAAGTTTTGTGAAAACCTGGCCATACAAATAATTTTTATGGGTTGTTTCTAGTTATTTCATGACGATTTTATTCAGTCAAATTGGACTAGGAATAAAAATCCCTTCTCTATCCCATGCAGACGAAGGTCATGGCCATTCCAAGGATTCTGAACTTGTGAACGTTGCGGTGACCATTGAGGCCAACCCACTGAGGGCGTTCCTACTTCTGGCCGCCCTTTCCTTTCACACCGTGTTTGACGGGTTGGCGGTCGGTCTGCAGAACAAGACGTCCAACATTTGGGAGGTACAAACATATGTCGGACAAACATCAGTACAAACATCAATAAAACATCAATACAAACATCAATACAAACTTGGGTTGTAGGGTGTAGTTTAAAATGACATTATATGACGGATTGAAGCAGGCTGATGACATTAATTGTAAAGGCTTTGATTCAAGTTTGTTAAAAGTAGAAGGGCACATGTCTTTTTAAGCATTTGATCAAGAAACAGTTCTATAGTATAAAGGTATTGGCTTTTACTTTTTTGATGTTGAAAGTATTACACGACCACAAAGCAGTTGACAACTTTGAACAATGTTTGTATCGTCAGATGTTTGCGGCTATTTGCATTCACAAGTCGTTGGTGGCCCTGTGTCTTGGCATGCAGTTGTTCCTGGTTTATAAAGCCAAACCGATGAAAGCCTTCTTCTGGGTGTTCGTGTTTTCGCTAATATCTCCAATAGGCGTCGGTGAGTACCGCTTCCGAAATCTGTTATTTTCTAAACCAACTCACCTTCTTATATAACAGCATGTGATGATGAACAAGAGAATACGTAAGACTTACTACTTCTAATGCTCCTTTCGTCAGCACTCAAGGTTAGCGTGTGTGTTCACTTTCATTATTTACGATGAACCACCGAAACAAAACTGACAGCTCTATATAAATAAAGGGTCTAACAGCTAAATTAAGGGTCTGACAGCTAAATAAAGGGTCTGACAGCTAAATAAAGGGTCTGACTGCTAAATAAAGGGTCTGACAGTTAAATAAAGGGTCTGACAGCTAAATAAAGGGTCTGACAGCTAAATAAAGGGTCTGACAGCTAAATAAAGGGTCTGGACAGCTAAATAAAGGGTCTGACAGTTAAATAAAGGGTCTGACAGCTAAATAAAGGGTCTGGACAGCTAAATAAAGGGTCTGACAGCTAAATAAAGGGTCTGACAGTTAAATAAAGGGTCTGACAGCTAAATAAAGGGTCTGACAGCTAAATAAAGCGCCTGACAGCTAAATAAAGGGTCTGACAGCTAAATAAAGGGTCTGACAGCTAAATAAAGGATCTCACAGCTAAATAAAGGATCTGACAGCTAAATAAAGGGTCTGACAGCTAAATAAAGGGCCTGACAGCTAAATAAAGGGTCTGACAGCTAAATAAAGGGTCTGACAGTTAAATAAAGGGTCTGACAGCTAAATAAAGGGTCTGACAGCTAAATAAAGGGTCTGACAGCTAAATAAAGGATCTGATAGCTAAATAAAGGGTCTGACAGCTAAATAAAGGGCCTGACAGCTAAATAAAGGGTCTGACAGCTAAATAAAGGGTCTGACAGCTAAATAAAGGGTCTGACAGCTAAATAAAGGGTCTGACAGCTAAATAAAGGGTCTGACAGCTAAATAAAGGGCCTGACAGCTAAATAAAGGGTCTGACAGCTTAATAAAGGGTCTGACAGCTAAATAAAGGGTCTGACAGCAACCTGTGTTTAGGAAGCCACAGTACGATTGCATACTATTTCCTGGGAGCGTATGTTATAATGAAGGTGATTCCTGCACGTGATTTCAACAAAGAATTTTGCATACAGGTTACATTTTTTAAAATCATAGATTTCTATTTACTTTATATTGAAGATAACCTTGCCTTCACCTGCCCTTGTTTTGTGACTCACCAGGTCTCGGCATGATACTGACCTCAGGGCATATGAATGTGCTGGCTGAGGGTTTGGTCAGCTGGGTCCTGCAAGCGGTGGCCACGGGGACCTTCATCTACGTGACCTTCTTTGAGATTCTCTGGGAGGAACTCTTGGAGAAACGGGGTCTGCTGAGGCTGTGCTTTGTGGTCGTGGGTTTTGGAGGAATGGCTGTTGCAAAATACGTTGACAAGGGCTAGCCTTTTTTTGTGTGTGTGTGTTTTTTGTGTGTTAAAAGTGGCTGCTTTCGTGTACGGTCGTTAACTTGAGTACATGATTGAATTAGTTTATGGACGTGCAGACGAAGTGTTTTAAAATATCCACCAGAATTGATTTCATGAATATGTGCGCACCATTACAGAAAAGTGCTGTCTGAAGTCTGAATAAAAATCAGCACAATTATTTAGAGTTAAAGTAATGATTTGGTTATGTAACTATGAAATTCACGTGGAGAGACAGGTGGAGAGATAGGTGGAGAGACAGGTGGCGAGACAGGTGCAGAGACAGTTGGAGAGACAGGTGAAAGAGCATTTGTAAAAATGATGAGAAAGGAACAACAGACAAATGAAAAGAAAGAGAAATCGCTTCGATAGGAAGGGTAGAGTTGATGAGAAGTCATAGTCTAGATTTGAGGGGAGAATAGAAGAAAAGTATTATGGATTCTAGATATAATGGGAGAACAGAAGAGAAGTAGTAATCTAGATATAAGGGGAGAGAATAAGAGAAGTAGTCGTCTAGATATGAGGGGAGAGAAACAATGTATGGATGTAAGGAAGGAGGAGAATTGGTATAGAAGAGAGCAATAAGAAGAGAGCAATAAGAAGAGAGCAATAATAGAACTTGTACGCGTGAAGGAGAGTTTAGTAAGAGGGGATGAGACGAGGCACCTAAGAAGAGCAGTGAGTAGTGGAGAGAGTGGTGAATGGGGAAAGAGAGAGTAGTGAATAGGGAGGAAGAGAGAGCACTTAATGGAGAGAAGAGTGAATGGAAAGAGAGAGAGAGAGAGAGAGAGAGCAGTGAGCGGGGAGAGAGAGAAGGGAATGGGGAGACAGAGCAGTGAATGAGGAGAGAGAAGCAGATAACTGGGAGAGAGAGCAGTGAATAGGTGAGAGATTAGTGAATGGGTGAGAGAGAGTAGTGAATGGTTTAGAGAGAGTAGTGAATGATTGAGAGAGAGTAGTGAATGGTTGAGAGAGAGTAGTGAATGATTGAGAGAGAGTAGTGAATGGTTGAGAGGGTAGTGAATGGTTGAGAGAGAGGAGGATCGGTGAATGGGAGATGAGTGACATTGTTAGTCACGTGGTGTGGGAAGCGAGAGATGAGCGACATTGTTAGTCACGTGGTGGGGGGAGCGAGAAATTGTAAGGATGTTCACACACACAGCTATAGAAGGTCATCAGTTTGCTGTCATGTGCTCTCTCTTGTTGCTGTGGGAATGAAGTCATAATATCAATGACAACAATCTTTTGTTGATTTTTGTAATTGTATTTCACTTTTACCTTTGCTATCAAAGGGCGTCATGTCAATCATGTGTTGTCATAATTAATGTTATATCATTCTGGCTGCGCGTTCGCGGGCGTTCCAGAAGCACATACATTATATTATAAATATAATTTAAGATAGTAAAAATTGTTTTAAGAAACATTGCTACACTAAATGCCGGTGTATTACTCTAAATCACGGGCTGCTTTGATTTATCCAAATGTATTGCATTAAATCTCAATTTCTACTCTAAATCCCTACATTTGTTTCTAAATCCTTTATAAATCCTAAAATTTTATTAATTTTACTTAAAATCCACGCGTTTTACTCAAAACCTCGAATGTATCTTAACTTTAAATCCATTTAATTGTACATTTAAATTTCAAAGTTACTATACATTTCTTAACGTTAACGTATTGCATTGCTGTAATTCCCATCAACTACTTGCACGATCACCACGTGCAACACAATCCAAGTCCCTAATCCAGCTTTCTCCAAATGGTGGTCCGTGTACCGGCCCCGTTTGCACGTCCAAACAACATGTATATTTATGGTCATATAAACAGAAAATATGATTAATACATTTCCCACTGGTCTCTGGTGCAATATCGAAAGTTATGAGTTTATGAAACAAGTCTCTTGTCGTTGTTACGTTAGATCCCAGACTCTAATCGCTGTTACAATCCCAAAATCTAATTTTTGTTATTGTTACTATCTCACTCTATTGTTGTTGTTACTTTACAAAAGACAATCCACATTATTTTGCACAAACACCAATACCTAATGTATGAAGGTATCCAGTAAATCGATATGAATTGAGCTTCAGTCAAGATCATTACTATATGCCGTTATAAAAACAATTTTTGTTAGTTTTTGTCAGGATTATTCAGGACTAGAGGTTGACGTGGGTGGAGAAGAAAAGGTGAGGGGGCACCGCGACGCCCATCTCCTTTTCACAAGTGCGTCGCCTTAGTGCCGTCCAGAAGACTGACGTGTCAATTTAGAGCAAAGGTTCATAGCGAGTTCTTCATCAAACGTCACAAACTGTTTATTGACAACCCACGGGTCGCCATTTAGTTTTTATGAACCAATCAATGTGGGTGACCGTCTAAACTAAAACAAGACAATTTTGCCTGTGTACTTTACCCGCCTAGAGGCAGACATCTTAACGCCAGTGTCTTCTACAGCCTAGAGGCAGACATCTTAACGCCAGTGTCTTCTACGTTTTCAAAATCGCACATTCATTTAATATTTTATTTTCTATAGAGCGAAGGTCCTATGGGGAGGTCCTATGGGGAGGTCCTATGGGGAGGTCCTATGGGGAGGTCCTATGGGGAGGTCCTATGGGGAGGTCCTATGGGGAGGTCCTATGGGGAGGTCCTATGGGGAGGTCCTATGGGGAGGTCCTATGGGGAGGTCCTATGGGGAGGTCCTATGGGGAGGTCCTATGCGGAGGTCCTATGCGGAGGTCCTATGGGGAGGTCCTATGCGGAGGTCCTATGGGGAGGTCCTATGCGGAGGTCCTATGGGGAGGTCCTATGCGGAGGTCCTATCAACCAACCCTTTAAAGTAAAGCCCCGAATGTACTTGAGGTTTAAATTTGCTATAGTGCAGACGATCCTATCACCCGCCACTTCTAAATTTGTTCCGGAGCTTCCTTGTTATTTGGCGTACAGGGTTAGTGCAAAACAAAAGTCACGGAGACAAGGCAAAAGTTTGGCTAGGAAAAAAAAGGTCACAGAAAAATGTTTTATAAATCGCAATTTTATGTTTAAGTCCATCTAAATGTTTATTAGAGACTAAATATCAGTAAATGGAAGTAAAGGACGGTTCATTAGGCACATGGTTAGATTCTCGCTTGGGATTTACTATGTATGTGTGTTATTTGTGTTATGTATGCATATTATAATCACTCATTTAATTATATGATTTATTAATAATTAGCAAGATTGTTATGCACGAAACCAATAAACATGAATATTATAGATTGTATAATGATAAATGGTAGTAAGCGATAGGGAAGAGATTAAGCTCTAACCCAAATGGATCGTGATTTGACTGTGATATAGGGTGACATATTTTTTAACTTTGTGAGCGAGTGTTTGTGATTGTGATTTAAAAGAATCTGCCTCTCCTCTCCCCGAAATTTCTTATATAGCAAAGGAATTAGAGAACGGTCGAATTATATTTTCTGATTTTGGCAGAAACCTAAAGATTTAGATATCTCGAAACTCGTTCGCGCATGCGTCCGTAAAAATGAGATTATCGAGAATTTTATTGGATAAAAATCTAATGAATACTTTGGCTATACCATTTGAATTAAAAAAAGAAATTTAAAGTTGTTAAAAACTATTTTAAAGTAGTATGATGAGAGAAAACTTTGACTTGGGGAAGGGGGAATTCATGCATAATAGACATTTGGGAGCCCTTTTCTTTTAATTACAACGCTATCTAGATATATTAAAAATTTGTTATCGACCGAAAGCTCGTCTACGAATTTTTTACTTGTATGGCCCACTAAAATGTCCAGACTCAAGCCTTGAAGGAACTCTTTGTTCTACGAACCCATACATTTTCGATGAAACTGGCGTTCTTATTGGTCAGTGTTATGCAGGCGACGTGTTTATGTCATATTTCCCTGTGCTGTGGCCTCTGCTTGACCCAATTTGGTTTCACAGCGCTATTATTAGGATGGCGTGCTGTTTATAGTCTCCCTTTGACCTCGACAACAATTAACAAATCCATGGTAAGTTTCATGATTCGAATACTGTAGAAAATTGTAGAAGCAGCCGGAAGCGAGTACAATATGTATTCTGTTTTTGGAATCATCTAAAGAGACCGACTATATAAGGCCGATATATTGAGTGACAGAGCGAGCAGATCATTTATCATGAGATACTTGGAGCGTGTGTTATTTTTGTTACGAGACAGAGCTTTGTTTATTGTGTGTGTGTAGATTTCTTTTCATCATTGTACACTTTTTGCACATTGTGTTTTATTTAACATCGTAATGGTACAAGCCAAACAGTATACCGTATTTGATTTTGTAATTCATTATAATTAACATAATAAAACTTATTAATTGTAATTGGCCCTGGTTTGAGTATCGTATTCTTTGTTATTGTATTTATCATTTGGTATCGTCTTTTGTTGTGTAATGTTTTAGAATGAGCCATACAATTAAATAAGAGATTAATTTCTCCATACTGATGACAGTACGTAACATTCGGCGTTTAAAGTTATCGTTTATTCGCAACTATCATTTAACGGCTACTTTTAGACTTCAGATGAACAATCGAAAGTTTCAATCACTTTCGGGTTAAACAAAAACATTAACTTTCCTTTATCGGATAAAACCGAGTCTACGCCTATCAAATGGCAAATTTCGGCGCCGAAACCGAAATTCGGACGGCCTCTGAACTGAATCAAAGGAAGGCAAGGCATATTGTATTGTGGTAGTAGTTTAGTAATATCGCATGATCTAAACAAAGCATCAATGTGGTCAATGAGCGTTGGACTGAAAGATATAAAAATTCACTTGTTCCCCAATCTTGTCATAATTTACCAGTGTGCTCCTGCGACTGTCTTGTAAATAGAATTCAAAATATTTTTTTAAAAAGGTTTTACTTTCAGACTTATCTATTTAAGTTCTTTTGAAAAATCACGCTTCATCCCCAAAGGCCCAAAGCGAGGTACAAAAACAAAGCTGGTAGATAATTACTGGCTGGAAAAGAAGACTCCAGCGTCTGGCCGTTTCTGAGAGCGTCAGGAAGGGTGTATAAATGTGTCTGATTTTAATAGTTTGTTATCTTCTTCCTATGAATTTGTTTTCCATTTACTGTGTTATGAAGGATGACGTGTTCTTAGCACACCTATCTCGCGTCCCACGTGCATGACCCCTCGTGAACTCTCGTGACCGCCTTTGAAGTGTGGCTAGAAAAACCTTATTTACAACATAAATTCTAGTCAGGAGAACTGTCAAAAATAATAGAAGATTCTGGATAAAACGGGAAGGCAAAACAATGTGTTAGGTGGTTCGAGAGACCTTAGTAGGAAATGCCTATAAAAAGGGCTGACCGATAGAGAGGGGGAGAGATTTTGTTTTGATCACGAGATGCTATGTCATACTTTGTTGTGTGTAGAGATTTCTATTTCCTCATACAATTTTGTGCTCATTGTATTTTTATATACAGTACCGGTACCAGCAAATCTGTAAGTTTATAATTTCAATCATATTTCTCTTGCTGTTATTATTTAATTGAAGTTCACAAATTAAAAGGTTATTAATTGTAATTAGCTCTGGCCTTGATTGTCGGTGTATTTGTTATTATTTTTAAACGTTGGTATCGTCCTTTATTATGGACCGTTTCTAGAACGAGACATAGTCTAAAATTAAGAGATTAAATTCTCAATTCATAACGGTCCGTAATAACTGATATTTAATTTTAAAAAATACTAATTATAAAAAAATTACAAAAAAGTTGTGACCATTTTCTTGTAACTTTTTATGCTGTAACTTTTTTCCTGTGATTCCCCTCCCCCCCTTTTTTTTTGCAATCAAATGCTATGAAAAGGAATTTTGTAATTGCCCTTTATATATTTGACATAGTCCATACCCTCGTTTTAAATAAAGTAAGAAACTTTGGTTTCACACTATGTCTTCTTAGAACCAACTGTGCTTTGAGCAACAGCAAATCTTAATAACACATAACGCCGACTACCATTGAAATAAATACGGGTGCTTGACAGCAAACTCATTGTCAGACATAACTAAAGAGTCAAATAATTAGTTTCTTCTTCTTATTCTATTAACGAGGATATTTCACTGGTTGCAAGGGCTACTCAGCGAGGGTATCATGAACTGGGGGTTGCAAGGGCTACTCAGCGAGGGTATCATGGACTGGGGGTTGCAAGGGCTACTCAGCGAGGGTATCATGGACTGGGGGTTGCAAGGGCTACTCAGCGAGGGTATCATGGACTGGGGGTTGCAAGGGCTACTCAGCGAGGGTATCATGGACTGGGGGTTGCAAGGGCTACTCAGCGAGGGTATCATGAACTGGGGGTTGCAAGGGCTACTCAGCGAGGGTATCATGAACTGGGGGTTGCAAGGGCTACTCAGCGAGGGTATCATGAACTGGGGGTTGCAAGGGCTACTCAGCGAGGGTATCATGGACTGGGGGTTGCAAGGGCTACTCAGCGAGGGTATCATGAACTGGGGGTTGCAAGGGCTACTCAGCGAGGGTATCATGAACTGGGGGTTGCAAGGGCTACTCAGCGAGGGTATCATGGACTGGGGGTTGCAAGGGCTACTCAGCGAGGGTATCATGGACTGGGGGTTGCAAGGGCTACTCAGCGAGGGTATCATGGACTGGGGGTTGCAAGGGCTACTCAGCGAGGGTATCATGAACTGGGGGTTGCAAGGGCTACTCAGCGAGGGTATCATGAACTGGGGGTTGCAAGGGCTACTCAGCGAGGGTATCATGAACTGGGGGTTGCAAGGGCTACTCAGCGAGGGTATCATGAACTGGGGGTTGCAAGGGCTACTCAGCGAGGGTATCATGAACTGGGGGTTGCAAGGGCTACTCAGCGAGGGTATCATGAACTGGGGGTTGCAAGGGCTACTCAGCGAGGGTATCATGAACTGGGGGTTGCAAGGCCCGAGGCAATAGAGTGTTGTCCCCTCAACTTTTCCTTTTGAAAGCTTGTTCCAGTCCCTGATTGTCTTTGGCAGGAATGAGCAGTTTTCCATACTGAGTTCTTGTTGTTGTGAGCCGGAACTGACTGTCTGCAGTGTTTCTTTCAGAAATGTTACACAGTTGGGGGCGGGGGCATTTCA
The DNA here is from genome assembly GCA_964017045.1 of Omphiscola glabra. Classification (NCBI taxonomy): domain Eukaryota; kingdom Metazoa; phylum Mollusca; class Gastropoda; family Lymnaeidae; genus Omphiscola; species Omphiscola glabra. The sequence continues at coordinate 5,626,972 of OZ024801.1, read as the reverse complement.
AATTGATTTTCGGGGGTGGGGGCAGTGACAGTGGGCAGTGGTTAGAGGCTTAGCTAAGGGGTGGCATTTGGGACATCTAGGGCGCCAGACTAGTGGGGGCACCAAAACGGGCTTTGACGGTATTTAATGGTTGAAAATAATAAGTTTCAAAGTTGAGAAAAAATGGGCTAGGGGAGCTTAAAAGGAAACATGTCCGCTGAGCCCAAACATTCTAGCTACGCCCCTCAAGAGGTGTAGAAAGAGGCACTATGCGGCTTTTCACCCAGGTGTCACTTTTTCTTTTTATGGAGGTGCGGAATTTTCGGACAATTGAACAGTTTGTATCGTGAAAGGGAGAGCGGCAAAAATATTTGGCGTCCTGGTGACATTAGCTACGCCTTAAAGAAGTCTATCGCACGTATCCAAAAATTATTGATAATTTTCATCGTTGTGTAGGCTAGAAATCGACAGCGCTGACGAATCTTGTTTTTGTTTATATAAATGAAAACAAGATAAAGATCATAATGGTAAACTCAGCCAACCAAAATCAAATCACTCTGATAGGAAATGCACTGGAAGAAATGGAGTTTGTTACATGCTTAAGCAGAACCAACGACTTAAAAGGTTGATCCGAAGCTCACAACAGCAAGAACGCAATACGGAAACTGCTAATTCCTACTAAAGACAATCAGGAACTGAAACAAGCTTTCAAAAGAAACAGTTGAGGTCTTTCATAAAATGTTGAGGTAACATTTCAAACACGTTCTAGTGGTAAGCGCCAAAATGAACCAATATACTGGTCAAAGTCTTCTTTATCGCCGAAATAAATTCATTCCAGTTTTGGCGCCCTTTGGGGGTATGCATATTCTCTAGCTTACTATTGCGTATTTCCGTTTATAAATGTGCGTATGTGTTTGTCTGTCAGTCTGTTATTAAATTTTATTTCGTGATTTTTTTAAATTTTTAAAATTCATCCACATGGACTTGTCCCATGTAAACAAAGAATTAACCCAATAAGTTTGAACTGTAATGATTATGATTAAAAGCTAACAAAATATAAATAAAATGCTAACGAATTTTTTCAAAAATGTGCTTAAATTTCATTTTATTCTTTTCATTTCTTTGTCTTTTACATTTCATTCTTTCTTTTTCAATTATTTTCTTTCAAGGATTTTTGAATAAAGTTATATTAAAATGCCTCTCAAGATAATCAATATTAATATGAACATTTTTTCTCAACAATTGTAATTGACTTGCTCAATGTTGGTAACGTATGAACTTCGATTGTAAAGCGTCATTTTTGTAAAATGAACAAAATCAATTTTCTGAAAGAAAATGTTCAGCTTTAAAACTCACATAGCTACGTGTTTCATATATGTTGTGTAACGCAAATATGACTGTATCATAACGTAACTTGGCTACGCATACATGGTTATTTGTGACATTCAGATAAGGTTAACATGCTAAAATCCTTACTTTTGCTCAGTTCACACGATCAAATTTTCGATCAGACGTTTGATGCGATCTTTGTATGAAGTCTTGTCACAACTTTCAAATGACTATTTGTTGAAACAAATTTGATTGTGGGAACAGAGCATTACACATGGTCTAAACACGACAAACAAGACATTTTTGGTTTTTTATCTCGTGCAGACGATATTTATTAAAGTTTGATTCAAAATGTTTGAAGTCTTAAAATTGAAACCATCTCCACAGACTACGGGCTCTCTTACATCGCCATTATTGCGTTGGAATGGTGACATAAATCTGATTAGATAACTTGAAGTCATCTTGGTCGGCACTTGCGTCACCCTTGGTTATCCCCTGAAACGGAAGTCATTCGTTCAAAACGGACGTAAGTTAAAATGGTGAAAACGTTAAAAGTTAATTTTTGAAACGGGGAGGGATCATTGTTAATATTTATTAACCGTTGATAAAAAAATAACACTATAATTTATATCTCATATGCCTATATCTCTGTATAGTAGTGTATAGGGAAGAGGTTTTTATGTAATTATAATATTTGTAGTAAATGTAATTAAATAAAAGTACGAGTATGAGTGCTTTGAACAAATATTAAACATTTAATAGTGTAACAAGAAATGTTTAGGCTTGTTTAAGGCAGGACAAATAAATGTTTTCAAATTTAAGTAAAAGTAAATAAACTTTTCATACAGTCTCATTTCGGTTGATGATGTGCCTTGAAAATATAAGACGTCAGTGTTGGTCAGGTGTTTAAACCACGAGAAGCTGTCAGTGTTGGTCAGGTGTTTAAACAGTATAAGACGTCAGTGTTGGTCAGGTGTTTAAACAGTATAAGACGTCAGTGTTGGTCAGGTGTTTAAACAGTATAAGACGTCAGTGTTGGTCAGGTGTTTAAACAGTATAAGACGTCAGTGTTGGTCAGGTGTTTAAACAGTATAAGACGTCAGTGTTGGTCAGGTGTTTAAACAGTATAAGACGTCAGTGTTGGTCAGGTGTTTAAACAGTATAAGACGTCAGTGTTGGTCAGGTGTTTAAACAGTATAAGACGTCAGTGTTGGTCAGGTGTTTAAACAGTATAAGATGTCAGTGTTGAACAGACTGTTCAACCCATAAGAAGCTGTCAGTGCTGGTCAGGTGTTTAAACAGTATAAGACGTCAGTGTTGGTAAGGTGTTTAAACAGTATAAGGTGTCAGTGTTGAACAGACTGTTCAACCCATAAGAAGCCGTCAGTGCTGGTCAGGTGTTTAAACAGTATAAGACGTCAGTGTTGGTAAGGTGTTTAAACAGTAAAAGGTGTCAGTGTTGAACAGACTGTTCAACCCATAAGAAGCCGTCAGTGCTGGTCAGGTGTTTAAACAGTATAAGACGTCAGTGCTGGTCAGGTGTTTAAACAGTATAAGACGCCAGTGTTGGTCAGGTGTTTAAACAGTATAAGACGTCAGTGTTGAACAGACTGTTCAACCCATAAGAAGCTGTCAGTGCTGGTCAGGTGTTTAGCCCATGAGAAAGTTGTCAGTCGAATTTAAAAAGTGCAATTCATTTCATAAAAAAGGAAAAAAAATTCAAAAGAGAATAGAATGAAATGACGTGGCTCACCCCGAGTTTTATTGAAGTAGTTGGTTCTTCATACCAGATGACGCTGACAAAAGGAATAGAATGATATAGCTCACCTATGCTTACCTGTCCTCACCTGTGACTGGGTTAGCTTAAACTATTTTGGCGAGTTATACGTGAACATTACAGCAACAACTATTGGTCTGAAATGTGGTGACTTCAAAACAAATTCGAATGACACTTTTATTGTGCACAATGTAATATGGTCTCTGTCAGACAAAACAGTGTGTTTCTTTGTCATAATGAATGAAAATAATGATTGAAATAATGATTTAAATAATAAATACAAATTTTTCATAAGTTCACTTTATCATCAAACGCCACGTTTCTATTGAATGTTCGTAAAAAAAATTTATAAAATTTAATTTTAAAATATTTTTAAAAATTAAGGAAAAAAACTTCAACCGTTGGATGGTACAGACAGCAAAATTTAATGTCAACAAATGTTCTAAATTAGGAGGGTTTGCAGAGATTGGTCCACGTGTGGATGCTGTGGTGTGGTCAGTTCTGAGAGACACGTGGCGTTTGATGATAAAGTGAACTTATGAAAAATTTGTATTTATTATTTAAATCATTATTTTCATTCATTATTTCAATCATTATTTTCCTTCATTCTTTATTTCACAAATTATTTCATTCATTATTTTCATTCATTCTTTCATTCATTATTTCACTCATTATTTCATTCATTATTTCACTCATTATTTCATTCATTATTTCACTCATTATTTCATTCATTATTTTCATTCATCATTTCCTTCATTATTTCATTCATTTTTTCAACCCTTTTAATTGTCAGTATTAAATATTGACTTTCTAGTCAAGCTATTGCGGCTGTATATAACATGCAACACTGAAACAAGTGTTCATGAACTGATTTCTTTGTATTTGAAATCCATTTTTTCGTTGACACTCTCAGACCTGTCTTCAAATTAATAGGCACATTCAGGACAGAGTGATACACTGTGGCCTACGACATGTTGCGTTGTTTCTAAATAAACTATTTTTCTTATCTACCACTAAACATTTTAGAAGAACAAAAAGATACACGCGAGTCTGCCATGTTAACGCCACTAGTGTTTTAGAAAGGGTGCATCGAGCATACGACTTGTACTTGGATACGAACAGACACCCACACTAAGTGACTCATTTGAATTGTGATCAATGGAATTAATATTGATTTGTGAAAAAAAAAAAAAAAAAGATGATAATTTTGGTTAAAACTGAACGATAACTGAAGGAGTGATTGGTAGATGTAACTGGTGCTTGTATAAAATTCATTGCAAATCATGGCATCGTCTGAAATCAAAGACCACGTCACGGGTGATAATTATAAACTAACTAACTGTAAACAAAATGTGAATGTAGACCAATGAGGCCTCAACAACTCTGTAACAATCAAACTTATGTCGGAAATGACGCAAAATCTCACCCAGAGTCCGATTGGTCGTCAATAGCGGAGCTGCCAATGATAAAATGAGACATTACAGATGTGATTCGAAGCCAGCTTGATACATAGACAATCTACAAACATTTGCTTCCATTACATTTGTATGCAAGTAATAGACCATTATTGTTTGTTTCATTTTAAAGAAGTCAAAGATTTGTCTGTTAGGTGAGAATAAAGAGAGTAGCGTCGTTAGCTCACAGATGAGAAAATATGTGATGAATAAGTGAATAAGTTAGCCATAAAAAATAAAGGCTAAATTTAATATGAGGAACTCCATAGATAGGGTAAATTGTAATAAACTTCATGCATAGGCTAAATTTAACATGAGGAACTCCATAGATAGGTTATGTATAATGTGAGAAACTTCATTTTGAAAGCAGCGTCAGAACAAATGAAACTGAACAAACAAATTTTTTGAAAGTTTACGATAAGATTTCGTGTTACAGATTGATTCATGAACATGAACTATATTGTTGGCAATAAACTAGAAACATTGTGTTTATTTATTCTCCTTATTGCAATGATCAAATCAGCATTTTTCCAAGAGTTCTTTTCGTGTTAGCGTCAATGACTGTTTTTTTTTTTTTTTTTTTGCGTGGAACCTTCTGGTTCAACAGATTGTCATTTGCCTAAAAAGAATTCAGTGCGAGTCCTTTGAAACGATGCAGAGAAACATACATACATACATACATAAATACAGACATACATACATACATTTTACGCTACCTATCGGTGGTGCGTCATCTTTTTTTGTGTGGGGGGGGGGGGGAGGAAGAGCTGTCTCTTGGCCAGGTTTAGACCGGATGTAGAAACACGTGGGCTGTTTAAAACTGGCACAAACTTATACTTGTCGTGTGTGCTTTGGGATTTTAATTTAACCGCAATACCTGAATATGCTGACTACAATTCATTTCTATACTTGAACTCATCTTCAAATAAATATTTAATTTTGATTGATTTTATGTTGATTTGAATTACGTTATGTTGAATGTTTAGTTATTTATACGTCAACTATCCTAAAGAAGAGAAGCTACGTTATGTTGAATGTTTAGTTATTTATACGTCAACTATCCTAAAGAAGAGAAGCTACGTTATGTTGAATGTTTAGTTATTTATACGTCAACTATCCTAAAGAAGAGAAGCTACGTTATGTTGAATGTTTAGTTATTTATACGTCAACTATCCTAACAGAAGAGAAGCTACGTTATGTTGAATGTTTAGTCATTTATACGTCAACTATCCTAACAGAAGAGAAGCTACGTTATGTTGAATGTTTAGTTATTTATACGTCAACTATCCTAACAGAAGAGAAGCTACGTTATGTTGAATGCCAAACAAGGCAAAGCGTGTCCAGTTTTTTGTTTTGTTTTTTGCTGCTATGGCGGCTGCCGTCTGCAATCATTAAAATGCTTCATAGGAATCACAATAGGAAAAATGTGCACATACATACACACACACACACACACCCACACATATAAAAGAACAGAATTCAAAAACACTTAGGTGATTGACTGAGATATGTAGATAGATTCTGCGTGTGCATTACAGAAACATAAAAAAAGTGCGACTTATAACGTGTCTTTCAATTGTGAAGAAGACAAGACACTGAAATAACACCCAATAAACATGATTAGAACATGTCTAAATTAAACGGAGAAATAAGAAGGATCGTTAAAACATAGTATTTTGGGAAGTTCACGGGAAAATATTTAAATAATTTTTTTTTTACTGTTTTGATTTATGAACCATTTTAAGGGGTTAATTGTGAACTTTTGGCTCGTGTATGTTATGACAGACTGTCAAGCAAAGCAACCAAGTTAGCATTAAGACCAATGAGAAGATATACGTCTTAAATTCAAAAATGAGAACACATACGTCATCAATACAAAAATGAAAACATATACGTCATGAATACATCAATGAGAACATTCCAAAAGTAGTTTCAAATAAATGCTGTATTTAAGTATATTTCTTTGAGATACAAGTAAATTTCTTTAATAAAACAACAAAGTCAAAAGAAAATGAACGTTTGGCAGAAGAAAAAAAAATGCAAAAAAAAAATAAAAAAAAATTACAAAGTCACGATGAATGCTAGCAACAGGCCAGTTAGGATACAGCTGTAACTTGCCAGTTACGATGCAAAGTGTGCATTTAACGAGAGCTATTTAAAAAAATTTGATTTGGGTTTGGTGGTGGGTGGAAACATTGTAAAATATTAAATACATTGTATTCTTTAGAAGATTTAAAATACTTTTCAAATGAAATTGTACTGTAGCAAAACCACGGCTGCACAAATAGTCTTTCCACTTTTAACACTAATTCCGTAACGAATAAAAAAAAATTGACGATGTAAATAAAAATGTCATAAAATGGCTCGGATAAATTATGCAAATTTTTTAAAAGATAAAATAAATTTGCATTTTAATGAGAATCTCATGATAACTTTTGGTAAATATCTGAAGGCGGCTAATGCGAAGAGATACCACCATGACGTAATTTGCGTGTTTTGTCCCTGGTTCCGATAGGGTCAAAACCTTGATTTCAATAGGGTCAAAACCCTGGTTCCGATAAGGTCAAAACCCAGGTTAGTGATAAGTTTAGGGTTCAGGTTAGGTTTAGGGATAGATTTAGGGTTCAGGTAAGGTTTAGGGATAAATTTAGGACATAAATTCGCGGATAGCGGCAACCAAGATCGAGGCACGCGGTGATATCTCTTCGCATTTACCTTGAAGTCGTTTGATATCACAGAATTTTATTTATTGTCAGAGTTTTGTTTTGTTTCTTAAGCGTGTATGACTTTTACCATGTCCCAGGGATGGACGCATAAATAATAAATCATCAAGCGTGCAAGGGAATGTACCCAAAAATTAAACTTCGCGATGGAATCCCTTAGATGATTAGTTCCTCTTGGTCCCCATTATACAGTGTAAAATAGAAACATATTATTATTATTAGACAAACGATAAGCCTTAGCAAACAGAGCAAACATAAAACGTATCAGTTTAGAGCCACATACATGACATCAGTTTAGGTCCACATACATGACAGCAGTGCAAATATAATTTTAAAAATCTTTTGGTTTTGAATTATCTGATTGTAAATTCACCAATGATAAGGTCAAAGTTCTTATTCTAAATTCAGCATGTGTAACATAGATTTGCCTGTGGAGATAAACAGTTATTGAAAGGGAGATAAAGATGTTGTGTGTTGGGGGGGGGGGGGGCGTGAGAGTGATGGGAACGAAATTTTTAAACTCACGTGGATCTACCTGAAAAGAAACGGCAATTCCCGGACTTTTGTAAGGAATATCCGTGTTCCTCAATCAAAACATGTACATATGACTAAAGCCATTATGACTTCTTAGAACATCGACATGAAAGGTCTGTTAGTTAGTTTTCAATCTTTAAGAAAAAACTTTATAACTTTACACAAAATTGGAATCTTTTTTAACAATAGTGGATTCTCAAATGAATGGACATTTTAAAACAGTAATTTTAGCTGCTCTGTGATTATTTCTGTTTACTTTGACTTAGATCAGTATTAATGTAATGTTATGGTTAGAGGACTTACTATTTTATGAATTATATAAATTTGAATTATGTTTTTAAATATTCGGATTTCCTTTGTGGAGGATAACTAATATTTCACTTAAAATGCAACGTGTAATTATTAAATAATCTTTCAATAACTTGTTGGTCGTGTGTTTATAATTCAAAAGTAAGATTAAGACAATAAAACAATTCTATTAATTAAAAAAATCTGATTAAGAAGGTAAAAACAAAGTGACAATGCATAAACAATAGCATTAGTTTGAGAGATCCCACGAACAGCTAAGTGCAGCGGTCAAATACCAAGTGATCAATGTAAACATTAATCTGGACACTGGCTATTATTTTAAATAATAAAAAAACATTAAAATCAAACTGTAAACTTTTTGTTCCTATAAATGTATACCATTTTAAGTCCTATTAAAAGTTTGAGCTTATCAAATCCTATTAAGGGCACTAGCTATCAAAGTCCTATTAAAGATTTAAGTCCTATTAAAGATTTGAGCTATTTAAGTCCTATTAAAGATCTAGCTATTTTAATCCTTTAAAATGATTTCTAAGCTGTCCCTTTCTTTATAGCGATTCTACTGATAGAATTATTTCCTCAACATTTTCATGGTAAGACATGAACGACAACTCTAAGAATATCACTGCGATTTCACACACACACACACACACACACAAACTTTGCAATATCAACAAGCATAAAAAATAAAGTTGTTAGAATGTGAAAATAAAGTTTTAAAAAATCAGTGAACACAAAGCAGTTGCGGTTCATACCTCACGCCCCCCCCCCCCCAAATCTCCATCTTCTGGTTCTATCATTTTAACTATTGATTGATCTCTGTCACGTGGTGAGAACCGACAAATCGATAATGAGATTCCTTAAATCGAATTATTAGAGAATATTATTTTTTTTGGTTGATTAAATTTGTAAGAACTTGATTGTATGAGATAATGTAGCTGGTTCTAACATCAAGTCTATGTTGAGACCAAATTAATCGAAACTTTTGTTATTTTGAATAGTTTTATTTGATTTTACGTATTGATCGTTCTTTGCTATCTTGGAACTCCATCGACCCACAAACCGCCACTTTATTCCGGGTCACCATCAATATTGTTGAGGCATGAACCCCCACTGGTAAATGATGTGAAATAAATCCACACAATGAAAGAAAACAATTTTTTTTTAAAAAGGTGAAAACAAATCAATTAGAGCTATCAATCACCTGAAAGGGGCGGGATGTTTCACGACCTTAACGTGTTCCGGTTTGTGCGGCTTGAGTTTCGCCTGTTTCATCTTGGACAAAAGACCGGCCTGGTACAGTCTGGCCCCGATGGCAGCAGCCGATTTGTGACTTGTCACCTTGGACTTCAGCCCGTGGTGTTCTGGTGAAGATGACCCTCCCCTCAGCTTTCTGGATAAATGTCGGCTGACCTCGTCCTTGGCTATCCCCTCCGCTTCTCCATTGGCCTCGGTGGAATGGGAATTTTTACCCAGCATTCCTTTAGACTTTGCCCTGGCGATAGCCATTCGTGCCACTTCCTTGGGGTCCTGGGGCTGTGGCAGAGAGATAAACATTCACACATTAATATAGCGGAGTTCTCTCGCGCTAATCTAATCTACTTAATAAAAACAGTAAACTATCAAGCCGAAGCTCATGACGTCTTCCCCAACGCACCCTCCGCTAAACTCAACTGGCCATCAACAACTCCCTCCTGTAGTCTTTATTCCAGTCGGCCGCTAAGCGGCACGTCGGGAGCATTCCGCCCCTGAGACAGTCTCACCCACCCTCCCACTCGATTGACTATGCGAGTGAGGCGGCACCAGAGAAGGAACACCTGGTCGGCCGGGGTGCTGCCTACACACAGCAACCGGGCCGGAATCTCTAGGTGGATATATTTTACGTCCCTGATCTCTTTCCCAGCCAGGGAGGCGTGTAGGGGTTTTACAGACGCCGTCTAATAGGGTTTACGTGGTTTTCTGCTGTGTGACTAACTCACACCGCAGCTGAGAAAGAAAGGTTACATAGGAGCAGTAACCTCGAAGACTGCATATTTAGAATCGTTTTTAGTTCTCTTGCGCTAAATACTTCAACTGTTATTTCTGGTCTTTCGTGGTTTTTTAGGTTTATCCACTGAAAAGGTTAAGTACCACAATTACTAGCACCATATGGATGGACAATTCGAAGGGTGAGGGGATCCTGTTCTACGATTATTCAATCAATATATCCATGACCAATTAATGAGTTGATATTTCATTTTTTAACTTTGAGAAACATTCTCACTTTGGATAATAAATTCATGTACTAGAAATAACCTGCCAAACAATGGCGGCTGGCCAAGTTTGAACGTTCATCTACTAATGTTGCTTCACAAAACTTGCATTCAAGTAGCGCACTTTATACAAACTCACCAATTACTTCCAACTTTTGTGAATTTTATTTAGCGCGCCCACTGAACACAGTGTTACAGCCGGTCATACACACATACACATTTTTATTTGCGATATTTTATACCAGTGCGTTTATTGAGTTACATTTTTAATGAGTTATTTGATAATGATTTCAGGAAATCCAACCCCAGCATAAAGTTTGAGTCAACTTACCTCCCTGGAAATGATGGCCACAAAACATCCGTTGCTTTTGGACGACGGGAGGAACCGGATGTATCGGCCATCAACACCGCTGACGTCACCGTCTATTTCATCTCCAGAAAACGGGAGAACAGGGGGAGTCACCTGTGGTCCACACAAGTTGAAGATGACGCCATTTGTTTTAAACATGATATCCATTTCTATTCATTCTAATTGACTATTTTTTAAAAAAAAAAACGACACCCGAACCGCGGTACTCTACATGGACCAAAGAGTCCAGCGCCTCGTAACCCACTCTTGCCTCCAAGACGGAGTAGACCGCGAAGCGGTAGATTCGTGACTTTTTGCCCCTTTAGTTTCACTGACGCCGTCTCGCCGACGGCCTTGTTTCACGGATGAAAACAGAATTATTACACTAGAAACAAACGTGATTATTTAAATGCAGAAGTAATTTTTAAACATATAAACAAATTTGATTGATATTTGAGGTGCAATTTTTTTTACATAATGTAGTCTCCATTTTATTTTGTCATAAGATCAATCTTAGAGGATGAGAAATTTAAAATATTAATCAACCCCTTAAAAAAAAAGTTTTTCATATCATGACTTTATAAAATGTAATTTCGAGCAATGTGAGGTGGGGCTGCAAATTTGACAAAACACACACACAAGTAACGCACTTTATAAGAATCCCATTAGTGCACCCCCCCCCCCCCAAACCTCACGACCGCCCATTTTTTCACGCCTAATAACTGCATTGATATTTCACTGACCCACACACTTTCCGCAGATTTATTTCACCAACAATTTTTTTAAAAAACGGAGAAAAAAAATTGCTCACCAAATGCACTTGCAATAATATTTAAAAAAAAAAAAAAAAGATTCTCATTTAGCGCAGTTATCGGGAATTTAATTTTATCTCCCCTTGAAAAACAGGAAAAACTTATTTTTGGGGGTTGAGGTCTGGAGCTGAAAATGTAAAAGAAAGTGTTGTCATCGGCAAAGAGTCTATGTGCCACGTATCAGCTCAATAGGTTGACGCGGAGTGGGTCAATTAGCCGTCCGAAGATTTTGCCAGTCCACTACCCAGCCAGCCATCCCCGAACAAAAGAGAATTTATTATAAATAATTTTAAAAAGTAAATAAACTGTGAAAGTAATGGGATACAAAAAACACAAAAGACATTTTTTTGTGAGACTCACTGTAAATGGCACTTTCTTGTTGTTGGACGTGGCGTTGACAAACTCCAAAACTTTGGTCACCACCGACTCGTTCTCCGCATCGTGGCGAGATCGTGTTGAGTACACAATGGCCTGGACTTTTGGAACTGTGACCACCGGTCAGGGAATCAAAGGGGGAAAAAAAAGGTAGTTATGCTTCTATTTTAAAAAAAAATAATTTGTCGACAATGGTGCATTTGTCTGTTTCAATATGTCAGTATATGACTCGACAATGGTTCACTTGTCTGTTTGCTTTGTATCAGTATATGACTCGACAATGGTGCATTTGTCTGATTCTATGTATCAGTATGTGACTCGACAATGGTGCATTTGTCTGTGTCTCTATATTAGATATATGACTCGTATTTCTCACACTGACTCTATTCAAACTTGTAAATTGTTAATGCTATCAGTTTCATCATATCACTTGCAAGAATTAAAGTTGTTATCATATAATGTCAAGCTACAACAAAATCTTTATTAAGTCTCCAAAGATATTTATCATGCGCAATACTGTGAAATTAATGGAGCACAGTTTTAGACGCAGAATTTCTATCCATTCTAATTTACAATTTTTTTTTTTTTTTTTTTTTTTTTCAAAACTGGAGCACAGTTTTAGACGCAGAATTTCTATCCATTCTAATTTACTATTTTGCAAAACGACACCCGTAGCGCGGTACTCTATAAGGATCAAAGCGTCCAGCGCTTCGTAGCCCACACTTTCCTCCAAGATGTAATCAAATAGTAATGCATACGCTGAAGACTCTGGTCCGAGCCAAGTCTAATGTCCCAAATGATCTCATTACAATTTCGGCAACTGTCCTTTGATTTTTTTCTCGCTTAATTTGACAGTCATTTGAAGTTAACCACCTGAGTGTTCTACGTTAGTGTTGTGTTACAAAGGTAACCACCTCAGTGATCTATGTTAGTGTTTGTTTTACAAAGTTAACCACCTCAGTGATCTCTGTTAGTGTTGTGTTACAAAGTCAACCACCTCAGTGATCTATGTTAGTGTTGTGTTACAAAGTTAACCACCTCAGTGATCTATGTTAGTGGTTATCTATGTTAGTGTTGTCTCACAAAGTCAACCACCATAGTGATCTATGTTAGTGTTGTCTCACAAAGTCAACCACCTCAGTGATCCATGTTAGTGTTGTGTTACAAAGTCAACCACCTCAGTGATCCATGTTAGTGTTGTGTTACAAAGTCAACCACACACATTGTTGTCTTACATTTGAGGGCATGTTTCAATAGCTTCTCGTGCTCAGCCATGAGCTCACCGACGTGGGTCATGTTGTTGTCTGACTTGGACAGCTCACCCAGGACCTTCATATCTAAGGATATATTAAATTTAAGAAGTTTAGGATTGATAATGATTGAAAACCACTCCACTATCGCCCTTTTCCTACAAAAAGGAACGAAAGAATTAACTTTAATATTTCAGAGTTTTAACAGATCTAACATTTGAAATAAATCAGTAAGGAAAAGTTGTGAGATCAAATTTCGATCCCCTTCGAGTTCCTATAGACCCCAAAAGGCATGATGGATTGGCTTCAACTCCCTTTGCGCATATATTCCCAGGAATCGGAAGCTGCCCTTCGGTACTATATGTTACTTGTATACTCATATAACAAGAGATCCCGCCTTATTGTATACTCCTCTAACAAGAGATCCCGCCTTATTGTATACTCCTCTAACAAAAGATCCCGCCTTATTGTATACTTATATAACACGAGATCCCGCCTTATTGTATACTCCTCTAACAAAAGATCCCGCCTTATTGTATACTTATATAACAAGAGATCCCGCCTTATTGTATACTTATAAAACAAGAGATCCCGCCTTATTGTATACTCATATAACAAGAGATCCCGCCTTATTGTATACTCATATAACAAGAGATCCCGCCTTATTGTATACTCATATAACAAGAGATCCCGCCTTACCTTCTCCTTCACCTGTATGTTAATTGTATACTCATATAACAAGAGATCCCGCCTTACCTTCTCCTTCACTGACAATGAACTGTACGGGACTCGTGATGGCAGACTTGCTGCAGTTGGCTGTGATCAAAATCACTTTGACATTTTTCAGTCTGAAATCATCGGGGTCAACGTCCACAAAGTTATCCGACAAGATCTTAGTGTCTGGACAGCTAGAGTTACGGTACTTTAACATTATGGCATGGTGTCCAGGTCAGTCTTCAGTACTATCAATGTAAAATCTTTCTGAAGTACTGTCAATGTAAAATCTTTCTGAAGTACTGTCAATGTAAAATCTTTCTGAAGTACTGTCAATGTAAAATCTTTCTGAAGTGCTGTCAATATAAAATCTTTCTGAAGTACTGTCAATGTAACTTCAGTCTGAATAAATTTCATTGTAACATCGGTCTGAATTGACGTCAATGCAACATCAGTATAAAACAGTGGTTCTCAAACTATGGGTTACGACACCTTAAGGTGTCGCATGACAATACACAAAGTATCGTGAGAAATTTGGTGTTAATTTTTTTTTAAATTGCATAAATATCTTTTTTGTGCCACTTTCCATTTTAAATCTTAATATTATTTACATTACATTTATCTGGCTAGTATTGTTACTGCACTGTAACTTAACTTCAACAATTACAATCAACCTCCACCCCAGCTTTACTTCTCAATGTCTATGACTATTCCTGGTTGTGGGTCGCCACAAATTGGCTTGTGTTGTTAAGTGGTCAAGGCACTAAAAAAGATCGTTGGTCTAGAGCAGGCGGTGTAAGGCGGACCGTATTACTCTATGAAAAACTTTTGCGGGCCGAAAGAAAATAGGACAGGGGGAAACGCTATTAAGAAAATAATAATAATAAGGACTATTTCGTTATTTCGCGGGCCGCAAAGTGGGTGCTGGCGGGCTGCATGTGGCCCACGGACCCTATGTTTACAGTTAAGAGCAATACCACCGTAGCTCTCTTTAACGTGATTAACTAGACGCTATGATACAGACTCATGTGGTAATGTTTTTGCCATGTCAGCTTGAGTATCCATTCATACGACTCGTTCTATTGTTTTCTATTATAAAGCAGACGCCGTAAGATGTTTACAGAAAGGATACTTTTCACTCCTAAAAACTCCAAGTTTTTGTATACTTTTTTTATCCTGTCCGGCACCTGACTGCCGTACCCCCAAACATGGCTGTTGGGAGATTTTTTACGTAGCAGACTTGCCAGGTGGGCTGTGGTCAATCCCGTGCCAACGTTGACGTGGATGACGTCCTGGTCAAGCCCAAGCAGGTAAAACACTGACTGTGGCGCCAAACAACTGGATTTGTCCTGTGGCAGGAGGGGGGAGAGATATATGTATAACATTTCAATCACACACGTCACAATGTATAACATGAGATGATCTGTTACACAACACACTTTCAGTTAGACAATTGCATTGTTACGGCGTAGAACATAATTATGTTCTACTTCCTTACATTAAGATATACAGGTGCGGTGAAAATCGTCAACTATGTTCTGCTGATGTTCTATAAATGATCTTATAACCGATGTTCCACTGAGAATATAAAAACCAACCTGCAACACAAGGAGGCCATTCTTGACAAACTGAGAATCTTTCATTTCTAGCTGCATGTGAGGCGGGAACACGAGCAGATCAGAACACTGCTCGTCCACTTTGAATACTTTGGTCGTCTGCTCAGAAATGTCCAGTCCTGACTCGAGCGCTGTGTATTCCTCCGCCTTCAGCTGGGCGATGACGTCCTCGAGACTAGAGTTATACGGAAGACTGAATTAGAGCTTTAGGCCTTTAAACCTTGGCTAACATGTACAGGTATGTGGTACGACAGAATCAGAGTCACGGAGAAGGATGTTGCCATTGACCCTATTCACCTGTACCCGGATCGGGAAGTGGCCCGATAAAAAATGTTTTTAAAATGTATTTTTAAAAAAACTACTTAGCTCAAATGGTTGATAAGATAAGGAAAATGCTGTTAATTCTATGAAAATCATCTTTTGGAAGATAATCCTAGTCATCTGTGATGAAGTAAATGATTCAATTCAAAAGATATCGCAAAGATTGATATGCTAAACAAAAAAATGTTGATTGGTCTATTTAAAAAAAAAAAATTATACACGTGGAAGAATAAGTATCTGGAAGAATTAAACATAACCTCCCAGATAGGAAGTTGGAATAAATTTTTAGAAGCTTAATGAACTTTTGGAAAAAATGACGGAGCAAAAATTTCAGGATCGTTGACTCTTTACAAGGAACTTGAGTCAGTCATCTTTGATTGTCACAGAAAGTCAGCCATCTTTGGTGTCACAGAAAGTTGCAATTCCAAAGAAAGGAATTAACAGAAGTTTATGGTTTCTTTATGGCCATTTGGACTGAGATAATTATGGCCTTACAACCGCGATTGTCATTTCCTATTGAAGTAATCTAAATATGTCCGCTTAGGAGACTGTCTTTAGTAAGAAGGTCTTATGTAAAACTCCTAGGTCATACGTCATGACGCTCTTACAATAAAACCAGATGACGTGGACAAAGATAATTAATTACACAATGTCTTTGAGCAACTCACGTGGCCTTGAACTGGTTGACCCACATGTACACTGGGGTCATGCTCTTTGTTTCGTCCTTGTTCCGGATGCTCTCCGGAAGCAGGTACTCTATAGACGGCGCGTTGTTCTTGATTCTCTCCTTGGCGATCACCGATAAGATCCGGGTCTTGACGTTCAGAAGGGCGTCTTCAACCTCCAAACACACGTCATCCAGGACTTCGTCCGGGAACGGGGTCCGACGCTGGAATTTCCGGCTCTGAAGGTCATACAATATAATGCAGACAAGGCTGTAGTCATCTCGGAGCTGAAAGAGACAGACATCAAGTATTAAGCAGTGTATACGTGGCCGCAAATGTAAAGAGACAGACATCAAGTATTAAGCAGTGTATACATGGCCGGAAATGTTAAGAGACAGACATCAAGTATTAAGCAGTGTATACATGGCCGGAAACTTAAAGAGACAGACATCAAGTATTAAGCAGTGTATACATGGCCGGAAACGTTAAGAGACAGACATCAAATATTAAGCAGTGTATACATGGCCGGAAACGTAAAGAGACAGACATCAAGTATTAAGCAGTGTATACATGGCCGGAAATGTTAAGAGACAGACATCAAGTATTAAGCAGTGTATACATGGCCGGAAACTTAAAGAGACAGACATCAAGTATTAAGCAGTGTATACATGGCCGGAAACGTTAAGAGACAGACATCAAATATTAAACAGTGTATACATGGCCGGAAACGTAAAGAGACAGACATCAAGTATTAAGCAGTGTATACATGGCCAGAAAAGTAAAAAGACAGACATCAAGTATTAGGTAGTGTATACATGGCCGGACACGTTAAGAAACAGACATCAAGTATTAAGCAGTGTATACATGGCCGACAATGTTAATCACACACAACTGTTTCACTCTTAGTAGATGAAATCAGTGAGTGTTTGCGTGTTGTGATTTTGTGGACAAATGGGAATTGAGAACGAATGTGAACGAATGTGAACGATTTTCATATCACGAATACATGAGAGGTTGAAGGTATAAAAGAGGGGTTAACTATTGTTGAAAGAGAGCGGGGGCTGTTTTTTATGTTCACGAACCTGGCAAAGTGAACTATCTTGGGAGGCGAGATACAACTTGTTTCGACAGCTGGGGTATGATTTCCGCTCTCAAATGGATGGACGTGTTGGTAGCTAAATAGTGACTGCAAGCTGTTAATATCTACTTGTACATTGATAATATGCAAGAGGACTACTATGAATTGTTATCACATATGGAATAAAGTATTGTAGTGTACTTTGGGACAGTGTTGTCTTATTCGTAACAGATAGAGAGAGAGACAGTTATTTGAACAGGAATAGACTAGACCTTAGACAAACCAAATAACCTGAGATGAGCCGGAGGGTTCATCTATGTACCAGGATATCTGACAGTTACCCAGGGTGGCACTTAATTTGTCTTTAAATGGCGGGCAGCATTTTCGGCAAACTGCTGAGTTTTTTAGCGGGGATGAGGGTATAAATCTTGCCCCCCCCCCCGGAGGCACTAGGCCTAGCTACGCCATTGCTAAAATATAAACCAAGCTTTGCTCCAGCTGAAACTAAACTAGTATCGCCCTAACACTAATTGATAAGGAAAGCGAAAATGGGATTGAAAGTTGTGGTTTTAGAATAATTTGTTTAAAACATGAAAAATGCAAATGAGAATGTTCTTCTATATTGGGTGACAAACACTCTACCACCATTAAATGTTCCTTTCATGACGTCACTGCTCCGTAGATTTAATAAAGAATGGAAACGAATATGTAAACTCAAAGCGTCACCAATGACAGGAGCCATCTCATAAAGACTGTGTCACCAATGACAGGAGCCATCTCATAAAGACTGTGTCACCAATGACAGGAGCCATCTCATAAAGACTGTGTCACCAATGAGAGAGAAACCGTCTCATAAAGACTGTGTCACCAATGAGAGAGAAACCGTCTCATAAAGACTGTGTCACCAATGAGAGAGAAACCATCTCATAAAGACTGTGTCACAAATGAGAGAGAAACCATCTCATAATGACTGTCACCAATGAGAGAGAAACCGTCTCATAAAGACTGTGTCAACAATGAGAGAGAAACCGTCTCATAAAGACTGTGTCACCAATGAGAGAGAAACCGTCTCATAAAGACTGTGTCACCAATGAGAGAGAAACCATCTCATAAAGACTGTGTCACCAATGAGAGAGAAACCATCTCATAAAGACTGTGTCACCAATGAGAGAGAAACCATCTCATAAAGACTGTGTCACCAATGAGAGAGAAACCGTCTCATAATGACTGTGTCACCAATGAGAGAGAAACCGTCTCATAAAGACTGTGTCACCAATGAGAGAGAAACCGTCTCATAATGACTGTGTCACCAATGAGAGAGAAACCGTCTCATAAAGACTGTGTCACCAATGAGAGAGAAACCGTCTCATAATGACTGTGTCACCAATGAGAGAGAAACCGTCTCATAATTACTGTGTCACCAATGAGAGAGAAACCGTCTCATAAAGACTGTGTCACCAATGAGAGAGAAACCGTCTCATAAAGACTGTGTCACCAATGAGAGAGAAACCGTCTCATAATGACTGTGTCACCAATGAGAGAGAAACCGTCTCATAAAGACTGTGTCACCAATGAGAGAGAAACCGTCTCATAATGACTGTGTCACCAATGAGAGAGAAACCGTCTC
This sequence comes from Omphiscola glabra, assembly GCA_964017045.1. Classification (NCBI taxonomy): domain Eukaryota; kingdom Metazoa; phylum Mollusca; class Gastropoda; family Lymnaeidae; genus Omphiscola; species Omphiscola glabra. The sequence continues at coordinate 5,607,811 of OZ024801.1, read as the reverse complement.
ATAAAGACTGTGTCACCAATGAGAGAGAAACCGTCTCATAATGACTGTGTCACCAATGAGAGAGAAACCGTCTCATAATGACTGTGTCACCAATGAGAGAGAAACCGTCTCATAAAGACTGTGTCACCAATGAGAGAGAAACCGTCTCATAAAGACTGTGTCACCAATGAGAGAGAAACCGTCTCATAAAGACCGCGTTGTCAATGACAGGAGCCATCTCATAAAGACCGTGTCACCAATGACAGGAGCCATCTCATAAAGACCGTGTCGCCAATGACAGGAGCCATCTCATATAGACCGTGTCGCCAATGACAGGAGCCATCTCATAAAGACCGTGTCACCAATGACAGGAGCCATCTCATAAAGACCGTGTCGCCAATGACAGGAGCCATCTCATAAAGACCGTGTCACCAATGACAGGAGCCATCTCATAAAGACTATGTTGTTAAAGGTTATATAAGAGCAAGAAGACTTTGCTTAAACGCATGACTACAAGGCAACACAATGAATCTCAAATTAATTTAAGGACCGTCTGTGTGGTCTGAAAACTTCGGGCTGGAGAAAATTAATCTCAATGCAATCTATCATGGACTGCTGTGATGTGTTAATATGGCTTATAAAAGTTTACCACATATATGAATGCATTTTATGGTGTACATACGGGAACATCCAAATAATAGTGCATTGCTGCAGTGTTGTGGCTGTTATGGTGATGTACCGAAGATGTATCATTTCAGACATTGTCTCCAAAAAAAAAAAAAAAAAGGTCTGATTCCAAATTAATTTTAGAACCACTGTGCTATGGTTCTTTCGGACGCAAATTTCATTTGGATAAGTCGAATCCGATTACTACGTGAATAAAAGATTTTGTTAATGGCCTAATTTCTCTCCTTAAATGATTTCTATCTTTAACAATCGGGGATGCCGCAATTCGTTGAAAACCAATTCTCATCAGAGATGAACTTCTTTTGATGAATCTGTTGCCTTTGTTTAGCTCGCTGTTTCCATCGAAGTTGAATTCAAGAGTAGAAGCGTGTAAATAACTTAAATAACATGCCTTTTTATTTTTAAATGATTTCATGAATTTATTTGTTTTTTTAAAGCAGTATACCTCCCCCACCACCCTTATTATTTTACACCCCCCCCCCCCAACCACCCCACATGGAAAAAAAAATCATGGGATCATCATCGTAATCTTTGAACTCGGAGTAAATCGTGGAATGCGTAACTTGACAATGTAGAATTCAAGAAGCATAAAGCGTAACAACTTAATACAACAATGTTTAATAAAAGAGTAGAGTATTGTTTAAAGCAAAGAGGCGAAAAAACGAGAAAATCAAGACAATCATATATATTTAAATTTGTTTTCTGGCTTCTACTAATGTTTTCAAATGCGCTCGTTGTCAACAACGTGTCATCAACATGTCAACAACGTGTCATCAATATGTCAACAGTTCTTTTTATTTGAGCTTATGTTTTGATTACATTTTTTGTCAACGAACGAAGCATTTTAGGAGTCCAAGGCGTCCCTTTATGGTTAGCCGTGTGGCCATTCTTGTGGCCAGCCGTGTGGCCATTCTTCTGGCCAGTCGTGTGGCCATTCTTGTGGCCAGCCGTGTGGCCATTCTTGTGGCCAGCCGAGTGGCCATTCTTGTGGCCAGGCTTATTCGTTGTGTCCCTTGTCTTCTTAACCCGATTGCAACCAACTGAATATTATGGGTTTCAGCTGATCTCTGTTACTGAATGCTTAGATTTTTACAAAGTGGCATCACCAAAGTCGTCATTGGAGGTAAAGGGTTTTCCGTAAGGCCTTCAAATATTTAACTTGATTTATTTCACTATTACTTTTTGCAATTCTTTAATTTGATAATGGAAATTATAAGCCAGATTTTGATTATCTCTTGGTAAAATAAATTGTTGTGTGTCAAGGTTAAGGGAACACTCCACCTCATATATTTTAAAACTTCAAAGTCAATGTCAATCGCTCTGAAGATAACTGTTGGTACCCTTCACCGACTTCCACACATGTCCCCCATCCTGAACTGCAGTGCTAACAATGTGACCCAGGCACACCGTGGAGGTAACGTGATGGGTGTTAAATTGGTCACGGCCTCCCATCGCCGGGGTTACCGTCAACAAAGTCAGTGGGGTGGGGCGGGGTAGATCCCACCCATTGATCGTGTAGACATGATCGATTTCTGCATTTCTATCAGATGGTAAAAAAATTGTGTATCGATTTAAAACATACTTATTTGTGCAGTTGTATTGGAATAAATTAAGTCTCATTTTTTGAAATCGTAATTCATTGGAACTGGAGAGGGGGGGGGGGGGGGTCCCTTGATAAAAAAACAAAAAAACAACCTCACTCGAACAAAAGAATACATTTCCATTTCAAATATCTGCTTTATTTTATTAATCACACCGTATAAATAGGAAAGTGATTCAAGTATGGAAAGGTGACCAGAAACAAAAAAACACACTTTTTTTCCGAGAAGTGTACCGAAAAACGTGAGTGGCTATGAGTTAAGAATGTATGCCAGCTGTGGGTGGGGTGGGGCCTGAGGGTGGGGAGCAGCTGGATACGAAAATAGTGAAAACACGGACAGATTGAAACTTTTACGGGCCCCTGGGGACAGCCAACATAGTGACTTACAACAACATATAACAATATTGGATATGAAAAGCAGACGATGATATTCAGGGAAAATTAAGTTGTCGAAGCCCCAGGGAAAAAAGCTAAACTTGCCTTATGGTTTTCCAGCCAAGGGCGTGCGGATAGGGAAACCCGCCTCGGGCGCCATCTTCAGATTAAATAGGGAATATATGTTTATAATTACATATTATTTGGAAAATGATGCCTAAAGTCAGGCAATGCCCCGGGCGCAGATTTTGCTTGCCACGCCCCTGACTGCAGAAGCTCTTATAAGTATACACTCTAGTGTTAAAACTCTTATAAGTAACACTAGTTTTAAAACTCTTATAAGTATACACTCTAGTGTTAAAACTCTTATAAGTATACACTCAAGTGTTAAAACTCTTATAAGTATACACTCAAGTGTTAAAGCTCTTATAAGTATACACTCAAGTTTTAAAACTCTTATAAGTATATACTCAAGGGTTAAAGCTCTTATAAGTATACACTCAAGTTTTAAAACTCTTATAAGTATACACTCAAGTGTTAAAACTCTTATAAGTATACACTCAAGTTTTAAAACTCTTATAAGTATACACTCTAGTGTTAAAACTCTTATAAGTATACACTCAAGTGTTAAAACTCTTATAAGTATACACTCTAGTGTTAAAACTCTTATAAGTAACACTAGTTTTAAAACTCTTATAAGTATACACTCTAGTGTTAAAGCTCTTATAAGTATACACTCAAGTGTTAAAGCTCTTATAAGTATACACTCAAGTGTTAAAGCTCTTATAAGTATACACTCAAGTGTTAAAGCTCTTATAAGTATACACTCAAGTGTTAAAGCTCTTATAAGTATACACTCAAGTGTTAAAGCTCTTATTATCATACACTCCGCAGTGTTGTAGCTCTAGCTCTAGTGTCTAGGTTTTAAAACTATTTTTTTTTAAGCAAAGCAAACGTTTATTTTTTTTTTAATTGTTTACCAAACATGAAATTAAGGCATCAAATATTTCTACATTCATCTGTGACGTCACGAGAGGTTTGCTACCAGCAAGAGAGATAATTAAGCCCCCAGTCCCCGCCCTTATCAGCTGGTACATTGTTAATGACACTAGGGACTGATGATTTTCTTTTCCAGTCAGACGATCACGCAAACCCGAATCTACCCGTGACGTCCATCTTGACCCACGTCGGGTTTCTAGATCAATGAGCAGCACTGGAGCCGAGAGCAGGCGTGCCAAGAAGTTCAAATTGTGTACGGCTAGTTGGTGTACAGTTAGTTGGCGTACAAATAGTTGGCGTACAGCTAGTTGGTGTACATATAGTTGGTGTACAGCTAGTTGGTGTACATCTAGTTGGTGTACAGCTAGTTGGTGTACATCTAGTTTTTGTACATCTAGTTGGTGTACATCTAGTTGGTGTACAGCTAGTTGGTGTACAGCTAGTTGGTGTACATCTAGTTGGTGTACATCTAGTTGGTGTACATCTAGTTGGTGTACATCTAGTTGGTGTACAGCTAGTTGGTGTACATCTAGTTGGTGTACATCTGCAGTTTAAGAGCATTGAAAGAACCAGCATTTCAATCCGATGAATAACGGTGCTGCGTTGGGGGGGGGGGGGGGTCATAGTCTGAAATTTCCCCGGTCCTTATTCAGTTACGGTGATAGTTAATAACTTTTGAAACTTCAACTAAGTCGAAAATTGACCCGTCTACCGCCTGATTCTGTTATTTTTCGATTTCTCAACTCTGATACTGTTTTCCAAAAAATAAAGTAAATTTTAATCACTGACTACCCGCGTGCAGCTACGATTGTTCATAGGCTATTTTATAGTCATCAAGCCAAACGACTCACTATCTCTGGTTTCTAAACGACTCACTATCTCTGGTTTCTAAACGACTCACTATCTCTGGTTTCTAAACGACTAACTATCTCTGGTTTCTAATCAATGCGTCCAACACCAAAGCCTCCCCCACCCCACATGACCTGCCCCCAACCCCGCCCCCGATTCCAATCACGTGACCGCTATCATTTTAAGATTGTATTCTTGTTTGAATTTCGAAAACATTTCCGTTTAAATATCGGACACACAGACGGACACACACAGACACACACACAGATACACACACCGTCCTTCACACAAAAGGAGGTTTAGGGGGGGGGGAAGTGCCTGTGTATTCATTACAATATTACAATATCACTGAGGTAATACATCTCTAACTGGATACTTCAGCTCATACAGACGAAATAAGGGATCTTACCCCCAAAATATCAATGATTTTGTCAGAGGCGTAGCAAGAGAGTTTTCAAACGTTGCTACTTAAACATCAGTTCTTGTCAAGTCAATAAATATTTATAATTCCATTTCAGTCCTGGTGACGTCACAGTGAATGTTTTCTACGAACAGTCGGGTCTTGCTATCTTCACCTACAGACGTCAGACATTTGTCTTGCTATCTTCACCCACAGACGTCAGACATTTGTCTTGCTATCTTCACCTACAGACGTCAGAAATTTGTCTTGCTATCTTCACCTACAGACGTCAGACATTTGTCTTGCTATCTTCACCTACAGACGTCAGACATTTGTCTTGCTATCTTCACCTACAGACGTCAGACATTTGTCTTGCTATCTTCACCTACAGACGTCAGACATTTGTCTTGCTATCTTCCTCTACAGACGTCAGACATTTGTCTTGCTATCTTCCTCTACAGACGTCAGACATTTGTCTTGCTATCTTCACCTACAGACGTCAGACATTTGTCTTGCTATCTTCATCTACAGACGTCAGACATTTGTCTTGCTATCTTCCTCTACAGACGTCAGATATTTGTCTTGCTATCTTCATCTACAGACGTCAGACATTTGTCTTGCTATCTTCATCTACAGACGTCAGATATTTGTCTTGCTATCTTCACCTACAGACGTCAGACATTTGTCTTGCTATCTTCACCTACAGACGTCAGATATTTGTCTTGCTATTTGGTGGCTTTACTGTTTTCACGGAAGTCAGTCTGATGTGCTTTCCCAATAAATGTGGGCTTAATAGAATAAAAATAGTAGCTTAAAAATAATTATTTTTTAAAAATAAGAACGAATGGCAAGGAACGAATATTACTGGGTACAAATGATTTTTTTATTGCTGGGTACAAAAGATTTTTTTATTGCTGGGTACAAATGATTTTTTTATTGCTGGGTACAAATGTTTTATGGCTGGGTACACTTGTTTTATTGCTGGGTACACATTTTTTATTGCTGGGTACAACTTTTTTATTGCTGGGTACAAATGTTTTATGGCTGGGTACACTTGTTTTATTGCTGGGTACACATTTTTTATTGCTGGGTACAAATGTTTTATCGCAGGGTACAAATGTTTTATCGCAGGGTACAAATGTTTTATCGCAGGGTACAAATGTTTTATCGCAGGGTACAAATGTTTTATCGCAGGGTACAAATGTTTTATCGCAGGGTACAAATGTTTTATCGCAGGGTACAAATGTTTTATCGCAGGGTACAAATGTTTTATCGCAGGGTACAAATGTTTTATCGCAGGGTACAAATGTTTTATCGCAGGGTACAAATGTTTTATCGCAGGGTACAAATGTTTTATCGCAGGGTACAAATGTTTTAAAACATTCACAAAACACTTTATTATATTTACTTGCTTTTTTCGGGGTGGGGGTGGGGGTGGGGGCGGGGGTGGGGGCGGGGGCGGGGGTGGGGGGTGGGGGTGGGGGGTGTTAAGAATACGGTTGTCTATTATTGAGTTTTTGTCTATACCGACATCTAAGATGACCCAACAGAAAATCGACCTCTACATTCCAAGAATTCCTCAGATTCAGGGGAGCAAACTGTATGTCATCATCGCGAGTCTCGGTGTCAGCCTTCCACACTCTTTGAGCTTACTGTCGAGTTGGTGTGCGAGCTTAATGTCAGCCAGGCTATTTTGGGATTTAATATCCTTGACCCTTACCGTACGGCTTTAACCCTTGCCGTATGGCTTCGACTCTCACCGTATGGCTTCGACCATACGCCATAGAAAGGCTATTAGTGTGCTACATTTTACATTCCATAAACACGAATCTCATCTCTCGTACACAATGGGATCTATGTCTACGTCACTCGTGCCAGACGTGGCACGCAGAGGACCAAAATAAGTAAATAATATTACTTTGCACAATATTGCAAAAAGGTTGAAGACCCCGGCACTATGGTACAATGCTAGTGCTATTTATTTATCGTAAGTCTCATATATATGCAAAACATACATCTTAAAAAAACTTTCATCTATATCATGCATTCTCATATATGCATAACATTATCTATTTTCTGGCAACTACATCATGCAGTCTCATATATGGCAAAGAATATTTCTTTTCTTGTCTACATCTCTTTAAATAATTGTTCCCTCGTTGCTCCTATAGGCAAACTTGTATTTAATTGGGATCGAAAAAAGACTTTGCTACATAGTCATTAATCTCATATGTCGAAACAAGACTTTTCTACATAGTCATTAATCTCGTATGTCGAAACAAGACGTTGCTACATAGTCATTAGTCACGTATGTCGAAACAAGACTTTGCTACATAGTCATTAGTCTCGTATGTCGAAACAAAACGTTGCTACATGGTCATTAGTCTCGTATGTCGAAACAAGACGTTTCTACATAGTCATTAGTCTCGTATGTCGAAACAAGACTTTGCTACATAGTCATTATTCTCGTATGTCGAAACAAGACTTTTATACATAGTCATTAGTCTCGTATGTCGAAACAAGACGTTGCTACATAGTCATTAGTCTCGTATGTCAAAACAAGACTTTGCTACAGTCACAAGTCTCGTCTGTCGAAACAAGACTTTGCTACATAGTCATTAGTCTCGTATGTCGAAACAAGACTTTGCTACATAGTCATTAGTCTCGTATGTCGAAACAAGACTTTGCTACAGTCACAAGTCTCGTCTGTCGAAACAAGACTTTGCTACATAGTCATTAGTCTCGTATGTCGAAACAAGACTTTGCTACATAGTCATTAGTCTCGTATGTCGAAACAAGACTTTGCTACATAGTCACAAGTCATAGTATGTCGAAACAAGACTTTGCTATAGTCACAAGTCTCGTATGTCGAAACAAGACTTTGCTACATAGTCACAAGTCTCGTATGTCGAAACAAGACTTTGCTACATAGTCACAAGTCTCGTATGTCGAAACAAGACTTTGCTACATAGTCACAAGTCTCGTATGTCGAAACAAGACTTTGCTACATAGTCACAAGTCTCGTATGTCGAAACAAGACTTTGCTACATAGTCACAAGTCTCGTATGTCGAAACAAGACTTTGCTACATAGTCACAAGTCTCGTATGTCGAAACAAGACTTTGCTACACAGTCACAAGTCTCGTATGTCGAAACAAGACTTTGCTATAGTCACAAGTCTCGTATGTATATTTCAAACATAGATAAAATGAACACATTTTAATTCTCCAATGTATTGAATATTAAAAGACCAGACCCCCCTCCCCCACACAGAAACTGTTGGTCATAGTTCAAGTATTAAAAGACCAGACCCCCCCTCCCCCACACAGAAACCGTTGGTCATAGTTCAAGTATTAAAAGACCAGACCCCCCGCTCCCCCACAAAGAAACCGTTGGTCATAGTTCAAGTATAAAAAGACCAGACCCCCCCTCCCCCACACAGAAACGTTGGTCATAGTATAAGTATTAAAAGACCAGACCCCCCTCCCCCACACAGAAACCGTTGGTCATAGTTCAAGTATTAAAAGACCAGACCCCCCTCCCCCACACAGAAACCGTTGGTCATAGTTCAAGTATAAAAAGACCAGACCCCCCTCCCCCACACAGAAACGTTGGTCATAGTTCAAGTATTAAATGACCAGACTCCCCTCCCCCACACAGAAACCGTTGATAAATAAATTTAAAAAACAGAATTTATCGCCGTTATTATTATTGATTATTTTTTTTAGATAAACGACTGCTTCTCTTATTTAAAAAAAAAATAATATGATCTAAAAGATAACATCGATCGCCATTTTGTCAAAAGAGTTTCCCGTTTGTTCTAGTTCCGGTATTTCCGTATTTCCGGTAGCTGAATCCTGTTTCTTGTAAATTAAAGATTTTTTAATCATACAAATCGCCAAGTAGTTCCAGTATATGTGACATTAGTAGGATATTGTTTCTTTGTAGTTAGTCTCTTAGGATTCATCCATCATCCATTTAGTCCCATTATGTCGCCTGGGGCTTAAAGATGTCCCAACGAAACCTCAAACCATTCATCCCCCTAAATAAAACAATGCCCCCACCCATCGATCGCCTCCACCCATCAGTCGCCCTTACCCATCAATCTCCCCCCCCCAGCCCCCACCCCGGGCCACAGCATACTCACCTGAGAGTTCTCACTGAAGAAGCCGGTCTTGTCCAGAATATCCTGCAACAACTCTTGAACTGTGAAGAGAAGAAAAGGCGACATCTCAGCGTGATCAACGTCCTTAAGATTTTTTGATTTGTGTTTTGTTTAAAGAAAATGACAATGCATTGTGTATAACAATCTGTAGTGTGAGAAGGACTCTCTTTAAGGAGTGTATGACAAACTGTAGGGAGTGTATGACAAAATGTTGTGAGTGTATGACAATCTGTAGACAACAACAAAAAATCAGATTAAATTATTTCTTTCTTTCATAAACTATAGGTGGAGAATAATCCATAAAACTATAGGTGGAGAATAATCCATAAAACTATAGGTGGAGAATAAGCCATAAAACTATATGTGGAGAATAAGCCATAAAACTATATGTGGAGAATAAGCCATAAAAACTATAGGTGGAGAATAAGCCATAAAACTATAGGTGGAGAATAAGCCATAAAACTATATGTGGAGAATAAGCCATAAAAACTATAGGTGGAGAATAAGCCATAAAACTATAGGTGGAGAATAAACCATAAAACTATAGGTGGAGAATAATCCATAAAACTACAGGTTGAGAATAAGCCATAAAACTATATGTGGAGAATAAGCCATAAAACTACAGGTTGAGAATAAGCCATAAAACTACAGGTGGAGAATAAGCCATCAAACTACAGGTGGAAAATAAGCCATAAAACTACAGGTGGAGAATACGCCATAAACTATAGGTGGAGAATAAGCCATAAAACTATAAGTGGAGACTAAGCCATAAACTACAGGTGGAGAATAAGCCATAAATCTATAGGTGGAGAATAAGCCATAAAATTATAAGTGGAGAATAAGCGATACAAGTGGTATGATTAGATTTTCTGAATATACTTTATGTGTTTTAACATGTTCTGTGTATGCCCGCTCTATATTTTTCAAAGTATTCTTTATATGTTCTGTATATTTTTCTTTAAAAAAATCCGCTGGTTGCCTTGCATGTGTATTTCAGCATGCCCTCCGTCCAATGATCGTCGCAAGATGTCATGGACATTCAACAATTTTCTGATACCAAAAAAATACCCCGGATGTTGCATGTCCTTAGGGACAGAACTGTGTGAGGACCACCGTGATTTAACATGGAACAAACAAACAAATAATAAACTTTAAAATAAACATCATCTTCTTCCGACACGAATAGAAATAAAAGGTACATGTTGATGAGGGAGTAAAGGAATCACCCGGCGATGAGCGAAATGGCAGAGACGATGATTGTAGTTTCACGGGTCATTCCAATCTCAGAAAGAAACTGTCAGCCCCACCAAACAATCTCCCACAGAAGAGAAGTATGGTACCTGCCATCGAATTCTTTCTATCGTGGTCACTGCCACAGAATTCTTTCAATCGTGGTACCTGCCACATAATTCTTTCTATCGTGGTACCTGCCACAGAATTCTTTCTATCGTGGTACCTGCCACAGAATTCTTTCTATCGTGGTACCTGCCACAGAATTCTTTCTATCGTGATACCTGCCACAGAATTCTTTCTATCGTGGTACCTGCCGCAGAATTCTTTCTATCGTGGTACCTACCACAGAATTCTTTCTATCGTGGTCACTGCCACAGAATTCTTTCTATCGTGGTACCTGCCACATAATTCTTTCTATTGTGGTACCTGCCAAAGAATTCTTTCTATTGTGGTACCTGCCACATAATTCTTTCTATTGTGGTACCTGCACGCGAGTTCTGAAGTCACCCATAACCACCACTGGTTATTACGTTTTGAAAATGCTACATCTCAAATTTAAAATATTGATGAAATGTGAGTAAAACTTAATGAGTTTAACATTTAAAACTTATTCAAAACTGGGTCGATTTCATTCACAATTTAGTCAAATATAATCGACATTTCAGTCACATTATATCGACATTAAAGTAACATTATATAGAAATTTCAATATCATTATATAGAGATTTCAGTAACGTTATGCAGGCATCTCATTGCCATTTTACTGTGTATTTCAGTCCAAATTATCCAACTTATTAACAAGAAAATTAAGTTTTAATGATTAGAGTTAACATAGCACTGTATCACGTGACAGCTATGCAGAACCGAAGCTTCGCATTACCATGAAATTAAAACTATGAGTTCTCTGTAGCACGCCAAAAATAAATTGTCCAAACTAAGGTTAGAAACGACCTAGCAATAGTCCTGTGTCCGTCATTACTAAACCATTATGGCGAAATTTGTTAAGTCCGTCAGGTAATCCATTCAAGGACTCTGAGTTTTTAACTCGTGGACTTTGGATAAAATCAATAATCAGGAACTGAACACTTCCATGGGGATTTAGTTTCCGAACATGGGGGGGGGGGGGGGGGGGGGGGGGGGAGAGAGGGTGAAGTTAGCTAGTCAGAGCCGTGCAGAGGACGAGGAAATCGAGTAATTGACTCGGGGCCCCCGGGGCCCTTTGCACTTAGGGTACCCATTGGAGGAAATTGATATACGTTTAATGCAATTATTTTGAAATTTATGGGGGCCCAAAATTTGGAATTTTCTTAGTGAACAAAAATCATCTGCATGGCCCTGAGCATCTGCAGTGTGAGAATTTTAGCCAGGGATCCTCGGTGTATGTTACAGGGCTACATTTATACACTCACTCCGTGGATTCATTGAAAAAAATCGGCTACTGATTTGGGGGATTGGTATTTTTTGTACTCTAAAATTTGTTAACAAAGCAACACCATCAGATGGTAAACAAACTTGCGCGAGACATTCGCCAACCCCCCCCCCCCCCACACACACACACGTCAAGATATGGCCGACATGTCATGTGATATAATTTGCCACCGTTATCAGCAAGTTAGGACAAGTCATGTGGCTCAAAGGTCAATTTATTTAGCTTCTATCCGGCACGGCCTTGTCCAAGACAAAGAGTTCTTGAGAAATACCTGAGCTACGAAGGAAGCATAGTCACTTCTATGGTGACTTAAAGCTCACGGGTGTACGTCTCACCTGTAGCACGACTATCTTTGAGGTCGACTTCATAATGCGTGTTCCGGATTATTTATTATTATGGAAATGAGATCAATCAAATGGACCAGAAGAAAAAAATAGAGAGAATAAGCTATTTATAGAGTTTTAAAAATGCATGGAAACAAATGTAGATCTGAATGTAAGGCGTATCGGGCGTAGTCATTCACCGGACAAAATTTGAAAGTGCTATCCAGTTAAAAGTACAGTGTTATTGTAGAGGTTGCAACAAAAGGTGTTTTTATGTTTCAGTGAAATGACACCCAAGGATATATATAACAGAAATATCATATTAATTTTAAAGGCTACTTTAACACTACGAGCAGAACATCTTGATGGTTTCACACCCCACGGGTCAAGTCACCCACGGCACCTTCTATAGTCACTCCAGCGATGTGCCCCCCCCCCCGCACCTTCTATAGTCACTCCAGCGATGTGCCCCCCCCCCAAGCATCTAAACTAGAAACCCAGTATTTACGTTTAATGGTCGGCGTGGGGGTTGGTTGCATGTAGACATTCGGTCCTTGAAATGTTCGCCATCACAGATCTAGACTAGACAGAAGACGTTCAAGCCATCACAGATCTAGACTAGACAGAAGACGCTCAAGCTATAACAGCTCTAGTCTAGACAGAAGACGTTCAAGCCATCACAGCTCTAGACTAGACAGAAGACGTTCAAGCCATCACAGATCTAGACTAGACAGAAGACGTTCAAGCTATAACAGCTCTAGTCTAGACAGAAGACGTTCAAGCCATCACAGCACTAGACTAGACAGAAGACGTTCAAGCCATCACAGCACTAGACTAGACAGAAGACGTTCAAGCCATCACAGCTCTAGACTAGACAGAAGACGTTCAAGCCATCACAGCTCTAGTCTAGACAGAAGACGTTCAAGCCATCACAGCACTAGTCTAGACAGAAGACGTTTAAGCCATCACAGCTATAGACTAGACAGAAGACGTTCAAGCCATCACAGCTCTAGACTAGACAGAAGACGTTCAAGCCATCACAGCTCGAGACTAGACAGAAGACGTTCAAGCCATCACACCTCTAGACTAGACAGAAGACGTTCAAGCCATCACAGCACTAGACTAGACAGAAGACGTTCAAGCCATCACAGCTCTAGACTAGACAGAAGACGTTCAAGCCATCACAGCTCTAGACTAGACAGAGGACGTTCAAGCCATCACAGCTCCAGACTAGACAGAAGACGTTCAAGCAATCACAGCTCTAGACTAGAAAGAAGACGTTCAAGCCATCACAGCTCTAGACTAGGCAGAAGACGTTCAAGCCATCACAGCTCTAGACTAGACAGAAGACGTTCAAGCCATCTCAGCTCTAGACTAGACAGAAGACGTTCAAGCCATCACAGCTCTAGACTAGACAGAAGACGTTCAAGCCATTACAGCTCTAGACTAGACAGAAGACGTTCAAGCCATCACAGCACTAGACTAGACAGAAGACGTTCAAGCTATCACAGCTCTAGTCTAGACAGAAGACGCTCAAGCCATCACAGCTCTAGTCTAGACAGAAGACGTTCAAGCCATCACAGCTCTAGACTAGACAGAAGACGTTCAAGCCATCACAGCTCTAGACTAGACAGAAGACGTTCAAGCCATCACAGCTCTAGACTAGACAGAGGACGTTCAAGCCATCACAGCTCTAGACTAGACAGAAGACGTTCAAGCCATCACAGCTCTAGACTAGACAGAAGACGTTCAAGCCATCACAGCTCTAGACTAGACAGAAGACGTTCAAGCCATCACAGCTCTAGACTAGACAGAAGACGTTCAAGCCATCACAGCACTAGACTAGACAGAAGACGTTCAAGCCATCACAGCACTAGACTAGACAGAAGACGTTCAAGCCATCACAGCACTAGACTAGACAGAAGACGTTCAAGCCATCACAGCTCTAGACTAGACAGAAGACGTTCAAGCTATCACAGCTCTAGACTAGACAGAAGACGTTCAAGCCATCACAGCTCTAGACTAGACAGAAGACGTTCAAGCCATCACAGCTCTAGACTAGACAGAAGACGTTCAAGCCATCACAGCTCTAGACTAGACAGAAGACGTTCAAGCAAACACAGCTCTAGTCTAGACAGAAGACGTTCAAGCCATCACAGCTCTAGAAAGAAAGAACCGATAAAGCCGAATTCTAGCAATTTTCAAATCGTGTTAATTAGTTGCATTTGTAGAAGAAAAATTAGTTCACTTGTTTTTATAGGTAGGACATAAAATCTAAAGCGTGAGCCCAGAGAAAAATCTAACTAGTGAGCCCAGAGTAAAATCTAACTAGTGAGCCCAGAGTAAAATCTAACTAGTGAGCCCAGAGTAAAATCTAACTAGTGAGCCCAGAGTAAAATCTAACTAGTGAGCCCAGAGTAAAATCTAAGCCGCGAACTTAGGGTAGAATCTAACTAGTGAGCCCAGAGTAAAATCTAAGCCGCGAACTTAGGGTAGAACATAACTAGTGAGCCCAGAGTAAAATCTAAGCCGTGAACTTAGGGTAGAATCTAACTAGTGAGCCCAGAGTAAAATCTAAGCCGCGAACTTAGGGTAGAATCTAACTAGTGAGCCCAGAGTAAAATCTAAGCCGCGAACTTAGGGTAGAATCTAACTAGTGAGCACAGAGTAAAATCTAAGCCGCGAACTTAGGGTAGAATCTAACTAGTGAGCCCAGAGTAAAATCTAAGCCGTGGGCCCATGCTATATTCATGGCAGAGATTTTTTATTGGTGTTGTTTTAAATTTCATTTCTTGCGCTACAACTCTTACAAGTATTTCATAAGGTGCAATATCCCCAATTAGTTAAGTTGACTCAACAGTAATGAGTAGGCAACACACCACATAAAGCTCAATTACACACAAAAAAAACATCAGCGGTTCAACTTGAACAAAACATCACTGGTTGAACTTTAAAACAACATCACCAGTTCCATTACAACGGATCATCACCAGTTCATCTTTAACAAAAAATCACTTGTTGAACTTTAAAACAACATCACCAGTTCCATTACAACGGATCATCACCAGTTCATCTTTAACAAAAAATCACTTGTTGAACTTTAAAACAACATCACCAGTTCCATTACAACGGATCATCACCAGTCGCCATTACAACGGATCATCACCAGTCGCCATTACAACGGATCATCACCAGTCGCCATTACAACGGATCATCACCAGTCGCCATTACAACGGATCATCACCAGTCGCCATTACAACGGATCATCACCAGTCGCCATTACAACGGATCATCACCAGTCGCCATTACAACGGATCATCACCAGTCGCCATTACAACGGATCATCACCAGTCGCCATTACAACGGATCATCACCAGTCGCCATTACAACGGATCATCACCAGTCGCCATTACAACGGATCATCACCAGTCGCCATTACAACGGATCATCACCAGTCGCCATTACAACGGATCATCACCAGTTCCATTACAACGGATCATCACCAGTTCCATTACAACGGATCATCACCAGTTCCATTACAACGGATCATCACCAGTTCCATTACAACGGATCATCACCAGTCGCCATTACAACGGATCATCACCAGTTCCATTACAACGGATCATCACCAGTTCCATTACAACGGATCATCACCAGTCGCCATTACAACGGATCATCACCAGTCGCCATTACAACGGATCATCACCAGTCGCCATTACAACGGATCATCACCAGTCGCCATTACAACGGATCATCACCAGTTCCATTACAACGGATCATCACCAGTCGCCATTACAACGGATCATCACCAGTCGCCATTACAACGGATCATCACCAGTCGCCATTACAACGGATCATCACCAGTCGCCATTACAACGGATCATCACCAGTCGCCATTACAACGGATCATCACCAGTCGCCATTACAACGGATCATCACCAGTCGCCATTACAACGGATCATCACCAGTCGCCATTACAACGGATCATCACCAGTCGCCATTACAACGGATCATCACCAGTCGCCATTACAACGGATCATCACCAGTCGCCATTACAACGGATCATCACCAGTCGCCATTACAACGGATCATCACCAGTCGCCCTACCAAACGGACTTAAAAACCAATTAGTAAACAAAGCCGGGTGCTAAAAGCATTTCAGCAATCCACTTGTAGCACACTGCAATCCCCTCACTTAGCGTCAGGCCTCGGATTTGTGCCATTCAATCGAATCAAGAGATCTGGTCGGAATTTGTACTTTTAAAATCCTCCATTCTCCCGGGGGTCACAGTAAAAGTGTGCGTGTGTATTTCTTTTTTTTTGTTTGTTTGTGTAAGGTCGGGGGTTAGTCTAAATGACGTGACAGCCAATGAGCAGCTAATTTGTTCAACCAACGGCACGCACGTCGACTTGAACAAAGTAGCCCTTTCCTTGACTTGAACAAAGTAGCCCTTTCCTTGACTTGAACAAAGTAGCCCTTTCTTTGACTGGTTTGGGATCAAATCGTTCAACACGGTCAAGTCAACAACACCTCTGCCAGGACAGTTTGATGTCCGCGACATTAAAGGAATTACGTCACACTCGTCAAAGGAAAAGTTCGCATTTTTTATGGCTTTTCTCCAACCCCCATTCATTCTTACCGTAGTACAGAGAATGTTAAATACATTTTTATTTAGTGTCTGGTGTCAATGAAATTGAATGAGTTGAGCGAAACACGTCATTATAATAAAATTATTATGATTTTTTTTTTTTAAGTTTTGTGTAACATTTAATGAACTTATGAATGCCAAATAGCGATAAAAATAGACACTTTGATTTGAACCAAGGTAACTGTAGCGGACCAGTAACTAATCTTGCTGGTCAATGAATGACAATAAGACTGTGTAACTAATCTTGCTGGTCAATGAATGACAGAAGACTGTGTAACTAACCTTGCTGGTGAATGAATGACAGAAGACTGTGTAACTAATCTTGCTGGTCAATGAATGACAGAAGACTGTGTAACTAATCTTGCTGGTCAATGAATGACAGAAGACTGTGTAACTAATCTTGCTGGTGAATGAATGACAGAAGACTGTGTAACTAATCTTGCTGGTCAATGAATGACAGAAGACTGTGTAACTAATCTTGCTGGTCAATGAATGACAGAAGACTGTGTAACTAATCTTGCTGGTCAATGAATGACAGAAGACTGTGTAACTAATCTTGCTGGTCAATGAATGACAGAAGACTGTATAACTAACCTTGCTGGTGAA
Organism: Omphiscola glabra; assembly: GCA_964017045.1. Classification (NCBI taxonomy): domain Eukaryota; kingdom Metazoa; phylum Mollusca; class Gastropoda; family Lymnaeidae; genus Omphiscola; species Omphiscola glabra. The sequence continues at coordinate 5,590,518 of OZ024801.1, read as the reverse complement.
TGAATGACAGAAGACTGTGTAACTAATCTTGCTGGTCAATGAATGACAGAAGACTGTGTAACTAATCTTGCTGGTCAATGAATGACAGAAGACCGTGTAACTAATCTTGCTGGTCAATGAATGACAGAAGACTTTGTAACTAACCTTGCTGGTGAATGAATGACAGAAGACTGTGTAACTAATCTTGCTGGTGAATGAATGACAGAAGACTGTGTAACTAATCTTGCTGGTGAATGAATGACAGAAGACTGTGTAACTAATCTTGCTGGTCAATGAATGACAGAAGACTTTGTAACTAATCTTGCTGGTGAATGAATGACAGAAGACTGTGTAACTAATCTTGCTGGTGAATGAATGACAGCAGACTGTGTAACTAATCTTGCTGGTGAATGAATGACAGAAGACTGTGTAACTAATCTTGCTGGTCAATGAATGACAGAAGACTGTGTAACTAATCTTGCTGGTCAATGAATGACAGAAGACTGTGTAACTAATCTTGCTGGTCAATGAATGACAGAAGACTGTGTAACTAATCTTGCTGGTGAATGAATGACAGAAGACTGTGTAACTAATCTTGCTGGTCAATGAATGACAGAAGACTGTGTAACTAATCTTGCTGGTCAATGAATGACAGAAGACCGTGTAACTAATCTTGCTGGTCAATGAATGACAGAAGACTTTGTAACTAACCTTGCTGGTGAATGAATGACAGAAGACTGTGTAACTAATCTTGCTGGTGAATGAATGACAGAAGACTGTGTAACTAATCTTGCTGGTGAATGAATGACAGAAGACTGTGTAACTAATCTTGCTGGTCAATGAATGACAGAAGACTTTGTAACTAATCTTGCTGGTGAATGAATGACAGAAGACTGTGTAACTAATCTTGCTGGTGAATGAATGACAGCAGACTGTGTAACTAATCTTGCTGGTGAATGAATGACAGAAGACTGTGTAACTAATCTTGCTGGTCAATGAATGACAGAAGACTGTGTAACTAATCTTGCTGGTCAATGAATGACAGAAGACTGTGTAACTAATCTTGCTGGTCAATGAATGACAGAAGACTGTGTAACTAATCTTGCTGGTGAATGAATGACAGAAGACTGTGTAACTAATCTTGCTGGTCAATGAATGACAGAAGACTGTGTAACTAATCTTGCTGGTCAATGAATGACAGAAGACTGTGGGAACATTTTGACGCACAGACCTGGGCAGTGACAGCTCCTGTCAATCTACTCAAACAGCATGGCTGCCTGTTTTTGTTACACGAGTTAAACGTCAACAAGAGTTTTAATATCACGTGGTTGATTCAAGTGATAAAGAGGGGTAAAGATTTCAACTGTTTTCATTCATATTTCAAACCTTGTGCAAAATGGGAGCGAATCAATTGAAATTAAAATCTATTTTATAAATCTATAAAAAAAAATTAGTGTAAGTTTAAAAAAAAAAGTTTTAGTGTTCATTTGAATCAGTTTTGTGTGTTTGTGTGTGTATGTGTTTGGGGGGGGGGGGGGGTGATCATGGCGTGAACAGATAACTCTCTGGTCTAAATATACTATAGTAAAATGCAGATTGCTCTTTAGTCTAAATATACTAGAGTAAAATGCAGATAACTCTCTAGTCTAAATATACTAGAGTAAAATACAGATAACTCTCTAGTCTAAATATACTATAGTAAAATGCAGATAGCTCTTTAGTCTAAATATACTAGAGTAAAATGCAGATAACTCTCTAGTCTAAATATACTAGAGTAAAATACAGATAACTCTCTAGTCTAAATATACTAGAGTAAAATGAAGGATCCTTGGTAAAATTAACACGACAATATATTCTGTTGTAGAGAAGCACTAATGGGTTTAAAAAGAGGTCACCTATTGTAGCTTTAAATATAAACTTGGTTTTAACTTCTTGTTAAAACCATCTTGTTAAAACCATCTTTTTAAAACCAATTGATAAAACCATCTTATTTAAACCATCGTAAAAAACATTTTTTTTAAAAACCAGCTTTTTAAAACCATCTTGTTAAAACCATCTTGATAAAGACAACTTGTTGAAGCCATCTTGTTAAAACCATCTTGATAAAGACAACTTGTTGAAGCCATCTTGTTAAAACCATCTTGATAAAGACAACTTGTTGAAGCCATCTTGTTGAAACCATCTTGATAAAGACAACTTGTTGAAGCCATCTTGTTGAAACCATCTTGATAAAGACAACTTGTTGAAGCCATCTTGTTGAAACCATCTTGATAAAGACAACTTGTTGAAGTCATCTTGTTGAAACCATCTTGATAAAGACAACTTGTTGAAGCCATCTTGTTGAAACCATCTTGATAAAGACAACTTGTTGAAGCCATCTTGTTGAAACCATCTTGATAAAGACAACTTGTTGAAGCCATCTTGTTGAAACCATCTTGATAAAGACAACTTGTTGAAGCCATCTTGTTGAAACCATCTTGATAAAGACAACTTGTTGAAGCCATCTTTTTGAAACCATCTTGATAAAGACAACTTGTTGAAGCCATCTTGTTAAAACCATTCTATCTGCCGCTCTCGGTAAATGTCTTTATTGTGTTTTTTCACGCGCGTTAATTGTTAAATTTTCTATTCTCACGATCTGAAAGTCTGATTGTTCAATTTGCCATTAATACGGACTCTCTCATCTTCCAACACCATATACCGATTCTCTACCTGATGGAACTGTCAGTCTGTCTTACTTTGCTTGATGGAACTGTCAGTCCGTCTTACTTTGCTTGATGGAACTGTCAGTCTGTCTTTCTTGGCTTGATGGAACTGTCAGTCTGTCTTTCTTGGCTTGATGGAACTGTCAGTCTATCTTTATGTCCACTTTCGGGGGGGGGGGGGTGGAGGAGGGACAGATGTCCCGGGGCGCCAGACTAGTTAGGGGCGCCAAAATGTGCTTTGCTATTATTTTATTGATGAAAATAATGGGATTGAGAGTTTAAAAAAGAAAGTGGGGCTCATTAAAATGAATCTTGCCCCCGGGCGCCAAACACTCAAGCTTCGCCTCTGTGCCCGCGTTAGCACTTAATTCCCTGCCCCCAACGTCAGCTATAGGTGTAGCTTTATAACAAACTATAAATAAAATGTAACTGACCGGTCTGGTCTCTAACGCTGAGATTTGCTGATGTAAGCTTAGAACGTAAACGGCGCAATAATTCTCTCACATGTAGCTCAGATTTAAAGTTGAAGTAAATGTTATTATTTTTAAAAACGTTTGGAATAATTTTTTTACTTTTAAATGTTGTTCAGAACAAAGCAATCATTTCCAGCGGTGCATTTATGACTGTTCAGATAATCTATGAGAATAATCCTTCAATCTTTTGTCGAATGTCTTACAGCGTTTGAAAGGCGAATATAAAAGATGCCGTAAAACTCATGGCGTTGAGCAGTTTCCGGTCTTAAAATAGAAGTGGCTGGCTATTAACATTTCTGACAAGTCATAAAGTTCAGCGTTTTTGGCCGTTAGTGTGAAGGTTTTTTTAAAAAAATTATCTGGAAACTGATTTAATTTCCAGGCGACTAATCCACTGGGCCAAGGATAATGGAACCAGATTTCATGAATGTTAAACTGATCCAACATCTGCTGTAAAAATTATTGCTGGCTTTAATCCTTGGATTTATATAACGATATCCCGTGTCTGGTTCTGCTAGTTGCTTCTCCTAATGGCATGTTTTCCTTCAGTTTCTTTATTTAAAAAATGTATTTCTCTAGAACAATATAATCTCTAGACTCTGGAATAATGTATTTCTCAAGAACAATAACCTTCTCTAGACTCTGCAACAATATTTTACTCTAGAAGAAAATCCTTCCCTATATTTGCTCCCATGGGATAGCGGATATGAATACAGTTTAAAAGTCATCTTCAAACATGCTGTTGGGATAAAGTTTTGACATGTTTCCACTCATCAGCATGAGAAATTGAAGAAAACATCAGCATTACAAATGGGAGAATACATCAACATTACAAATGGGAGAATACATCATTTGGCCTTGGACTGATCAAACCAGGTTCGGCGTCTTGTTATTTTTTCCCCCTTTTGTTCCTATAGCTTGGCGTGCACGGCTCTGACGTAACGATTTCTGTTCACTAAATTACCCGACTGAACTCGTAATCCGCTACCGATATCTATCAGCAAACATTGATTACGAGACGTCAGATAAAAATTATGTTATAAATTGCTGTTAAAGCCATTTTATTTGTACAGGATTTAAAAGGACTGTTGCCAGGTTGGCTGTTCATATTTTATTGATGCACTCGGTCTGGAGAAGAAGATATCAAATATTAAATAATTGTATTTTGAATTTTGAGAGACGGCCCATAAGTGCATTTAATAATGTAACAGATTTATGCTATCTACCTTTTAAAAATGTCCATAAACGGTCCAATATTTCTATACTTGTCTCCAAAGTTCTAAAAATCTCTTTACACAAGGACAAAAATTGCAATGGAGCGTCAATCTTGAATCCCTTTTCAAGACTAACTGTCTGATGTCAGATATTTGATCAACTAACACCTGTTTAATGGCAGATATTTGATCACCTCAACTTAAGCTCAATAAAACTCCCGTTCAAATTGAAGCGAAATTGAGCACATATTATGAAAGTACCAAATACTAATTATACATACAAACATACATGCATACAAACATACATACAGACATGCATACAAACATACATACAGACATGCATACAAACATACATACATATAAACATGCATACAAACATGCATACAAACATGCATACAAACATGCATACAAACATGCATACAAACATACATACAAACATACATACAAACATACATACATACAAATTTATACGCAATCATACATACAAACATACATATACACATACATACAAACATGAATATAAACATAGATACAAACATACATATAAAAACGACCTATCACCGAGGCAAAGTGGTAAGTTTTTCAAATCTATGGCAGTTAGCAACAAAGAAAAGATATTAGTTTGAAAGGTGTTCACCCAATATGTTTATATATAGAATTATGAAAGCAATATCTGTTTTCAATGGGACCATTCTTATTATTTATAATTTATGGCACAAATAGTAACACTGATGAATGATAAGTAATTACATGATACAATGATAAAACAGAAAATTTCTTAAAGATTATGAATATACAAGGGGAACAAAAACCGCCCTTGAATAACAATCTACTTTTTGACTTCACTGTTTTTAGTTACAATAGTTTAAAATATTGCTGCATCCTACAAACAAAATACAAGATAATATTTGGAAAGAAATTTCATCGACGGAAAATTGATTGACGGAACTTTCAACGAACGGAAATTTGATCGAACGGAAGTTTGGTCGAATTTTAGTTTCAGTTCACACGATGAAATTTTGCGCCAAATTTCTTTAATGGGCGCATTATTTTGTTTGACTATATAGCATAGTGCTATAAATGATTCTTAAAGATATAGATTCTTTTCACAATATATCGCAAGTACGTTTGGTGACGTACTATTTTCTTTGTTTTTTTTCTGAAATAGTTGGTGAAATAAATCTACGGTTTAAAAGCGGGTGGGAAACTACAACATTAATATAAAATAATAAATATTGCAAATAAATGATTTATTCGAAAAAACGTTGTTTTAGGCGGGGTTTTTTTTGTATATGAATGATGACATGAAACTCCAACAATATTTTCTTAGCAAATATTATATATATATATAATGGTGTTGCTGATCAATTAAAGCACATATTTCAGTGTCATCTCACTAGGTACAGTGCACTTTGTCACAGGCAGCTCATTAATTACGATGACCTTGTCACTGTCGACTCGCGTATCATATTTCACCTTTAACTGTCAACGTACTAATAACAGTGCCGCTTGTTACTGTCATTTCACTAATCCCAGTGCACCTTCTAAAATGGTTAACTCACTAACTGCAGTGCACCTGGTAACTGTCCTCTCACTAATCAAATGGCACCGTGTCGCTGTCAACTCACGAATCACAGTGCACCTTTCAGCTGTCAAATCAGTAATAGCAGTGCACCTTTTCACAGTCAGCTCAGGTTATGACAATTACAACAAAGAAGAAATATATGCACGGCGGTGCTAATGTCAGACGTGATAACTACACAGAAATATTTGCTCTGCCGGTGCTAATGTCAGACTCTAAAAGAGCAATCAAGTCTCGGGTAGCGGCCAAGTACACACTAAATATTAGTTGTGTCAATAGCCAATCAACACACAAGCACCGGGCAAATAGGTCTGAGGTCGACATTCAAACAAATACCGGCGACTATTGACTCAACCCAAAAAAGATTGAAGTTTTTCTTGACAGACGTTAAGACGTGACGTCGACGTGAACAAAATGGCTACCCCGAAACGGCATTATTATTACTATTCCCTTGAACTATTTGAAAATATTTGTAAATACTTGATTGTTTGTTCTATTGGTTAATCTTCATGCGCAAAAGATTGGGAACAGGTGGGCCAAACAAACCAAACAAAAAAATAATTCCCAAAGAAGAGAGAGAAAAGTTCTTTCCCCCACCTGATTTCCTAAGACATTCCACATTTCAAGTTTTTCTGAGCCAGACAGTTCTCTTTGTCATTCAATTTTTGTTTTAAAATAGGAGTTCATCCCCTCCTGCACCCTTCCCCAATTGTTAAAAGCATAGTTACTTTTGTAGGAGGTTCACGTCTTACTGTCAATGTAGGAGGTTCAAGTCTTACTGTCAATGTAGGAGGTTCAAGTCTTACTGTCAATGTCAGAGGTTCAAGTCTTACTGTCAATGTAGGAGGTTCACGTCTTACTGTCAATGTAAAAGGTTCAAGTCTTACTGTCAATGTAAGAGGTTCAAGTCTTACAGTCAATGTCAGAGGTTCAAGTCTTACAGTCAATGTCAGAGGTTCAAGTCTTACAGTCAATGTCAGAGGTTCAAGTCTTACAGTCAATGTCAGAGGTTCAAGTCTTACTGTCAATGTCAGAGGTTCAAATCTTACTGTCAATGTCAGAGGTTCAAGTCTTACTGTCAATGTCAGAGGTTCAAGTCTTACAGTCAATGTCAGAGGTTCAAATCTTACAGTCAATGTCAGAGGTTCAAGTCTTACAGTCAATGTCAGAGGTTCAAATCTTACAGTCAATGTCAGAGGTTCAAGTCTTACTGTCAAACAATTCATGGGCTTTGTGAGATTGGTGAAAAACTTCGGAGGGGGTGCATAATATAAGTGGTGGTTGGGGGGAGACGGGGGAGCCTTCCCTAGAGGATCTTTTCAATGTCTGATTGTAAGATTGATGTATAACTTACTAAGGAAATAGATTTTGTTACCATGTTTCATAGAGTTGACGTTTGTTACAAAAATAGAAAAGTGTAGATTGTTATCATTGTTACATTTTAATATAAAATTATTACTATTTCAAGGTACATGATTTTTTTTTCAAATGTGTTTGGCGGGGCAGTCTGGGATGAGTAGCCCAAAAATACAATCCTAAGTATCATCACTGCACCGCAGCAACAGTCAACAGAACTTATCCTAAGATGATGGACTGAAACCTACATGACATGGGTACAGAAACATGCAACAGAAACACATGGTTATGAACACATAATTTATTCCTAGACCCGTGGATGCCATATAATCAATCCGATTATAGAAAAGTACGTAGATATAATCCTAAAGAGGTTAATGTTAGATATTATCATAAAGAATTTAATGTTAGATATAATCCTAAAGAAGGTCATGTTATATATTATCATAAAGAAGTTAATGTTAGATATAATCCTAAAGAATTGTATGAGTATAATGATATAATCCTAAAGAAGTTAATGTCAGATATTATCCTAAAGAAGTTAATGTTAGATATAATCATAAAGAACTTAATGCCAGATATAATAATAACGAAGTTAATGTTATAAATTTTTTGAAAAAAATGAATGCTGACTTGACTCTAATTAAATTGAAGTTGCGAGTTGCTTAGCAACCGACAGCGCGATGTTAAATGACCTTTTATTTGGGTTTGTAAGATCTAAAAGAAAGAATTATAACGCTACAGAATGATACAAACTTACATTTTAGAGCAGCAAAGGTCAGTTCGAAGGTCTTGACCTGTTCCTGCAGGTCACTGAACTCCATATCCGGTATGGTGTCATGCTCCACCACGGTGAGGCCTTTCCGTTTCCTCATGCTGTTCAGCTCCTCGGTCGCCTGGTCGCTCTTCTTGAGGACCGCGAATATTTTGGCCGCCATCTGGAACATCCGGTGTGTGTAGAGACATGGCTCCTTGTGGAAGAACTGTCGGGAAATTGAACTGTTCTCTTTGGAGCTGCTGCGCCTGCGCCGCTCGTACGTCTCGGCGTCCGATGCTGACAGCGTCTTCGTCATGGCCGGATCACTCCATCTGCCACCGCTGAATCCTAAAGTCCCTTCTGACCTGACGCGGTCTCGCTTGTTGATCAGCCTGGCACTCCTCTCTGGGAACTCCCGGCCGTCGACAGTGTCACTTCTCAGCGTGTGAACGTGGAGCAGGTAGTCGATCGGTGTGGTGGACGTCGGGAGCGATACGGAAGCCGAGGGCGGAAATGAGTCCCGACTCGCGCGAGAGGCCAGACTTTTTTGAAGGGGAGCGTACCCGGTGTATGGAGCATCGCTCTCCTCGCCGTGGCGCCGGGCGATGGACGTGGAGTCGGTGCTCGTGACAGACGCGTTGTTGCGGATGGGAGGGAAGTGGTACGGCATGGGGCTATCCTGCTTGTAGACGGACGAGTCGGCTGTGGGAGACATGGCGCGGGCTGTAATCCCTGGATCCTATTGTTGAGGTGCTGCAACGATAAAATTATGCGATTAGGCGCACTCATAAATAATAAAGATAGATTAATAAATAATAGATTACTGGTGTGTGTGCTCTTGTGTCCTGGGTAGAACATTCTTTGACAAGGTGTTAGCGTCACGGTTTTAAATACTTCTCTGACAATGGAAATCTTTAAAGTTAAACTTAGTTTTGAACACAAAATAACATGTTTTATGAATTCGGCCCCAGCCCAACGACGTACAGAAGAGAAAGATTACACTTTCAGATGATACAGTAAGTCAGTGGTTCTCAACCTTCCTAATGCCGCGACCCTTTAATACAGTTCCTCATGTTGTGGCGACCACCCAACCACTACATTTTTGTCGCCACTACTTCATAACTGTGGTGTATGTGTGTTTTCGGATGGTCTTAGGTCACCCCCGGTAAAGGCTCATTCGACACCAAAAGGGGTCGCGACCCACAGGTTGAGAACCACTGCCCTAAGTATTCCCCGTTCCGAACAAATCAGACCGATTAACCAACATCAATTAGTGTATCTTGTTAAGATGATTATGTCAAAAACATCTAGGACTAGAACTTTTTTTCAAAGATTGAAAACATCCGGGGGTCTTTGGTAGGTGTGTATTCTACAATACTTCTAATGAACAGGTTTGCAGTCACCAATATCAAAGTCTGGCCATTACATGTTCACGGTGTATTTAGATTTGACCTGGGTTGCGTGACAGGGACCCATATTTTCGGTGTTTGTTATGCCCCCATGTTCAAGGACTCGTGCAATAAGTATGATTAGACTAATGAAACAATGACAGGGGTAGTTCGGGTAACCGACGTTTCGGATAATCGTCGTTCGGAAAATGAACTATACATGTCTTAAACCGTTAACCTATCTACCTACATATCCACTTACCGACCTCCTTACTGACCCTTACCTACGTACTTACCTACATACCTACTTACCGACCTACTTACTGACCCTTACCTACTTAATCCCCTACCGACAGACCTACTTACTGACCTACCGACTTGCATATCTACCGACAGACCTACTCACTGACCTACTGACTTGCATATCTACAGACAGACCTACTCACTGACCTACCGACTTGCATATCTACCGACAGACCTACTTACTGACCTACCTACTTACATATCTACCGACAGACCTACTTACTGACCTACCGACTTGCATATCTACCGACAGACCTACTCACTGACCTACCGACTTGCATATCTACCGACAGACCTACTTACTTACCTACCTACTTGCATATCTACCGACAGACCTACTTACTGACCTACCTACTTGCATATCTACCGACAGACCTACTTACTGACCTACCGACTTGCATATCTACCGACAGACCTACTTACTTACTACCTAACTGTTAATAGCTTATATCAGAGGTCCTTTAAACTTTTTTGTCTCGTAGACCACTTGCCATGTTTTTCGGTTTTGGGTTGACCCCTTGCTTACCTGATATTGATTTTTAGCAAATTCATTAATATCAAATGTATTTTTGACAGCCGGTCTAGTGCTACTCACTTTTAAAGATTTAAATTTATATTCATATATCAGAAAATATACCCCATAACTTAAATTTTAATATGATTCTTCATCACGTTTCATGAAAATTTATGTTTTAAAAATGTTTACTTCATGGGTACTTTAATAATTTATATAGGAAGATATATGTCTTTATATTATAAGGTAATATTATGTACGTAAATAGGTACTATCTGTGTATGTGGATTATTCCATTCATGGAATGCCAAAATAGAAGTCACGACCTGCGTACATGAGATCCACTATCGTTGACTTCCATTTTCATTTCATGGATCCCCAAATTTTTTTTTCGCTGACATGGACCCTTTGCATGTTGTCATCCTGGGGGTCGATATAGACCACTTTGGGAATCACTGCGTTATATGGTCATCCACACACATGCCGAGCAGCTGACCGATCAACATTCACCTAAACCAGCATGCCCTCAACTAACCTTGACTTGACCTTTCTCCCAGTCTCCCACAGTCCCAAGATGTCTGCTCTTGGCTCCAAGGCATCCTGAGATCGATGGGCGCCGACGCCCCCTCTGGTCAGGTCAAGATGAAACCCCCTTCTTCTTTATGCCACACACTATTCAACCTACCGTGGGAGAAATATTCCCCAAACTCTCAAATAATGGCAACGGAAGCCAGACACCGGACATTTACAGTTAAGTGTTTTCAAATACAATTTCATGGGATCAATGTTAACAAAGGGGCTTGGTGAAATCTTTTAAGTCCCTTCCGTCCAAGTACAGCAAGGGATTCTCAACGCGAAAAAAAATGGGGGGCGTGTGGGGGAGGGGGCGGCGCTAGACACTCATTAAAAGTTTCCAAGCAGTGATTTTGTGGGAGGTCCCTGTCCTGATGTAAATCATAATGGCTCTCTTAGGCGTGTCTTGGCTCTCTTAGGCGTGTCTTGGCTCTCTTAGGCGTGTCTTGGCTCTCTTAGGCGTGTCTTGGCTCTCTCAGGCGTGTCTTGGCTCTCTTAGGCGTGTCTTGGCTCTCTAAGGCGTGTCTTGGCTCTCTAAGGCGTGTCTTGGATCTCTAAGGCGTGTCTTGGCTCTCTAAGACGTGTCTTGGCTCTCTAAGGCGTGTCTTGGCTCTCTAAGGCGTGTTTTGGCTCTCTAAGGCGTGACTTGGCTCTCTAAGGCGTGTCTTGGCTCTCTTAGGCGTGTCTTGGCTGTCTTAGGCGTGTCTTGGCTCCCTCAGGCGTGTCTTGGCTCTCTTAGGCGTGTCTTGGCTCTCTAAGGCGTGTCTTGGCTCTCTAAGGCGTGTCTTGGCTCTCTAAGGCGTATCTTGGCTCTCTTAGACGTGTCTTGGCTCTCTAAGGCGTGTCTTGGCTCTCTAAGGCGTGTTTTGGCTCTCTAAGGCGTGACTTGGCTCTCTAAGGCGTGTCTTGGCTCTCTAAGGCGTGTCTTGGCTCTCTTAGGCGTGTTTTGGCTCTCTAAGGCGTGTCTTGGCTCTCTAAGGCGTGTCTTGGCTCTCTAAGGCGTGTCTTGGCTCTCTTAGGCGTGTCTTGGCTCTCTAAGGCGTGTCTTGGCTCTCTAAGGCGTGTCTTGGCTCTCTAAGGTGTGTCTTGGCTCTCTTAGGCGTGTCTTGGCTCTCTAAGGCGTGTCTTGGCTCTCTAAGGCGTGTCTTGGCTCTCTAAGGCGTGTTTTGGCTCTCTTAGGCGTGTCTTGGCTCTCTAAGGCGTGTCTTGCCTCTCTTAGGCGTGTCTTGGTTCTATAAGGCGTGTATTGGCTCTCTTAGGCGTGTCTTGGCTCTCTTAGGCGTGTCTTGGCTCTCTAAGGCGTGTCTTGGCTCTCTTAGGCGTGTCTTGGCTCTCTTAGGCGTGTCTTGGCTCTCTTAGGCGTGTCTTGGCTCTCTAAGGCGTGTCTAACCGATGGCTCGCTAACGCATGTGTAACGGAATGGATGAACGAATAAACAAATTATTATGATAAAATAGCTGGCTTTGGGGGGGGGGGGGGGGGGGCAAACAAGTGATTATTACACAGTTCGGAACTCCTGCATGCACACACCTTAAATAAGAAATAAATGTACTTAAATGATCCTCTTTCATAAACTTAGATGCTATAGTCATTCCCCTGTCACAACCCCCCCCCTCCTCTCCCCCCCCCCCCCTCCTATCACTTGTAGTTTAAAAAAAAACTCATGTTTCCCTTCAACCGATCATATTAAGAGCGATGACGTCATGGCTGCCCTCCACATCAGCTCCCCGCACTGTCTATCAAATAACATGCTATATTATCCTTTCATTAGAAGCAAGACTACGCCCCTGTAGGCTCTCACTCTATTTGTAGGGTTCTCGGAAAAGGTGCAGAAATAGAAAACTACTTAATCAAGGCTGCTCCCCCCCCCCCACCACACCCTCTATACAACGCCAACAGTGTTTATTTTGTAAATCCGCCTTTGGGCATTCGTCTTGGCTGGGACTCACGGCAATCGATTGCTGTATTTAGGCATTATTGGGCCGACTTGAATGGCTGATTTACTCAAGTGAGCAAATCTTTAGTCGGTGTTTATAAAACGTGCAAGGAAAGAGGTAAGCACGTCCTAGTAGGGCGCACCTACCGAGGAATTATGCAAGTGAAAGAGGTAAGCACGTCCTAGTAGGGCGCACCTACCGAGAAATTGGGGATATTTTTATTTTTTTTATTATGACATTTCTATAAAGCATACATCAATTCTTGTCAAAATGGAGGGTACCTTCAGTGCAGAGAGTTGATGACGGCATTTCATCATGGGTTTATTATTTTGAACCAACCTGCTTACCAACCTGCTTACCAACCTGCTTACCAACCTGCTTACCAACCTGCTTACCAACCTGCTTACCAACCTGCTTACCAACCTGCTTACCAACCTGCTTACCAACCTGCTTACCAACCTGCTTACCAACCTGCTTACCAACCTGCTTACCAACCATATTTTCCTGGTGAATTCAACAATTAGTCTGACAATAGCAAGTAGCGATTGGAATCGAACCCAACACACCGAACTTGAACCCTGCTGACGAGAAAACCGAACCCGAACTTAGCATGTTAACGAACTGAACCCAAACTTAGGTTGTTAACGAACCGAACTCAAAACTTAAGTTGTTAACGAACTTACCCAAACTTAGGTTGTTAAAGAACTGAACCCAAACTTAGGTTATTAACGAACCGAACCCAAACTTAGGTTGTTAACGAAATGAACCCAAAATTAGGCTGTTAACGAACCGAACCCAAACTTAAGTTATTAACGAACAGAACCCAAAATTAGGCTGTTAACGAACCGAACCCAAACTTAGGTTGTTAACGAAATGAACCCAAAATTAGTTTGTTAAAGAACTTAACCCAAACTAATGTTGTACACGAACTGAACCCAGACTTATGTTGTTAACGAACCGAACCCAAACTAAAAAACCCGAACTTGCTTTGGAGAGTTCAGTTCCCATATCTAATAGCCAGGAATCTTTGTTTGTTGTAAATTTCTTATTACATAAACTCAAAAGGGGTATTTATTTTATGTTTTCACATTAAACAACCCATAAATACAAAGCTGTTCGTATAAATCCTTTACAAAATGTAACACCGAGCAATGGGGGTGGGGCTGAACATTGGACAAAACATGCATACCAGTAATGCACAAAATAAGAATCCAAATTTATGCCACCCCCCCCTCAAGTCTCGCAACCGCACAGTTTTTTCACCCCCCCCCCCCCTGTACTATGCTAATGTTCTTATGACCCACCCGCTTTTAACCGCAGATTAAAAAAAAAACACAAGAAAATATTACGCACTAAACGCGAATGCGATATTTATTTTTTAAGGATTTCATTTAGAGCAGTTTTCGGGCATTTTATTTCATAAAATCAGTGTCTTCATATGTTCTTCATGTTCTCCTTCAAAAACGACTCTTTGTGCCAAGTTTCAGCTCGATAGGTTGAAGGGAAGTGGGTCAAATATCCGTCCAAAAACTTTGCCATCCGCGGGGGGAAAAAAAGTTTATGGAGAGGATTTACAAAGCAATGTTTAAACAGGAGCAGCGAGTCTACCAATGACGTGTAAGATGAAGTTGACTCTGTCAGTTTCTATAGTTTTCAACATACAACTAAATAGTCACTTTGATTTAGGACATGACTGTAGACAGATTTTGAAATGATTGTTTGACAGGGCTTCCCAAACTGTGCACCGCGGCGCCCAGGAATGCATACAAATTCGCTATGTCGCAGTGCACTTGTTAGAAATTGACAGACGGCGCATTGTGGAAAACCTGGATGCAGCAATTGCGGGGTGGGGGACACCGGGGGGGGGGGGAGGGTGTCACTTGAAAAGTTTGAGAAATTTTGTTTTAGGACATTTCTTCTTCACTTTTGGTTTACACAATACTGCATGACATCAACTCACCCTGATTATTTTGGTGTCACCTACGGAAACCGGTGTGATTGTGTCGCTTAGTGGCCGTCCATAAAGTACGTCACGCTACTCTTGGACAAATGTCCCCCCCCCCTTCCTTCGCCCAAGTCACAATCTGTCACAAATATCAGGACACCCCCCCCCACACACACCCAAATAAACACCACACTTTTCCTAAAGTACGTCACACCTTCGAACCAAAAAATTGTTGATTTGAAAAATCAACTAATATTTAAATGTAATCTGGATCTCATTTAACTACTAAACTACTCAACCTATACAAGTGAAATATTCTACGAGAATGGATCTGTGATAACAGAAAGTATAACATCACTGTCAGTTTCAGTAGTTGCTCATTATGATTTCAACAATATATTATAATGTGTGACGTCACACAAGAACTATACCACGCGCTCTCCCCCCCCCCCCCACAAGTGTCACAAACTGTCACGATTTCTTAGACCCCCTCTCCCCTAAAGTGGAGGGCCCCTTTTATCAATAGAAAATTTACTTATAATGAAGAACCTTTAATAATACAGTGGAGACCCATGATGACGTGCCCCTTCTTTAGTAATTGAGAGCTTATACTTACGCCAGTAGAAGTATTTCTGCAGTGCCTTTGTAAGAGTTTGTAGTCTTGGCATGCATGAGAAATCGTGTTTTTTTTTTTAAAAGTAGAAAGTCATACGTCGCGCCTACTTACCAGATAATATGTGAGTATCATACGTCACGCATACTACCAGATAATATGTAACTTTCATACGTCATTCCTACGTACCAGATATTGTGTGACTATCATACGTCATGCCTAATTTCCAGATACTGTGTGACTATCATACGTCATGCTTACGTACCAGATATTGGGTTATTGTCATGAGTCACGACCACGTACCAGATATTGTGGGAATGTTATACGTCACGCCTACGTACCATATAATGTGTGACTATCGAATGACTAAATTTAATGAAAGAATTAGTCACCAACCTGAACAAGTCCAGTTGCCTTGTTGTCACTGAATTTTTATGTTAACCGTAAGCGCGAATGATTTAATCTCTTCAGTACTGTACACAGATTGTAAACCAAGGCTTTCAGATATACATGTTCCCATGTATCACAAATCGTTGACTATGAGTAGACAACTACGCTTTGATTTGCTCTACTTTCACCTGTTTGTTTATGGTAGTTAAAGTACAGGGGTAATGGGGGTAGGGGGCGGGGTCTAATAACTTCGTTATTACTGACTGTCACGACGTCACCACACCTGTAGTAAATATTGGGGGGGGGGGGGGTTAGAGTTTTGAGGTGGGAGGGGTTAACGGAGGGGGGGGCGTGGGGGGTAAATTAAAAATCACGTCGGTAAACTATCAATAAATAATAGTTTGCGTCTGCTAAGCTTACGTCGTGGGGCAGCTCAATGCTATCGAAAGAATCCAGCATGGGGGGGGGGGAGGGTTAGGTGTGGTGCTGACAGTCGATAGGGAGCATGAATGAACGGCGCGAAAGTGAGAGAAAGGAGTTTTAAATAGAGCAGGCGACTTGTGGCCGTGGAAGACGAAATAAGTGGGGGTGCAACTTCTCCAGAAACAACGCCCCCCCCCACCTTTTCCCCACCCCTCTCTCGTGATAGATATACCACGGGGTTGTCAAGATTGAGTTATGGCAAACAGTCGAGTCACCGGCAGAGCAACAGCAGGGACCGTCATATTATGGTTTTACGTCCGTCTTATTATGTTGGGAGCGTAAGAGATATTGTATGATCTATATTTAGAACTGAACGAGATCATATCTGACGGGATTGTTGTTGGTGAACAGCAGATCCGGAATTGTTCATACAATAGCTCAAATATTTACTGGAACTAACGGGGTAGGGAATAATTTCCGTAGGGTTTAGGAGAATGCGAAGCAAACAATAACATCATTATCATTAAGGCGTGAGGGGGGGGGGGGGGTTGGCCTGAAATTAGAGAATACGGGCATACGAATGTATATTTCCGGAGGGTCCAAATGACACAAGGTCACAATTCTGACAATGTCCATCAAATAGTTTACGGTTGAGCACAATGAAAGGTGGACATTATGCACTCAAAATGACAAGGTTGGCACATAAAGGGGGTTTAAGTATCTAGACCAGAACGTAGACAATTCATTGACATTCAAATGCCTTTAAAAAAACAAATGTTCCCTTTAAAATAAAATGTTGCCTTCTGTACCCGTTGTGCCGGGGAACAAATGTAAATCGAATTCTTGTGTAGTTTGAAACACCGACCTATCCGGAAATATAAGTTATTGATGAAGTCCTATAAATTGGTCCTTTAAAAAAAAAAAAAAACTTGAAAGAAAAATTGAATCCTAAAAAGACGCACAGTCGTTAAACTTTTCCCCCCTCCCCCCACTCTTTTAAAGACAAAGATAAACTCACTAACAAAACACAAGACACAGACAGTGCATGCATGGCTGACTATGTCTAGTAACGAACAAGTCCAACCACGACAAACAAACAAACAAACTAGTTTCTTCAAGTCCAGCTAAATAAAAGCTTACAAACGTGTTTACTATATCGCGTAAAAGTTCGTGAGGCTAAGAGAATTCTTTCCTCAAGTCATTCGCCTTTTAACAAAAATAACTATTAAAACCTGTGAACCCAGAACCCCCCCCCCCCCGCCGCCACCCCACCTTTTTTTCACCCCCACCACCACCACACACACACACAAACTAAACAACTTGCTTTCTAAATTATTTTTTTTTTCATTCATATTTCAAACTTCATAACACTCGGTTATGGCCTATGCAATCTAAAGCATATAATGCTACGGGTTAATCAAACAACAACAAAAATATGCGATCGGTGCACGGCTGAATCATGCCGTATACTAACGCACCAACGAATGCAATAAAAAAGGGCATTCAGAGTTCTGGATAGTGGTGCCCTTTCACGACCCTATTTTAAAAAAGGGGGGTTGCAGGTAAAAGTGGGCTCTGGACATTATGTTCATGAACGTGACGTCAAATGTTAAATGCCATAAACCAAAATGGCATATATGACAGGAATATCGAGTTGGTAGCAAATAAATTGGACAACAATTACAGGTGAGGCTTCGCATTGGTTCTGGCGAGATTAAATTCTCTGGAAAATACGAACGTTCAGCTAAAATGTGCCAGGCATGATTTATTCATTTCTGCATTTCTTCATGTGTTTGCCGCGTCATTTGCGTCATCAGAATTTGTTTACAGCTTTGAGGAATGCAGCAACTTGTCCTATAATTCTCATTGTACTTTCACCACCCCCCCCCCCCATACTGGTTCTAACACTACCCCCATACTGGTTCTACAACTACCCCCAAACTGGTTCTACCGCTACCCCCATACTGGTTCTAACACCAGCCCCATACTGGTTCCACCACTACCCCCATACTGGTTCCACCACTACCCCCTTGCTGGTTCTACTACAACTCTCATACTTGTAAAAAAAAAGTGACTTAACACTCAACATAAATGTCTAAACAACATCGATATTTGGCTTACTTTGTCTTAAACTAAATATGTCATTTCTAGATCCGAGCTTGATTGCGTCTGCCCTGGAATGAAGATTCTTTTACCATCAACTAATTGACTAATGGTGTGTACAAGAATGAGAGCACCACTTGAGAGTAGACCACAGCATTAAAATGTATGCTTGCTTGTGGCCACCACTACATGACATCATCAAGTGTTAACTCTGTGTGTGTATGTGTGTGTGTGTGTGAGAGCGAGAGAGGGAGAGAGACAGAGAAAGAGAAAGAGAGAGACAGAGAGGGGGAGAGTGAGGGAGAGAGAGAGAGATGGAGAGAGAGATAGAGAGAGAGAGAGAGAGATGACGTCTAACAATAAGTAATTGCTTATTATCAAAGCCTTCCCTAACAATCTCTCCTGAAAGTGGGAAAGATTAACTCTGTATTTATAGTGGCACCCATTGACGCAATACTTATTGTCCCACAACGTCTGTAAGATTTCCCGTAGTTAAATATGTGATTTACCGTAGTTAAACATGTGATTTCCCATAGTTAAACTTACGAGTTTACCGTTTCAAAAGGATATCCCATGTAATGTCCATCGGCGTAGCGAGGGGGGCATCATGCCCCGGGCGCTACTCACAAAGGGGCGCCAAATGGTATATTTTACATATAATATTGTATGGTTTTCGAAAAAGGGGGGGGGGGCGCTAAAAAGTTATTGTGCCCCGTGCGCGAGTTAAGCTCGCTACGCCACTGTTAATGTCAGGACATGTCGTTTTCCTATAATTTTCCTCTGAAAATTCCACCAGTAATCGCCTGCTTTAAAACTCCAATAGTAGCTACGTACTTTAAAACTACGAAGCGCAAAATGATAAAACTAGCGCGCACAGCTGCAGCCGACTGGCTGTATAATGACCAGGGTCTACGTACGTACAGAACACAATTATTGTGCTTGTCTAATCACTTTCTTGCTCTCGGTATTTAGTTTAAATGCATCCTACTTGTGGCACAGTGAGGCCAGGGATGTAGGTAATCAGCATAGCTGAGTCGGTAACATTTGGACGAATACGATTCCTTAAACGCAGCTTCGATTCCTAGGTGTGACGTCACGGTTTTTTTAAATACCGACAGAACTTGAAAGTTGGCGACGAACCGACGCGATTTCATTTTAAATTCCAATAATTTTCGAAGAATTTTATAGACTGGAGTCGGAGTTTCTTATTACTGATGGTGGGAAAACAGTTCGACTCCAACTCCACAACTCAGACAGTCCTAGATGATATAGAGTAAAGATCATTGAGTGACAGGCGGTAAGCTCCTAGTATGAGCTATAAGACTCGTGTATGGAAAGGGTAAATAATCTTCACAATCCTGCTGCAGTGTTGGAACAGAAAAACATGGGGTTTAGGAGCTAGGTCAAGAATGGGCTTATCTGTACACTACTGGTGACAAGGACTTGGACAAAACATGTACAGGGGAGTAGGTGGTACATGAGACAGGGTGGTGTGTGTGTGAGGACCAGGGTTGCCATCCGTAGTACATGAGACAGGGTGGTGTGTGTGTGAGGACCAGGGTTGCCATCCGTAGTACATGAGACAGGGTGGTGTGTGTGCGAGGACCAGGGTGAGGACCAGGGTTGCCATCCGTAGTACATGAGACAGGGTGGTGTGTGTGCGAGGACCAGGGTTGCCATCCGTAGTACATGAGACAGGGTGGTGTGTGTGCGAGGACCAGGGTTGCCATCCATAGTACATGAGACAGGATGGTGTGTGTGTGTTGAGGACCAGGGTTGCCATTCGTAGTACATGAGACAGGATGGTGTGTGTGTGTGAAGACCAGGGTTGCCATCCATAGTACATGAGACATGATGGTGTGTGTGTGTGTTGAGGACCAGGGTTGCCATCTGTAGTACATGAGACATGATGGTGTGTGTGTGTGTGTTAAGGACCAGGGTTGCCATCTGTAGTACATGAGACATGATGGTGTGTGTGTTGAGGACCAGGGTTGCCATCTGTAGTACATGAGACATGATGGTGTGTGTGTGTGTTGAGGACCAGGGTTGCCATCTGTAGTACATGAGACATGATGGTGTGTGTGTTGAGGACCAGGGTTGCCATCTGTAATACATGAGACATGATGGTGTGTGTGTGTTGAGGACCAGGGTTGCCATCCGTAGTACATGAGACATGATGGTGTGTGTGTGTTGAGGACCAGGGTTGCCATCTGTAGTACATGAGACTTGATGGTGTGTGTGTGTTGAGGACCAGGGTTGCCATCCGTAGTACATGAGACATGATGGTGTGTGTGTGTTGAGGACCAGTGTTGCCATCTGTAGTACATGAGACTTGATTGTGTGTGTGTGTTGAGGACCAGGGTTGCCATCTGTCCGTAATAATTTAACATCAAATGTTTTGGTCGTAAATCCCATAAGAACTTTCGTATGTCCTTAAAAATGAGTTTATTGTCCTAAAGTCCTGAGAGAAAGAAAACTAGGTTTCACAGATTTTCTTTATTTAAAAAAAATTATTCGCACTACACATGTTTGATCGTATAAGCAGAAATAATATAACACTGATAAGATTGACACACAATAAACTAACGCTACATGTATGTGCGTCACACGACACAGATTTATAGATAGATATATAAATACACAAACTACGGACGTTCAAAATTCTTTTAACTCCAGAGCGTTTTAACAGAGCGTTTTTTTACAAATGTATCTGTAACAAATGTATTGGCAACCCAGGTGAGGATTGACTACAGCAGCGGTTCTCAACCTGTGGGTCGCGACCACTTTTGGGGGTCGCGCGATCCTTTCTCAGGGGTCGCCTAAGACCATCTGAAAACACATTTACTCTACAGTTATGAAGTAGCAACGAAAATTATTGTGTGGCTGGGGGGTCGCCACAACATGAGGAACTGTATGAAAGGGTCGCGGCGTTAGGAGCGTTGAGAACCACCGGTCTAAAGACTGTCATCCCAGGTGAGGATTGTCTTAAGGCTGTAGTCCCAGGTGAGGATTGTCTTAACGCGGTAGTTCCAGGTGAAGATTGCCTTAAGGCGGTAGTTCCAGATGAAGATTGTCTTAAAGCGGTAGTCCCAGGTGAGGATTGTCTTAAGGCGGTAGTCCCAGGTGAGGACTGTCGTAAGGCGGTAGTTCTAGGTGAAGATTGTCTTCAGGCGGTAGTCCAGGTGAGGATTGTCCTAAGGTTGTAGCCCTATGTGAGGATTGTCTTAAGGCTGTATCTAATTTGAGCCAAATTTCGGTCACATATTCGACTCCGGAAAAAACACGTCCACATCAATCATCTGCCAGTGAACAATAAAAATTAGCATAACAGTTATGACTCTGTAAGGGTCAGTTTCGGATTTTTGCATTGAAACCAAACTGGGGAATAGAGACCCAAACTGGGGAATAGAGACCCAAACTGGGGAATAGAGACTCAAACTGGGGAATAGAGACTCAAACTGGGGAATAGAGACCCAACTTCCGGCAATAACATTAATGGCGAACACTTAAGTTTTTGAACAAAAAAATCACCCAGATAACGTTCAGAAGTTATTTTTTTCGAATATATACCATTAAAATCGGAAGAAACTAGCAAAGATGTTGACATTTAAATGTTTTACTACAGCACCCCCACCCCCACCCCAGGTGCCAAAAGAACTTAGTCTGGGTTACTTTACAGAAGTTTGTATATTAGGTTGGAAAGAAAACAAACTGTTGGGGCCGTCCATAAAGTACGTCACGCTCCGGAAAAAAGGGGGGGGGGGAGTCTACGAAAGTGTGACCGTTTGTGACACTGGCCGGGGGGAGGGCCGAGCCTAACAATTTGCGGGGCCCTATGCGAAACGGATTGCGCGGGGCCCAGTCTGGATAGAGGATAAGGATAATAACTGAAAATTAAGATTTTGTATTAGAAAATAAATTCGGGACGGGGCCTATGAAAGTGCGGGGCCCACTGCGGCCGCATAGGTTGCAGTAGCCTAAGGCCGGCCCTGCCCGGGGGTGGGGGAGGGGGTTAAATATCATATGTGAAGTCACAATTTTTAAAATCATACTTTTATACACTCAATATTTTAATAGTAAGTGTCAGTTATATTAAATTTCATTAGTTTTTAGACTATTTTTAGTTTGTAAACTATTTTTAGTTTTTAGACTATTTTTAGTTTTTAGACTATTTTTAGTTTGTAAACTATTTTTAGTTTGTAAACTATTTTTAGTTTTTAGACTATTTTTAGTTTGTAAACTATTTTTAGTTTTTAGACTATTTTTAGTTTGTAAATGTGACAGGCTATGGGGGTGTTCCGAGATTTGTGACAGATTGTTACGGGGGGGGGGGGGGGGGGGGCACTCAATTTTTTTTTAAAATAGCGAGACGTTATTTATGGACGACCCCTTAAATCATATTCAATAACATATGAGGAAACTCATAGAGACTTACTGAACAACAAGAATCATAAAAAGGACATTTATATGATCTTAAAACCCATGTACAAAAATCGTACGTTCAAGAGTAAGGGAAAAACTTCAAACAGATTTGTTCATCCAATCTGTAAAACTAAACTTAAATGGAACTGCATAGAACTACATGGAACTATATTAACTACATGTAACTACAAATACTACATAGAACTACATGGAACTACAAATACTACATAGAACTACATGGAACTACAAATACTACATAGAGCTACATGGAACTATAAATACTACATAGAACTACATTGAACTACAAATACCAGATAAAACTACATTGAACTACAAATACTACATAGAACTACATGGAACTATACATACTACATAGAACAACATAAAACTATAAATACTACATAGAACTACATGGAACTACATAGAACCTGGTGGAGAGTTCTATATGTTTTTTAAACCTTGAAATACTCTGTATAAAACTGGATTATTTTTTGTATCATTATTTCAAGACTAAAACATACTAATACAAAGTGCCGTAACTCCAGACGTTTGCCATTATGGTTATAACAAGGACCCCAGTGGAAACCAGTCTCTAACGTCTCGTTTTAATCATCACTAAGGAACAAGTCCTAAATAACTAATCAGAGAAAGAGACAAGTGAAAAATGCAAAGCTGTTCCATTAAAATCTGTTGGTAAATGTAAGAGATATAGCGTATATCAAGAAAAGGATCAATATGGATGAAGAATACGAACCAACCATGAATTGTATAGTCTATATCAGGATCCCACGGTAGTAGCAGAAATAATTTTTTTTTAAAAGGGAAGGCTAAGCTGGGCAGGACACTTTGAGAGAATGCCAAACGACAGAGACGTGAAGAGGGTGCATCCGTGGCGTAGCGAGCTTAACTCGCGCCCGGGGCACAATACCTTTGCTTAGATGGATTGATGATGTGGAAAAATATCTCCAGCAGCGGGAATCCAAGCATGGAAAATACAGCATTAGTTAGGATGGGATGGATGGAAAGAAAATTAAGTTAGTGTCCCTGGCCGATATACATTTTCAAGTGTGTTTGTACCAAGTGTGGCATAGATCTATCCATCAGTTGTCATTTTATTTATATATCTCATTTAAGAAAAATATATATGTTTATACTTTTTATTGCGCTTCTACGTGTTTTCTTTTCCCTGGGTATATTTCTTATTGCATCAACCGTATTATAATTATTAATTTTTGTGGGGAAAAGTTAATTATTGCTATACTCAGAGTTGACACGTGATAAATGGGTGCATAAAAGATTGATCTCGCACGTCAAGATGGGTTTGCCGACCCTCAGGCTTTGACGCAAAGATCAGCTGTTATGGTCATTGGCTGCTGTGCGCCATCAACAATTTACTCACAAAATGAGCCATTGCACGCGCTGCCCTCTGTGAAACAACTTGTCAGATTTCAATAACCACGCGAAAATTTACGGTTGGCTGGAAATGATATCTTCGTAAATCAAACTTTGTCGAATGGAAAAACTTAAAATAAAAACCCTAATGGATTGGAAGATCGATCTATTTGGAGCCGTTTTCATTGCCATCGATAACCGATGTTCACAGACTGGAAGAAATCTATGACTAAGTGGCTGACTTCTGCTTCACGGGCGTGACAGACGCACATTTAATGCCGTCGCTTGAACGGCAAACCCACTTTTTAAAAAAACTTCATGAATGCCGTTAGGGTGGCTGAACACATTTTTCTTTAAAATGTTCATCTCTCAAATTGTCCTCAGCAACAGCGTCATTGCTACAGAGCTGAGTTGGCAAATATGATGGTGTGAATGGTGAGCGTGTGGCTGCATGGGTTTAAACCAGTCTTTCTCAATGGGCGGTACAGACCCCCGGAGAGACAGTGAGGTTGTCCAGGGAGGCGTTGAAGGCTTGGGAAACTTTAAGGGGGCAGTGGGACTGTTAAAAAGGGCGGTGGGACCATCAAAGAGTGGACTGGGACCATCAAAGGGTGGACGGGAACCATCGAAAAGTGTGGTGCGACCATCAAAGAATGGACTGGGACATTCAAAAAGTGGACTGGGACCATCAAAAAGTGGACTGGGACCATCAAAAAGTGGACTGGGACCATTAAATGGGGTGGTGGGCATTTTTCATTGAGAAGCGTTTTTAAAATTTAAAAAGGCTGATGTGTAGTTGTGTGGCCATGGCATCATTTGCGTGGATTCACTCCCCTTATTTTTTAAATATTTTTTTAAATAGAGTTACATTTTCATTAATATGACGGTGGAAAATTTTTATTGGTTGATTAATTATAATTTTTTAAAATTTCATTGGTTGGTCTATTAAATATGTTAATAAGCGGCGCCATTTTTAAAGATAATCTTAGAGGGTGACCACGCTGTGTTTCATTAATTTTTGGATATTCTTTTCGTTGGAACCTGAAATAAAGTGTGTAAAAGTGTATTCCATGAAATAAAGTGTGTAAAAGTGTATTCCATGAAAATGTAAGTTGGGTTTTCATTACTTCTTTATTTTATAATTAATTTTGGCCATTTTTCTTTGTTTTTTTTAAATTTTCCTACTTTTCAGGGTCAAAACCCAGCGCCACGTTAGGTTGGGGAGAGTGTCAAAACGCTGGTTCCGATAGGGTCAAAACCCTGGTTAGGGAGAGGGTCAAAACCCTGTTAGGGAGAGGGTCAAAACCCTGGTTAGGGAGAGGGTCAAAACCCTGTTATGGAGAGGGTCAAAACCCTGTTAGGGAGAGGGTCAAAACCCTGTTAGGGAGAGGGTCAAAACCCTGTTAGGGAGAGGGTCAAAACCGGGTTAGGGAGGAATTTAGGGTTCAGGTTAGGGTGAGGGATAGATTTAGATCATTTTTTTCATTTTTAAAAACTTTTTATTCGTCATTATATCAAAAACATGAGTTATTTTATTTTTCCTCGGCCGCCATCTTGGTTGTCCCGACCACGGAACACGTAAAAGTTCGCGGGTCGGGGCAACCAAGATGGCGGCCATGGTAAAAAAAGAGTGGTCCTACAGCTACACATTTACCTTTAAAATATATATTTCAATTACAGTAAAGGCCCTATGTATGGTTTTGATGTCGGTGAGAAAGGAAATCTTGTGATGGATCTATTTTTGCCACAAAAAGAGGGGGGAAATATCGTTAGCTCTATTTGTCAAACAGATTTACCACCGTCTATTAAACAACACATTTAGATTTACGTAAGCATTGTAAGCCAAGCACACGACAAGACTTGTAGTTTTGAATAGAGTTTACAAATTAGCTGCAGACTAAAGGGCATGGGACTGGGAGTTTATGCTTTTAATTTCTTAATTAAACCTTCAAAAAACAAAGAAAGTTTTTAGTTGGAATCTTTATATAACCTTGTATAATTATTTCATTGTAGATTAATACTCTCCCACCCGCTTTTACAACGAAGATTTATTTGACTAACTATTTGACCAACTATTTGACCAACTATTTGACCAACTATTTGACCAACTATTTGACCAACTATTTGACCAACTATTTGACCAACTATTTGACCAACTATTTGACCAACTATTTGACCAACTATTTGACCAACTATTTGACCAACTATTTGACCAACTATTTGACCAACTATTTGACCAACTATTTGACCAACTATTTCAGAAGGACAAAAGAAAATATTACGAACCAAACGCACTTGCGATATTAATTTTTTTTTTAAATCTCATTTAGCGCAGTTATCGGGAACTTCATTTAGCGCAGTTATCGGGAACTTCATTTAGCGCAGTTATCAGGAACTTCATTTAGTGCAGTTATCGGGAACTTTAATTCGAGAAAGCGGTGTCATCATGTTTCCTTTTTTCCCCCCTTAAAAAAACAGGAAAATCTGATTTTGAGGGGTTGGGGTCGGCGGTGATGCTGAAACTGTAAAAAAAAAAATGTGTTGTCATCGGCAACCAGTTTTTGTGCCAAGTTTCAGGTCCATAGGCTTAAGCAGAGGCGTAACAACGGCTTGGCATTGGGGCAGTTGCCAAGGGCGCCGGCCTGCGCCAGTTCAAAAGGGCGCCGCAAGCTGAAGCTTGTCAATTCATCAAGGGCGCCAAAGATAAATTTGCCAAGGGCGCCAAAAATCCAGTTACGCCTCTGGGCTTAAGAGAAGTTAGTCAATATGAAGGTTTTTTTTTTTTAATTGCTTGCGTGCATCATATGATATGTAAAGTTACGTTGTTGATTGATAAAATGAGAAAGTTTCTAAAAATAATTCACGTTTTAAGTAAGCTGTTGTCTTCATAGACACAAAACTGAGAAACATGGAGATTAGTTGTATCGCATAGAACATTTTTCGGAGATTGCATTTGTAATGGATGAAGTGACTTTCAAGGAAAAAGACATTTGCTTATATTTCCGTATTTTGTGCAATAAATGAAATTTGTAATCATGGAAATGCACTAAAGCGAATCCTATTGCAATAGATGGGGCACCATTAATGACTGCTTTGAATAGTTCATAGTTGCCCCTCAATGAATGGCTTAAACAGTTCATAGTTGCCCTTCAATAACTGTCTTTAACAGTTCATAGTTGCCCTTCAATAACTGTCTTTAACAGTACATAGTTGCCCTTCAATAACTGCCTTTAACAGTTCATAGTTGCCCTTCAATAACTGTCTTTAACAGTTCATCGTTGCCCTTCAATAACTGTCTTTAACAGTTCATATTTGCCCTTCAATAACTGTCTTTAACAGGGACTGGCTTACACAGTTCATATTTGCCCACCAATGACTGGATTGAACAGTTCTTTGAACCCATACGAGAAGAAAACAAATCAGTGTCAAATGACTTCAGGATCTCCAACATCTGGTAGCTAAACATTTCAGGACTCTTAACTCCTGCAGTCAAATTAAATTTTAGAAAATGTTCCAAATGATTGACTTTTCCTAACGTTCAAAATGATTGACTGCTCCTAACACTGAGACCACTAATCAATACTCTTGCCTTATTGTAATGTAAACAAGCTTAAACGGGGTTGTTGTTACAAACACGTTAATCTGCGAGTCGCCTGAACAAAGTCAATCGTTTCGAGGGTTCCTCCGAGGGTCAAAGGTCAAGAATGGTTTGTCTGTAGCCCGAGTAGGGCTGAAATACTCTGCGTACACAAATCACCAAGAAGTCCTCTCAACGGTGTGTACACAGCTTGGACAATGTAATCACAGCTGACAGAGTCGAGCGGTAGTCTTTTGACATCAACACAAGTGCGCTTCTACGGTTATTATTAATACGGAGTAAGCTATAGTAATATTAACAGCTTTCAATAAAGTGAATCTTTGTCAGCCAGCAACTATTCTTTGACAACATTGTTTAGTACTATAACATAATTCTAATTTTGAGTTAAGTCCAGATCATACGATGAAAATGTTGTTGAAATACTTCATATAAAGAAGAGGTTCTTAACCAGGGATTTGTTTGTTTGGAGTTCTTATATAGCGCTCATTTCCATGCTATGCTAGCATGCTCACGGCGCTCCGATGTTAGATGTTCGAGAGGCATCTTCCCCATCTCCGGGTTTGAATTCAGAGTTTCCTTCTCTTAGATGAGTTGCCGTCCAAGGTTAAAGAGTCCCATCTACCCATGGTGCTGGTGATGTTTTTCTTGCTTGACTGGGCTTTGGCGGGGATTGAACTACTGACCATTTAGTTGAGATTTGCTCAGTTTAGACCACTCGGCCATCCAGCACCCATGTGAGTGTCAGTGCCAGGATGTGCAGGAAAACCCAGAAATATTTTAAACAAAACCAAAAAGATATTGCAGATTATTAAGAGGTGCTTTTTTCAGCATTTTTTTTTTTGTAATGATGTTTTTTTCATAGAAATTAAAGTAGAAAGTGAATAAAGAAATAATGCAGCCATTAAAGAAATAATGCCACCAATACAGAAATAGTGCCACCAATAAAGAAATAATGCCACCAATTAAAAATAATGCCACCAATACGGAAATAGTGCCACCAATAAAGAAATAATGCCACCAATAAAGAAATAATGTCACCAATACAGAAATAGTGCCACCAATAAAGAAATAATGCCACCAATAAAGAAATAATGTCACCAATAAAGAAATAATGTCACCAATAAAGAATAATGCCACCAATAAAGAAATAATGCCACCAATAAAGAAATAGTGCCACCAATAAAGAAATAATGCCACCAATAAAGAAATAATTCCACCAATAAAGAAATAATGCCACCAATAAAGAAATAATGCCACTAATTAAAAATAATGCCACCAATACAGAAATAGTGCCACCGAATAAAGAAATAAGGCCATCAATAAAGAAATAATGCCACCAATAAAGAAATAATGCCACCAATTAAAAATAATGCCACCAATTAAGAAATAATGCCACCAATTAAAAATAATGCCACCAATACAGAAATAGTGCCACCAATAAAGAAATAATGTCACCAATAAAGAAATAATGTCACCAATAAAGAAATAATGCCACCAATAAAGAAATAATGCAGCCAATAAAGAAATAATGCCACCAATAAAGAAATAATGCAACCAATAAAGAAATAATGCCACCAATTAAAAATAATGCCACCAATACAGAAATAGTGCCACCAATAAAGAAATAATGCCACCAATAAAGAAATAATGTCACCAATAAAGAAATAATGCCACCAATAAAGAAATAGTGCCACTAATAAAGAAATAATGCCACCAATAAAGAAATAATGCCACCAATAAAGAAATAATGCAGCCAATAAAGAAATAATGTCACCAATAAAGAAATAATGTCACCAATAAAGAAATGATGCCACCAATAAAGAAATAATGCCACCAATAAAGAAATACTGTCACCAATAAAGAAATAATGTCACCAATAAAGAAATAATGCCACCAATAAAGAAATAATGCCACCAATAAAGAAATAGTGCCACCAATAAAGAAATAATGCCACCAATAAAGAAATAGTGCCACCAATAAAGAAATAATGCAGCCAATAAAGAAATAATGCCACCAATAAAGAAATAGTGCCACCAATAAAGAAATAATTCCACCAATAAAGAAATAATGCCACCAGCAAAGAAATAATGCAGCCAATAAAGAAATAATGCCACCAAATAAGAAATAATGTCACCAATAAAGAAATAATGCCACCAATTAAGAAATAATGCCACCAATTAAAAATAATGCCACCAATAAAGAAATAATGCCGCCAATAAAGAAATAATGCCACCAATAAAGAAATAGTGCCACTAAATAAAGAAATAATGCCACCAATAAAGAAATAATGCCACCAATAAAGAAATAATGCCACCAATAAAGAAATAATGCCACCAATAAAGAAATAATGTCACCAATACAGAAATAGTGCCACCAATAAAGAAATAATGCTATCAATAAAGAAATAATGCCACCAATAAAGAAATAATGACACCAATAAAGAAATAATGACACCAATTAAAAATAGTGCCGCAAATAAAGAAATAATGCCACCAATAAAGAAATAAGGCCACCAATACAGAAATAATGCCACCAATAAAGAAATAAGGCCACCAATAGAGAAATAATGCCACCAATAAAGAAATAATGCCACAATACAGAAATAGTGTCACCAATAAAGAAATAATGCCACCAATAAAGAAATAATGCCACCAATAAAGAAATAAGGCCACCAATAAAGAAATAGGGCCGCCAATAAAGAAATAATGCCACCAATAAAGAAATAAGGCCACCAATTAAAAATAATGCCACCAATAAAGAAATAATGCCACCAATAAAGAAATAATGCCACCAATAAAGAAATAGTGCCACTAAATAAAGAAATAATGCCACCAATAAAGAAA
The DNA here is from genome assembly GCA_964017045.1 of Omphiscola glabra. Lineage (NCBI taxonomy): Eukaryota > Metazoa > Mollusca > Gastropoda > Lymnaeidae > Omphiscola > Omphiscola glabra. The sequence continues at coordinate 5,560,008 of OZ024801.1, read as the reverse complement.
TAATGCCACCAATAAAGAAATAATGCCACCAATAAAAAATAATGTCACCAATACAGAAATAGTGCCACCAATAAAGAAATAATGCTACCAATAAAGAAATAATGCCACCAATAAAGAAATAAGGCCACCAATAAAGAAATAATGCCACCAATAAAGAAATAGTGCCACCAATAAAGAAATAATGCTACCAATAAAGAAATAATGCCACCAATAAAGAAATAATGCCACCAATAAAGAAATAATGCCACCAATTAAAAATAGTGCCGCCAATAAAGAAATAATGCCACCAATAAAGAAATAAGGCCACCAATACAGAAATAATGCCACCAATAAAGAAATAAGGCCACCAATAAAGAAATAATGCCACCAATAAAGAAATAATGCCACAATACAGAAATAGTGTCACCAATAAAGAAATAATGCCACCAATAAAGAAATAATGCCACCAATAAAGAAATGAGGCCACCAATAAAGAAATAATGCCACCAATAAAGAAATAGTGCCACCAATAAAGAAATAATGTCACCAATAAAGAAATAATGCCACCAATAAAGAAATAATGCCACCAATAAAGAAATAATGCCAGCAATAAAAAATAATGCCACCAATTAAAAATAGTGCCGACAATAAAGAAATAATGCCACCAATAAAGAAATAAGGCCACCAATACAGAAATAATGCCACCAATAAAGAAATAAGGCCACCAATAAAGAAATAATGCCACCAATACAGAAATAGTGCCACCAATAAAGAAATAATGCTACCAATAAAGAAATAATGCCACCAATTAAAAATAATGCCACCAATACAGAAATAGTGCCACCAATAAAGAAATAAGGCCATCAATAAAGAAATAATGCCACCAATAAAGAAATAATGCCACCAATAAAGAAATAATGCCACCAATTAAAAAAAATGCCACCAATAAAGAAATAGTGCCGCCAATAAAGAAATAATGCCACCAATAAAGAAATAAGGCCACCAATTAAAAATAATGCCACCAATAAAGAAATAATGCCGCCAATAAAGAAATAATGCCACCAATAAAGAAATAGTGCCACTAAATAAAGAAATAATGCCACCAATAAAGAAATAATGCCACCAATAAAGAAATAATGCCACCAATAAAGAAATAATGCCACCAATAAAGAAATAATGTCACCAATACAGAAATAGTGCCCCCAATAAAGAAATAATGCTACCAATAAAGAAATAATGCCACCAATAAAGAAATAAGGCCACCAATAAAGAAATAATGCCACCAATAAAGAAATAATGCCACCAATAAAGAAATAATGCTACCAATAAAGAAATAATGCCACCAATAAAGAAATAATGCCACCAATAAAGAAATAATGCCACCAATTAAAAATAGTGCCGCCAATAAAGAAATAATGCCACCAATAAAGAAATAAGGCCACCAATACAGAAATAATGCCACCAATAAAGAAATAAGGCCACCAATAAAGAAATAATGCCACCAATAAAGAAATAATGCCACAATACAGAAATAGTGTCACCAATAAAGAAATAATGCCACCAATAAAGAAATAATGCCACCAATAAAGAAATGAGGCCACCAATAAAGAAATGAGGCCACCAATAAAGAAATAATGCCACCAATAAAGAAATAGTGCCACCAATAAAGAAATAATGTCACCAATAAAGAAATAATGCCACCAATAAAGAAATAATGCCACCAATAAAGAAATAATGCCACCAATAAAGAAATAATGCCACCAATAAAAAATAATGCCACCAATTAAAAATAGTGCCGACAATAAAGAAATAATGCCACCAATAAAGAAATAAGGCCACCAATACAGAAATAATGCCACCAATAAAGAAATAAGGCCACCAATAAAGAAATAATGCCACCAATAAAGAAATAGTGCCACCAATAAAGAAATAATGTCACCAATAAAGAAATAATGCCACCAATAAAGAAATAATGCCACCAATAAATAAATAAGGCCACCAATTAAAAATAATGCCATAAATAAAGATATAGTTCCGCCAATAAAGAAATAAGGCCACCAATAAAGAAATAATGCCACCAATAAAGAAATAGTGCCACCAATAAAGAAATAATGCCACCAGTAAAGAAATAATGCCACCAATAAAGAAATAGTGCCACCAATAAAGAAATAATGCCACCAATAAAGAAATAATGCCACCAATAAAGAAATAATGCCACCAATAAAGAAATAATGCCACCAATAAAGAAATAATGCTGCCAATAAAGAAATACTGCCACCAATAAAGAAATAATGCCACCAATTAAAAATAATGCCACCAATACAGAAATAGTGCCACCAATAAAGAAATAATGCTACCAATAAAGAAATAATGCCACAATAAAGAAATAATGTCACCAATAAAGAAATAATGTCACCAATAAAGAAATAATGCCACCAATAAAGAAATAATGCAGCCAATAAAGAAATAATGCCACCAATAAAGAAATAATGCAACCAATAAAGAAATAATGCCACCAATTAAAAATAATGCCACCAATACAGAAATAGTGCCACCAATAAAGAAATAATGCCACCAATAAAGAAATAATGTCACCAATAAAGAAATAATGCCACCAATAAAGAAATAGTGCCACTAATAAAGAAATAATGCCACCAATAAAGAAATAATGCCACCAATAAAGAAATAATGCCACCAATTAAAAATAATGCCACCAATACAGAAATAGTGCCACCAATAAAGAAATAATGCCACCAATAAAGAAATAATGTCACCAATAAAGAAATAATGCCACCAATAAAGAAATAGTGCCACTAATAAAGAAATAATGCCACCAATAAAGAAATAATGCTACCAATAAAGAAATAATGCCACCAATTAAAAATAATGCCACCAATACAGAAATAGTGCCACCAATAAAGAAATAAGGCCATCAATAAAGAAATAATGCCACCAATAAAGAAATAATGCCACCAATAAAGAAATAATGCCACCAATTAAAAAAAATGCCACCAATAAAGAAATAGTGCCGCCAATAAAGAAATAATGCCACCAATAAAGAAATACTGCCACCAATAAAGAAATAATGCCACCAATTAAAAATAATGCCACCAATACAGAAATTGTGCCACCAATAAAGAAATAATGCTACCAATAAAGAAATAATGCCACAATAAAGAAATAATGCCACCAATACAGAAATAATGCCACCAGTAAAGAAGTAATGCCACCAAAACTTAATTATTTTGATATTTATTTATTTTATTACAAAACTTTTTATGGGGGATGTGGGTGCAGAAATGTTTTGACATCGAGTGCAGCAAGGTTTTGACATCGAGTGCGGGGCTGACCCGCTTCAAAAAGGTTAAGAACCCCATGTTTGTGTGAGGTATTTTTCCCATCTCAAATAATACGGTAACAAAAACAATCAAATTATCATTCAACTTTTGACCACAACTTTTTAAAAGGGTTTACAACGAAGACTTCCCACGGTGAACTTTCTGACCACAACTTTACAAAATGTGACAATGTTCTTTTATTGGAGTTATCCCATGCGTATGTTGTTCGTCCTTCAAGATCGACTGCAACCATCCAGCCATCCGGTTAGGCGGGTGTGTGGGTCACAGTGAGTTTGTAGGTGGCCTGCTAGTCCGATCCGTGCTCGGAATAGTCTCTGGCACCGCGGGCAGGGGATAGTTGCTGTGGTCGGTGGTCTAAAGTTGCTTTTACGGGCTGGCTCGCGTGTCTCGGCTGTGGCTCTCCTTTCGGCTTCATGAGATTGAGCCCCCTTCTTGACAGCTGATCTCCACCTGGCTCTTTCCTGGGCTGTCTTCACACACTTTTTTTCAGTGCGTACATACTGTACGGATGGCCCCTTATATAAGTATCGGCGTTTGAAATTCGGTCGGTCGTCAACAAACATAGCACGTAAAAGCAGTTGCGTCAGTAGGGTTGGTGTCAACCAGTTAGGTAAACTCATGGGGACAAACGTTCTAGACTTCTCCTAGTCCCTCTCCGAGTCTGCCTGCTCTGACAGCACCCTAATCAGGGAACACCATGTTCGTGTGGCCCCATACTCGTACACTTAACTTAGAACTGCTGTGAAAACTGTGGAGGAAGGTGGTGCGTAGGGGGTGGTTGGCCCCGGACGATACTTTTTCGGCCAAATGTAGTTCTTTTGTGAAGGGGCGGAAAAGAACTTGGCCCACCCCGGGTGGCACTAACTCTGCCAACGCCACTGCCACTCGATGTATTTTATGAAATTAACTATTTTCCATTTGGTATTACCCTCTTTGAGGCTGTCACCTTTGTTGTTCGCAACCCCACCCCACTCCCAACTCCATTAGTGACGCTACTCCTTGAATGTAACAAATGTTTTATGACATAAGGCAGTGGTTCTCAACATGTGGGTCGAATGACCCTTTACCGGGGGTCGCCTAAGTCCATCCGATCACATACACACCACAGTTATGACGTAGCAACGAACAAAAATTTATGGTTGAGGGTCGCCACAACACGAGGAACTGTATTAAAGGGTTGCGGCATTAGGAAGGTTGAGAACCACTGACATAAGGTATTCATTCGTGAATTTGTTTTGGTGACACGATCAGGTCCCATGACATTAGGACATTTATCTGCATGTACATTTATATGGTAATAAAGGGAGAGGTTGCATTAAGGTTAGCAAAGTGGGAATTGAGTAAAACAAAGTAAGGTCAACCTTGAAAAAAGGAACGCAACAAAAGAACGAACTTGTCTGCAGGAAGCCTTTACAACGAAGACTTCCCACGGTGAACTTCGCAAAGAAAATGTGACAATGTTCTTTTATTGGAGTTATCCCATGCGTATGTTGTTCGTCCGTCAAGATCGACTACAACCATCCAGCCATCCGGTTAGGCGGGTGTGTGGGTCACAGTGAGTTTGTAGGTGGCCTGCTAGTCCGATCCGTGCTCGGAATAGTCTCTGGCACAGCTGAGAGGTGGTATCCCAGAGGACAGCAAAAGAATTGCGCATGTATATTTATGTAATTATTTGCACTGTAGAGGGGGAAAGTTAACAGTGACAGCTTACCACTTATAGCACTGATCTAGAGAAATTAAAGACAGCTAAACACATAGTACAGATCAATTCTGTGACAGCTAACCACTTATAGAACAGACCAATTCAGTGACAGCTAACCACCTATAGAACAGACCTACAGAATTAATTTACAGTTAAACACACGTAGTACAGACCCGGACAATACATTGACAGCTGACCACGAAGATTTCAGCCTAAGTGTCTCGGCTACACTAAGACACAGCACGTCAAACAAATACATTTAGGAAATACATATGCATCATAAAGAAAAAAAAATTTAAATAAGAAAAAAGAGTCCATGACATCACTTCTTAAAACGTCTTACCAACCACTTAGGTTAGTTAGAGATTTATTTTCACAACTTAAAATGATCCCGCCCATGCATCTATCATGGCAAGAAAATGAACGTTTTATAAATGTTAGTCCACGGACATGAATCATGTTAAAAACTTTTAAGGATTCTAGGTGTAGGAGGAATATCGTCCTCGGAAAACATTGATTCTGTGTCGCGTTACTTTGACATACGCTTCGTTACATTCTACGGACTTTTTTCTGTGACTTTTTTTCCTGTGACTTTATTTCTGTGACTTTTTTTCCTGTGACTTTTCTTCCTGTGACTTTTTTTTCCTACAATCATATATTTAGCTGACATAATTTCACTCATATGTAACTGACATAATTTCACTCATATGTAACTGACATAATTTCACTCATATTAAGCTGACAAGTTTGCCCATTTTGAACTGACATAATGCTAGGGTAGGAGCTGATCAGGAAGCCTGACCTTCATGTCTTGGTTATCACGGATTAGAGAGGATTAATGATAACGGACGTCTGCTTGGGTTGTGCTGCTCCCGTGGTCTCTGTGTTACCAACACCTTCTTCAAATGTAAAAAAAATATTTAAAAAGTGGTCATGGCGACACCCACGTTCCAGCCACTGGCACCAGCTAGACCTCGTCATCACTAGGCGCGTGGAGCTAGCCAGTGTACTTCACATCCACAGTTACCACAGTGTCGACTGTGATACGGACTATTCTCTCGTAGCAAGCAAGATACGAATAATGCCAAAAAAAATTGCATAATGTTAAAATGAAGTGTCGTCCACGAATTAACATCCACTGATCAAACAATCCAGAAAAAAACGCAGCAATTCTCAAAAGCGTTGCAGGATACCCTTGCTAAAGGGTCACACGATGGCACTATTGACTTTAAGTGGACTCATTTGCGAGATGCTGTGTACGATTCAGCCATGTCCGCCTACGGTAAAATGTAGCACAAAAATAATGACTGGTACGAGGCGCAATGGAATGTGATGAAACCCGTAACCGAGAGGAAGAGAAGAGCTCTACTTGCCTATAGGGATGCACTTTGTGCTCGTATACTACAGGCTCTCCGAGATGCAAAAAAAATATCCCAGCAGACGGCCCTCCGCTGTGTAAACACTTACTGGCTGGCCATTTGCAACTGCATCCAATCAGCTTCCGACAACGGGGATGCAATAAACATGTACGAGGGCATCAAGAGGGCATTAGGTCCGCACACTTCAAAAATATCACCGCTCAAGTCCAAGACTGGTCAAATTATTCAGAACCCAAACAATAACTCCGGCGTTGTGTAGAGCATTATCTTGAACTAAACGTAACAGTAAATGTAGTGATTGAGACCGCCCTGAATTACATTTGCGTCTTAATTGTCAATAATGGAAGAACTAGACGAAGAGGCAACTTTACAGGAGCTCGAAAAAGCAATTGATTACCTTGCTGATGGGAAGGCACCAGGGATTGACGGCATTCCCCTGGAAGTCCTCAAAAATAGAAAAACAATACCACTTCAGCCCTTACATGAGCTCCTCTGTCTGTGTTGGGAAAAAGGTCACATTCCCCAGGACATGAGAGAAGCCAACATCGTAACATTATACAGAAATAAGAGGACCGAAGTGATTGTAATAACTACCGAGGAATTTCTCTCCGTAGCTTAGTTGGAAAGACTTTTGCCCTGTTGCCTTAAAACGATTGCAGAGTCTGGCTAACCGCATCTACCCAGAGTCCCAGTGTGGCTTCCGGAGTGGGCACTCAACTATAGACATGATATTCTCATTACGCCAAATGCAGGAGAAGTGTCATGAACAGCATATGCCTCTTTATAATGCTTTCATAGATCTGACAAAGGCATTCGACTTTGTAAGTCTGAAAGGCTTGCCCAGTATCTTGCAAAGAATAGGTTGTCCTCCACGACTGCTCACAATCATACAGTCATTTCACAAAAACATGCATAGCAAAGTCACATTCAATGGCACTATCTCTGAGGCATTCCCAGTCAGCAGCGTAGTAAAACAGGGTTGTGTACTGGCACCAACGCTCTTCTTCATTTTCTTCTCGATGCTCCTTCAATTTGCATTCAGGGACTGTGAAGATGGAGTCTACAGAAAATACATGTCATGATGCAAGAAGCACCGTCCCCTCCAATCATAGCTATTGACGGTCATAATCTGTCGATTGTTGAGCATTTCACATCCTTGGATCCAATATTTCTAGTTATCTCTCCGTTGATGAAGAGATAAACATCAGGATCGCAAAAGCAGCAGCAACTTTGGCTAAACTGAATAAGCGGGTGTGAAACAATTTCAATCTAACTGATAAAACAAAACTAAGTGTCTAAGCATGCGTGCTTAGTACGCTCCTATATGGCAGTGAAGTGTGGACCACATACACCAGTCACGAGCGGAAACTCAACAGCTTCCATCAAAGATTCTGCGTCGCATTTTACGCACCCGGTGGCAGGACAGGGTGCCTAACACTGAGGTCTTGGAACGTGCCAAATTCTCCGCGCTTAGCAAGAAGCACCGTCGCTGGTTAGGCCATGTAAGGAGAATGGAGGAAGACCGTATTCCAAAGATGCTGCTATATGGAGATTTGGCAGAAGGGACAAGACTTATTGGACGCCCACGCCTGAGATTTATGGACGTTTGCAAAAGAAGCATGATAAAAGCCAACATAGTAAAGAACAAATGGGAGATCATTGCCGAACAACGTTCCGGCTGGCGATCAGCAGTGTATGAAGGAGTCAAAAAGGCAGAAGATGTGTGAAACGATGCCCTTGCAACAAAAAGAACAATACGGAAGGGCAAATCTAACCAGGAATCAATATTCTCCTGCGAGAAATGCAGTCGAGATTGTCATTCCAGGATTGGCATAGTGAGGCACTTGTCGATGTGTAGGACTACATAGCTACTCCTCATTTTTAACTGGCATAATTTCGCTCATATTTAACTGAAATAATTTCGCTCATATTTAACTGAAATAATTTTGATCATATTTAACGGATATAATTTCGCTTACATTTAACTGTCCTAATTTAATTCATATTTAAGCGACATAAATTGAACTAGAAAACGTCTTCAGTCAAGAATTCAAAACAAGTACTCACCAGAATTTGTTGGAAGTCGTCACACCTTTTGGCTGGAGATCAAGAATCATTTCTACGTGTCTATCATTCTCTGCTTTATAGTACTGTGTATTTTAATCCACAAAGACGACAGCAATACAGATTGTCAGTTATCTGTAAAGTTACGAATGTACAATTTGTTAAGTACTACCCATTGCTTTTTTTATTATACCAATATTCGTATGCATGGCGCATGCATGGTGGAGTTATAGCTTCTTCATAATGTTCATTTACAGCAACTTTATTATTATGTTTACCTGAGTCAACAGTGTCAACGGGATACCTCCCTGATGAAATTACCTGAGTCAACGTGATACCTCCCTGATGAAATTACCTGTCAACGTGATACCTCCCTGATGAAATTACCTGAGTCAACAAAATACCTCCCTGATGAAATTACCTGAGTCAACAGGATACCTTCCTAATGAAATTACCTGAGTCAACAAAATACCTCCCTGATGGAATTACCTGAGTCAACAAAATACCTCCCTGATGAAATTACCTGAATCAACAGTGTCAACAGGATACCTCCCTGATGAAATTGTAAAAAAAACACCACATAATAATAAATAAATAAAAGATTTATTGAAATAATTCTGCCGGCACCTCTAGGTTGGTGGGCAAGGTACAGAAGAGATGTCAAACTAAAGTAATACACACTGTGGCATTGTGACACATAAGAAAGGGGTGACACTAACGAATGCCTCGGATTAGGCATGTTTGACATGCCCATGCCAGACTTTTATACAGTGCGGCATTGTTTATAAATGTCCGGTTTATCTCGGCAATGGAGAGGGAGGCATATCCCCGTAATTAACATTCTGGAGATTGCCAGAAATGGGAGCATGCTAAGAAAACACATACAGAGTATAAAAAATCCCCAGGCCAGCTTGACCTTGTTGACACAGGTAAGCTGACAAGTCTGAGTTTCACCATACATAATGTAGAACCGCTCAATGAGGGACTTTATCAAACTACAAATAAGCTACATTTTCTGACTAAAAAATTAGCATTAATTAACAGTAGCTTATTTTTTTATAGAAAGTTTGTGGGGCAGTGTAATAACATGACAAAGGTAGATATAAACTGCACTTAGCAGCGTACTTCCTGGTCTAGCCGTGAAAATTATCATTTTTGAAAATGTTATAACTGCATTTTTTCATCACTCTTTACAGTAGCTTTTCTTGTTTTCGACATTTCATAATATGGAGTCAACCCATTGCAGTCATTCTAAGTCCCAGAAGAAACAAAATATGAACTTTGCAGTCACCCCAAGTCTCAACTAGACAACCAATATTTGAACTTAAACATGAAAAAAAATGTTTTTATCATTTTGGACTTAAACACTTTAAACTCTAAAGTTAAAGACTCATTAATGTTTTCAGGTTATATATTAGCGTTTAAAATGTCATAAAATAAATAGTTCCAGCCCTTTACCTCGTATGGTATTTTAGGCTACAAAGAGTTATCACTGAATTACTAATATCTGATTTTATATTCATTTGAATGATCTCCCTTTTTTAAAAGTATTTTTCTTATACTTTTTTATTGACTTATTTAGTAGAGCAGAAAACCACGTAAACCCTATTAGAGGGCGTCTGTTAACACCTAAGAGTCCCCCCGGGGTGGGAAGGGGGGTCTTTAGAGACGTAAATTATATCCACCCCAGCCCAAGGAAGTCCGGCCCGGTTGCTGTGTAAGCATCAACCCGGCTGGCCAGGCGTCCCTTCTCTGATGCGGCCTCACTCGCATAGTCAATCGAGTGGAAGGGTGGGTGGGGCTGTCTCAGGGGCGGGGAGCCCTCGGCATGCCGCTTCGCGGCCTGACTGGAATAAAGACCACGGGGGGAGTGGTTGAATGCCGGTTGGGGGCGGTGGAGGTGTGTTGGGGAAGACCTTATGAGCCTTGGCTCGATGGTCTGCTGATTTTCTTAAGTATGTTAGTTAGTAGAGCAGGGGTCCCCCGGGGCTCTAGTCGGCATGTCCGTCCCATAAATGGCATGTCGATAAAGAGGCGTTTGCCACGAGCCCCCTGAAACGTTACCCGGGGGACATGATCACCGTGTAGGGGACCCGCGCCGAAAGGCAAAGGTAACGCACGGAAACTGCGTTAGAAAGAGCACGGCTACATGGTTTCCTACCAAGTTCAGTCGAAAATAACGTAGAAACAGGTCGGGATATGATTACAGTTGCCGCATGGATATGAGGCGAAGGCGTGTGGCGACCCTAGCTGATGATTCCAAATATGCAGACTTGAGGGTACTGCTCCTAGGCAACCTCTCTTTTTTGTCATTTCCCAGCTGCGGTGTGAATTAGTCATGCCGCAGAAAACCACGTAAACCCTATTAGAGGGCGTCTGTTAACACCTACGAGTCCCCCCGGGGTGGGAAGGGGGGGGGGCTTTAGAGACGTAAATTGTATCCACCCCAGCCCAAGGAAGTCCGGCCCGGTTGCTGTGTAAGCATCACCCCGGCTGGCCAGGCGTCCCTTCTCTGATGCGGCCTCACTCGCATAGTCAATCGAGTGGAAGGGTGGGTGGGGCCGTCTCAGGGGCGGGGAGCCCTCGGCATGCCGCTTCGCGGCCTGACTGGAATAGAGAAACCACGGGGGGGAGTGGTTGAATGCCAGTTGGGGGCGGTGGAGGTGTGTTGGGGAAGACCTTATGAGCCTTGGCTCGATGGTCTGCTGATTTTCTTAAGTAAGTTAGTAGAGCAGGGGCTCTTCTAATATTGTTTTATTGGACTATTAGAGCAGGGGTTCTTATCTTTTTTTGCAGCGCCGCACAAACTCAATTTAAAAAAAAAAAATAATAAATTCTCTCAACAAATGCTCCCCCCCCCCCTTGTTCCTCCCGAACAAAAGTATTTTATATATTATTTTAAAAATGAAAATGATTCCTAATTATCATCTTTATTTATTAGTGAAGTAGGCTAACCAGGTGGAACATGTCATGTATAAATAAATTTGTCAGCTAAGTTTTTAAGTGTCTGGTTTAAATTCATATCATTAAATAGTTATCCAACTATTATGAGCTCCAGAAAATTCATCTACAAATATTAGATCCTATTTTATATTAAGTTAACAACATTAATGTCCCATATATTTTATTATTAACTGCGTTCAAGTGTCTTTTAGTAGCGGTTCTCACATTCACAATAATATCTGTGACAAATAATAATATTTTATTACATTCACACGAACCAGAAGACAATATAATAAAGACAGATTTTAGGTTTGTTATATAAAATGATACAAATTTCGAATCCATGGGGAAAACATAACATTTTATGAAAGGTTGAAGTTGTCCAAATTTTGCCAACTACGCTTAAAACAACTCACCAACTAGCTCTCAGTGATAAGTTATTAATATGGTAGATGCCACTTCTAATCTGTGCCATTTTGGACAGATGACGCAATACGCAAGTAAACAATGTTTGATGACGCAATGCTAAACAAATATCAAACCCTTTTTAAGGCTTTTCAATTTTAACCCCAAATGTCACAAGGGTTGTTCAATTCAGTGGCGTAGTGAGGGGGGGGGCAAGGGGGGCATCATGCCCCGGGCGCTACTCACAAAGGGGCCCCAAATGGTATATTTTACTATAATATTGTATGGTTTTCGAATGGGGGGGGCGCTAAAAAGGTATTGTGCCCGGGCGCGAGTTAAGCTCGCTACGCCACTGGTTCAATTGCATCGTAAATAGCTTTGTTTTTAATTTAATAAATGGACAACATGCTCGTAATGCTATTTTTGAAGACTCAGACACATAGATCTATGTGTCTCACACATCATGGAGCTAGTGCCTGCCATCCCAGCAAACAATCATCACACCCCACAGAAGCCAGGTCGATTAATCAGAGCCAAACACTCACTAAACACTGACTTAACCTAAGAAAACCCCATGAGCAATTACAAACGGAACACAAATGTTTCACTATGCCTCAGAGTAACACAGTGCAATATAAACAACCATTCTTCCCAAGCACAATAATCGCTTGGAACCACCTGGACAATACCGCCGTGGACTTAACGTCAGTCCGTGAACCCGTGAGCCCGTGAACCCGTGAACCCGTGAGGCCGTGAACCCGTGAGCCCTTGAGGCCGTGAGCCCGTGAACCCGTGAGGCTGTGAGCCCGCGAGGCCGTGAACCCAAGAGGCCGTGAGCCCGCGAGGCCGTGAACCCGTGAGGCCATGAGCCCGTGGGGCCGTGATCCCGTGAACAATTTCATTTGGTTCATCCCATTACCACATTATAGAGCAAATAATCTAGCAGACAATTGTGCGGTTTTCACCGGGTTGAAATTGCGCTCCTGCGGTCTAGCGTATGACAGTATCTCAAATATGTCTGGATTATACACATGGATATACTCCTCCAATTTAATTTTCTTTTAGTTTTATTCTTCTGATGCACCGGCCGAAGGTGCACAACAAATGTGAGGATGTTCCTTGTGCGGAATCATCTGTGCGGGCTAATGTCCATGGTGGTAATATTCTGGGAGAATTCCGTGTGGTCGGTCTTCTATGCACGCAATCTTCGAACGAGACATAGTCGTGCCCAGAATACCCAAACAGCACCAACTCTGGCATATTAGTGGTCCTCGTCCAATCGACAGGTGGACTAACCTCAACCTAAGGGAGCGTGATTTACAGGATATGAAATAGTCTTAACAAATATAGACCGACCTATTGAGATATCACTTAGGTCTTCTAGTCCGATTTCTAGGCGGTCATTTCGTTCTCTCTAAATTTAAAATGTATTAAAAGATTATAAATATTTGGAACTATCTATGAATGCGTCGGTCAGATGGCGCCTAGGGAATAAGCAATCTTTGGGCACCGGCGATCAGGGTTTAAGGACATATACTATATACTCAAAATCTTTACAACTTTTACCGACGGACCAAATTTTACTGGCAGACAGAATTTTCGGACACATTTTTCAAATAAACTTATGAAGAAAATTTTTTACATGTCGCTTTGCATAGCCCTAAAGTTATGACCATGAGTATATTATAACTAACACACATATTCTGGTGAAGGTCTGAGATTACTCTCTAATGACCCTGACGAGTACATTGGCTATCAGCTGCATCTACTGAGCTGAGCCATACAACATTTTCTTCACTTAGGGTTCTCCAACCGCCCTGGCTTCCCCCGGGACATCTAGTGAGCCATACAACATTTTCTTCACTTAGGGTTCTCCAACCGCCCTGGCTTCCCCCGGGACATCTAGTGAGCCATACAACATTTTCTTCACTTAGGGTTCTCCAACCGCCCTGGCTTCCCCCGGGACATCTAGTGAGCCATACAACATTTTCTTCACTTAGGGTTCTCCAACCGCCCTGCGGCTTCCCCCGGGACATCTAGTGAGGGACATTCGGTCAGCAGGTGCGCCAGTGTCTCCGGGACCAGGCTGCAATGCCGGCAGGTAGGATTCCTATCGCTGTCCAGCCGCCAGAAGTATGTGCCTATGGGGCAATGCTCAGTGCGAGTTTGCGTCACTAAGCTTTGCTGTCTGCGGCCTAACCCCCATAATGGGTCTTGTTTTCTAGGAGTGGGCAAATTTGAAAAGAAGCCTCTTGCGGTCTTGTTGTCTGCCCATTGACTGTACCACATCGTCCTGAAGTGGTCTGCCAGCCAGTTCTTTATTCTCAAAGAAGTAATAGGTACTTCCAGCTTAGGCTGGGCATCCCCGGTTTTCGCCGCAGAGTGTCCGCTTTCTCATTGCCACTGACGTTGACGTGACCTGGGATCCATTGCACTGTCACCTTGCCTCCTATTTCACCGATTTTTCATACGTTATCAATGATAACGTCAACCAGGTGAGTGGTATCTTGTCTCTTCCCCAAGATCTCGAGAGCAGATCTTGAGTCCGAGTACACGATCACATCGAGCCCCGCAAGCTCGTTTTCCTTCAATGTGTGATACACGCTCTCTAGGGCCATGTGTATAGCTTCAAGCTCCGCATCAAAGTTTGAAGCTGCAGTCCCACAAGGCCCCGAGAGTTCCTGATTTTTGTGCCCCCCCCCCCCTTTTTACTGGGTATAGTCTATTACATTATATGATTTAATTGTATCGCATTCTCATCATTGTAGATGCTCTCCTGATTATTAGCTTACAAGCTTAAAAAGGGGGGGGGGGGAGAAATTTCATAAGTAATGATACTAGTGTCGGCTTCATGTAAATTTGGTATACAGGCGGCACCATAAGGCGGCACTTTTTAAGGGGAGTCAAATTCCAGAGCAAAAAAATGGAGATTTTTGCGGCCCCTTCCATGAAAAAAAGCTCTGCAATTGGTCGAAAAGGCCGCCGTGATTTCTAATTGCAATCGCTGCAGCGATAAAACGCCTAATTACTTACTGCAGTCCACCGTTTTGTTTTTTTTTCGCTTCAAACAATTTTGTTTAGTAGTTTCTTTATTTACGGCATTTTACGGACATCAAAAAGTTCTTACTGACTTTTATGGACACGTCAATTGAGCTCATATTTTTACTCACGCACGGTCCGAAAATTATGCGGACGGTTGTCAACCCTGCCGGTGATGGAAAGAGAGGAGTCGGAGATTTAATAATTTGACTTTAGAACCTTGGACAATTGTAAAAATAAGTGGTGTAAAAGTTTGCATTCTGTTTTAAAAGTAGTCAAAATATAAATGTATGCATAGCAAATGTTTGCTATTTTCACAGGGAAAAAACAATAACTTCCGTTGTCGTTCAGCCCAGCCCACTACATTTTCGGATTTCATATTGATGATATTGATATCCAAACAAATGACACAATGATTGAAATGCTATTTATAACGTATTTCACCATACACTAGTTCGTTTAACTTAATATATTGGGTATATATTGATTGTGATTTCATAAAAGATATTAATTTTACTTAATCATTATTTATTTAAAGTCAACATTTTGGTGGCCATTTTCGGAGCTACCAAAACCTAAAACATTATTAACTATGATACTTGATACTAGTATGATTATGAATCACTATACTTGGACTATACTATGAATTATGAGTAACAATTGACAATAACATCCACCTTACTACCTACTAGCTAGGCCTAGCTCTCAGCAGCCGCTAGTTCAAGAACCTGAATATTTCATTCAATAAGTTGTGAGTGAGTGCTCCACTATCACTAGGACTAGGGCTGCTTCTAGCCTGTACTCCCTAAAATCAGTATAAGTAGTCATTGATATTACTAAACAAATTAACACAAAGCTGAAGCAGTAGAAATGTCCTGGGCTAGTGAATTAGCAGGTGAGTTGGTATGTCGACCGTTAGGACTGGTAGCCTTGACGGGGTTAGATACCACATACAATGCTGTTCACAAAGCAATTTGGGATTCATTTTGTAATAATCGGCGTTCTGATCGAGTTCCCCTGCAGTTCAAAGTTTGCAAAGCTGATCATGAATATCCAAAGTGCAAACAAAAGGTAAACATTTTATGCAATGCTCATTAATTGTAATGAAATGCTTGACATAATTAGTCATACTAAGCTGTTACTACTCATAGGCCTAAATAATAAAATTTATATCCCTACTCTCTACTCCACTGGGGCTATATAAACTAAAGTCTATTTCTTGTGCTTTTTTTTTTAGGAACAATAAAATGAATGTCAATCAGTTCAATATGATTGATGACTATTAGTATTAGTAAGTGGTTATTTAAATACTTACCATCAATAGACCCTTTTTATTATTAAAATTAGAATAAACTTAAGTAATGCAGTCTTTAAAATTCTAATTCTACTCTTATTTATATGTTGCAGAGGACTTCCTATGAATGGTATATTCCAAAAGGCATACTGAAAACATACTGGATGCATAAGCATTTACAGGAAATACCAGCTGTTGTTGTGATTTTCTTTGATTTGGATTGGGATGAGCCACTGTGGAGAGAAAGACAGATGGAGTGTGCAACTCGTCTTGAAATTGTAAGGTGGGGGAAATTTTCAATAGTACCAATACACCATTAACAATGCATGTATATTGAGTAAAGAGATTTAAGCATATTACAAATTAAACTTTTTTTTACAAGCCACAATTTCCACTAGGTATTTATCACATATGTATTCATCTCTGCTAATATCTTTCTTTAAAATCAGAAATAGCCTTCATGGTCGGAACACTAAATTAGCAGTTGTGCTCATACAGAAAAATGCACCTTTACCTCCAGGTATGAAAAGATGAAAGAATGTATAATGATAGCTCCATAACAAGTGAAAATATTTCCTAACTTTTTAATAAAATTTGAGATATGCAATATTTATTATATTAGATAGACATATTTCCAAATGTTCCAATTCAATTTAAGGGGAAGACCTTATGGCTGCCGAGAGAGCAGTTTCTCTTTGTACTTCATGTGAGATATCAGCAAAGTCATTGTATGTTTTACCTCATACAGATCACTTGATAGGCTACACTATGAGGTAAGTTCAAACCTCTTAACCTGTATGGATTTACCATAATTTAGAAATCATTTCAGCACTGTCAATGTGCGCTCATATAAATAATAATTGCTGAAGTGCTGTTTTATATTCACTAAATTTTTTTATTTATATTTGCTTTACACTACATTATCTTTTTACGTTGGCTGTTTTGATTTTTTTCTAAGAGATGTATAAAAATTAACTGAAAATTTAATTTCATCAATCACTAAGCATGATTAATTTTCTATTTCTCTTTGTTTTCCTTTTCAACTCCCAGTGGACCGTATGCCATTTAAAATTTATGTCCAAACCTTCTGGTCTCTAGCTATCTTCTCTAAATCTGTCAAACTTTTTCCAACCTTCACTACATCTTTATTGGCATCTCTTCTCCAGGTGTTTTTTGGGTCTTCCTTGTCCTCTTGATCTTTGAGAGTTCCATACCAGTGCTTGTCTTGTTATATTTGGCATGGGTTTTCTCATATGACCTATCCATCTCTATTTTACATGATTCATAATTGCTTTCAGGTTGGAGAATGCTTTCTATGAACAAGCACAAGCTTATTACCACCAAGAAGCTAGGAAAGTGAAGTCTCACAAAGATTTTTTAAATAAAACAACACATCAGGTAAACTTAAAGTAGTAGTTTCAGAAAGAATAATTATTATAATTATATTGTTAAAATTTCTTTAAATTAGTATAGATGCAGTTATGAATGATATTTTTTGTTTGTTTATTTGAACGAGGAAAGTTTTAAATAAAACACAAAAACTCTTTTTCAGCTATTGTTTGTGAGACATCAGTTTAAAAGTGCGTTTTTCAATGAATTGAAGCAAGATTCCCATACAGCTATCAAGTTTGTTTCTTATACACCTAATCTAACATTTAAACTATAATTTTTAAGAAATTCTCATTTTTCTTTACATTTATGTGTTAGTAAGAAAAAAGACCTTAGTAAGAAAAAATACCTTCAATTTAATCCAATTATCTAAAATTTTATAAACAGATAATTTTTTGAGTATCAAAGTGTCCTTGCTTTTACTTTAGCCCATTAAAGGGTTATTTTTTTCCCCCTATTATATTGCAGACACTACAAACAAGCTTATGGTTACATCCTGGACCTAAGAATGCATGACACCAACATGCTTGAGATTAAAACTGTTGCTGGATTTATTAACTATAAGGTTATTATATGTTTGCACAGCTAAAGATAGTTAATTATTTATCTCATCTTTTTATTTTCTTAAAAATAATTATTTTGAAGCTTCCTCTCACGGTGTTTAAGTTTTTAAAGCAATAAAATATTGATATGACTAGAAAATAAACACCAAAAGAAATAGCTATCAAACTCTAAGATTTATAAAAATACTCAATAAATGAGTTGTTATTAACAAAAAGTATTTACCTTGCAATTTTCAGTGCAATCTTAAAACATGGTCACATCAGAAATACATTGTAAATTACTTTGCTTTTCTTTGGCTTGGCAGTCAACTATTTTAATTTTGGGGTTGTGGGTGGGGGTGGGGGGTTTCCTTTGTCTGCAATACTTGTTAGTGCTTGAAAACTTTATATTTAGATATGCAGGCTTTCATTTCAACACAATGCTCCCCTGGATGCCATTGCTCAGTTTAGAAAGCACATTGATTTCTTCAAGTCAAAAACTGGAATTCCAGAGCTTTCTTTTGAGCATAGCGCTTGGATGTCAAAGCAGTGAGTTCATTTGTAAACACAAGCCTAAAATGTATGTTAAACTAGTAGGGTTTTCATTGGGAAGTAGAAACTGGTGAATTTAGACCACTTAATTAGTTTCTCTAAGTATTTTAGTATGTGGGACTTGTAAAACTTTTGTAAATACATTTTTCAAGAATTCTCTTGATTTTAAACAATGTTACTTAAATATGATGAAAATAGATATCCTTATTTAATGTAAGTGTTAATGTTAAAATTAAAATTGAATTTTACCATAATCCTTAAAGATATATTTACTTTATTTTGTAATGTTTTCGATTAATATTTCAATTACATTTTATTTATTATTTTTTTGTCAGCTTGTCTTATGTCGTGTCAAAAAAATTATTAATATTTCCAAATGTTTACAGATTTCAAGTATTCGGAGATCTGTTTGATGAGGCCATCAAGCTAGGACTTACAGCCATACAGACCCAACATCCTGGCTTCTACTACCAGCAAGCAGCCAATCATGCTATATTTAGAAAACAGCTGTGTCAAGGTCTTTGCATGGTAATTTAGCGCATTCTCTTTTTCACTAATTGAAAATGTAACATTCATTTGCATAAAAATAATAATCATGGATATCTTTCTTTAATAATATTAATTTTCGTGCCTTTCATTGTCTGCTATATTTTCTTTGTCTCCTTTGTGACGGTAAACGTTTATTTTAGTTTAGTAAGGTTACGGTGTGGTTTTAGGTGTTAAAAAAACAATAGTTGTGCAGTTAATTTTTGCATTACTTCCTTAAAAACCAGCAACCACAGGACATGAAGAGTGCTGAAGTCATAACAGATTACTTGGGACCTGTTGACTTTTATGGTCAAAGAAAATGGAGACAGGGACACCAAAGTGAGTAAATCTCCCATGGTCGTTAAAACAAATTATGGAAACCAATCATTATTTTATTTCAACCTGATTATATGTTTGAGAGATGCAACTAAAGATATGTTTAAAAAATTTTGTTTGCTTTGCCAGGCATTGAACCACCTGATCTACAGAAAGAAAGAGAGGGAATTTTAGCCCTTCAGACAAAAGAGAGACAAGTAGATCATTCAGTGAGTGACTTCTTTCTGATGACCATTTTCATTTCTCAATAATTAGTGAATCAAGATATGTTTAAGCAATTTTTTAATTGTTCTGTCTTTTTTTTCAAACATATCTTGTTCTACTTTTTATTTACTTCACACATCTTGAGCACTGTTCCCCTTTTATCATTCATTTCTCAAACTTTTTGCCTTCAGTTCAAATGTATGCGTTAAAAAGTGTTTTCAATGTATGCATTATTTATTTTTCAAGATTAAATCTTCTTTTTGGTTATTAAATTTTGAAAGATGGGATATGTTGCACATCATCACGGTGAGTGACAGTCAGGAATTTATAGTCAAATATCGACCTTTATTGTTTTCCTCTTCAGTGGTTAATCATTCCTCTGCTAAGCAGTGCAGTGGCCCAGTTCCGCAAGTACAAGTCACCTAGAATGAAAAGGTTTTTAAGTAAGTATCATTTTAAATCTACCAACTTTTTTTAGCGTTCATGTTGTTGTAACTTGATCTTATGAAATTAATAAGACCTACCAGAACAAAATCCAGCCTGATTCAGCAGATTCTTGTTCAGGTAAATATTAAAATGTGTAACACCTGTATTCTATGATGTCTGTATGATAAAAAGTTTGTATACTTTGTATTGAGTTTTAGCCATTCTATTCTTGACGTACAGACAAGCTCCTAAGTTTCAATTATTTGTGAAGTTTAACCATAAAGAATCTTTTGTATTTTCTCCTTAGTGGTGCAAATGGGAGAAGAGTACTATCATGCCAAGGATTATATAAAAGCTCTAATGTGAGTTCTACAATAAGATTCTTAAAAGCTTTAATTTTGAAAATTCTAGATTGGAATTTTAGCTTAGAATCTGAGTAATAATAATTTAAAATATCCTCTCCTTTGTCCGTTTGTTTTTAAAAAAAAAAAATTTCATTTAATTGATCTCATCCTAAAAAAACGTATGTATGCAGTCTAGACAGTCTAGCTGTTAAATAATTTAGATAATCAGTTATTAAGTATTGATAGTAGATTAAGTTATTAAATACCTTTCTAGAACTCAATAGTTCAGCATTCATAAAGCTTAGAGAAAAATAATTTTACTGTTTTTCTGTAGTACTCTTTAGAATTTAGTGAACTTGTCTTGATATTTTTTTTTATTTCTATCATGCTTTCTAAAAGGCTGCTGAACAAAGTGATGTGGGACTACAGGGGTGAAAGATGGTGGAAACTGCTCACATCTATATTAGAGATATCACTGAAATGTGCTTATCTGACAGCCAAGGCTCAGGAGTATGTGGCCAACTGTATGGAATTGATTGGAAGATGTATCCTTTATATTCTAACACCAGCTGTGACATTGCTTAAATCACATTTATACATTTAATGATACATAATAATAAATTTTTTATTCTTAATGCAACAAAAATTGCTTTCTAATTTTTCTAGCTTTAAGTATATTTTTTGGTTTTTGTTACCTTAATTTTGTGAATAGATTCCCAATGTAGCCACGATGAAAAAGTTAGAATTCAGATGAATTTGATCAGGGTCATGTCAGTAAGTACCATTCCATTTATAAGGCACTTAATATTACGTTCTGTTTTTCTCTTTTCTTCAATATTTTTTTATTTTCACTGCACAATAGATAGAAATTATTTTCATTTCACATCTTCCCTTTAAATATTGCATTGTTTTACTTTTTTAAAATTGTTTTTAAAATATATTTGTGAATGACAGATATTTTTTCAAATTAATTGATTAAAGATAAATAAGCATGGCTTTGTTAAAAAAAAGCATAGGGATCTAACATTGATTAGTTAATGTTTACCTATGTAACAACTCCACAGCATGAACCACCAGATCCTGAACCAGGTTTGGATCAAAGTTGTATAGAAAAAGCCAGTTCCATTTGGACAGAGTTCCGCTCCAAGCCTACAATATTCACCATTGAAATGCAAGGACTAATACCGTTCAGTGAGTTTGTGATGTTACAACTTACAATCAACAGCCGGCTTCATTTTCAAACTTTTTATATTGCAAGACACGGGTGTAATGATGGAAGTTATGCTGTTATTTCATTTAGCACACCACCAAGTTAACCCTTTACAGTCCGATGCGCCCGAAATGCGCCAATCTTTTCCTTAAGCCTACAGTCCATTGCAGCCAAACCCGCCAGTTTTGAGGTTGTTTACTTTCGTTCTTAGCACAGCGGAAATCCCTTACGTATTACTATTTATAGTTCTACCAGAAGAAAGCCTTGTTTTCGGCATTAATTTTGATATTAGTTTGAATGTGGTGAATTTAAGGGCTCATTTTCTCCGATATTTTGAAAAGTTATGATTTTCTCACTTAAAAAGATGGCTTTCCAAGCAATGGATAAAATTTTCAAAGAACTTAGGCCTGATGGAGCTTCGTTATTTCATGATTCCAGCTGCGATAGTGAAGAATCAGATATAGAAATTAATTTAGATGACGCTACTACTAGTGATAGTGACAGTGAAGACGATAGTAGTAGTAGTAGTGACATAACCAATTCCACTGCAACTACAAATGATGTGACAGATCAGGAATGTTCTGCGAATTTTTCACGCATCGAACTGTTCCCATTGATGGAGCAATCAGGAACTAAACATAATATGCCTGAGGATGCAGGTGCATATGATTTTTTGTTTATCCCAGACATTTTCTACCAACACATGGCAGAGCAAACAAATTTATATGCAATCCAGTGTGCAACAAAATGTGGCAAAAAAGACTCTTACTGGCACCCAGTTTGCTCCAGTGAGATCAAGAAGTTTTTTTATATAAATATAATGTTTGGCATTCACGACATGCCAGAAGTTGACATTATGGGGAAAAATATATATAAAAAATAACCAATATTTGCACCTAAATGACAACAACTATGTTGCCAAGGGACAGCAAGGCTACGATCCTCTGTTTAAAATTAGACCCTTTTGGACCGTATAATAAAAAACAGTCAGGAAAATTATTACCCAGGAAAGGAACTAAGCATCGATGAGGCTATAATAAGCTTCAATGGCAGATTGTTTTTCAAAAAACCAAACCGACTCCATGAGGTATCAAAGTTTGGTGCATTGCTGACCCCCGCAATGGGTATAAGTGTAATTTTAGATTCTACACAGACAAAGTAAATGACCCAATGCCACATGGTTTAGGCCACCACGTTATCTTTACTGTGGGAGGACCATATTTAGAAAATGGACACCATTTTTACTATGACAATTACTTTTCGAGTGTCAAACTTGCAGAGGAGTTGCCTACTGTGAATACTCATTCTTGTGCAACAATACGCACCAACAGGAAGGGGTGGCCACTACGAGCAGAAAAAATGAAAGGTGGGGATGTACGATGTTTACAGAAAGGCAGGTTGCTGGCAACAACTTGGTGTGACAAGAGACAAGTTTCCATTTTGTCAACTAATACAGAGAGTGATGTGGACACTGTGAGTAGGAGATCAAAGGAGGGGCCCAGAGATGTTCCTATTCCTTAACCCATCCTCACCTACAACAGGCATATGGGTGGTGTGGATTTGGCTGACCAGTACAGATCCTACTACCCT
Source organism: Omphiscola glabra (assembly GCA_964017045.1). Classification (NCBI taxonomy): domain Eukaryota; kingdom Metazoa; phylum Mollusca; class Gastropoda; family Lymnaeidae; genus Omphiscola; species Omphiscola glabra. Next base: position 5,536,723 of record OZ024801.1, on the reverse strand, counting down.
GTAGGGAGGAAATCGAAGAAATGGTGGAGGTATGGTCTTTGGTTCCTAGTGCAAGTAGGAATAATTAATGCCTTCACCATTATGAAGGAAACCATCAAACCTTCCACTCCCAAAAGAAAGAGAAATGATCCAGCAACTAGCCAGTTCCGCCTGGACTTACTGTCAGGACTGCTAAGTTCTTCAGCTCATCAGCAGCTAAGGAGAAACACAGACATAGTTTCTGTTGCAGCAACGGTGCAGCCATCGTCCTCTAAACATGAGCTTATGAGACTTTTTGGCAGGAAAAAGACATGCCACTTCTGCAGCAAGACTGGCAAAAAAAAGCAACAGTGGGAGTGTCCCTGAAACTGTTTTTGGGTGAAATTTTTGCCAAATTCACCAGTGCAAGGGTGCCTGCTTTGCAGAGTTTTACCAGAGATTGGGGAATGGAACATAATGTGATTGATTGAGGTCAATATGCAGACATTTTTTTTTCCTGGATTTTTTAATATGAAAAGTATTTGGAATTCTGCTTTAAAATGTCACCAACAATAAATTATTTCCATTTATTTGTATTTAGGTATTTTTAATTTAGTTTTCTTGCTTTTAGTTTATTATTTATGAATTAATTAGATAAAGAATTTTTATTTAAAATAGAGTTATGTCCCCTTGCTCGGTCGCTGGGAGTAGAAAAGGCTGAATAGGAATGGACTGTAAAGGGTTAACCAGCAATATATTCTCTCTTGCAGTTGAAACTAAAGCATGTTTTACTAGTGATGCAGTCTCAGCTGATCAAAAAGTAAATATTGAAGTTTGCCTCAGGTAAAGTACAGCAACATTTTTAATTCAGAAATATATTTTATAACTATTCATTTGGGATATTTTGTGTATTATGTATATGTGTGCCACCTATGATTTTATTTGGCCTGAATCCATTTTATTTTATTTAAGAATTTTGCATTGGCTTAATCATTCCAATATATTACAGTTTATTGTCAACAGTTTTCTATAGTAGATAATTTTTCAATCAGTTTGATCTTACATTGCCTATGTTTCCCAAGAAAAAATCTCAATTCTTTACTCATACCAAAAAGTTGTTAACAGTGAAAGTAAGTATACCAAGTTATTGGAGCATTCCATAAAGAAAAGTTCTTTCTCATCATTTCAGAGTTGGCTGCCCATTCCCAGTGAGACTCTCAAAGCTTTTGATCCTGTTCACAAATCAAGTTAGTAAATATGATCTCTTTGATCTAATTTTAAATCCTTTACATTTACTTCAATTTTGTCATTGATTGTTTAATTCAAAGTCTTCGGATGGCTAATTGAACCACTTCCAGTCATCCTATTAGCTGAAAATTATCACATAGACTTGTTGGCCCCACCAAGTTTTATTATTGTTTTCAAATAATAGTGGGTGTAATTAATCTCAATGTAAAAGTGGGTAGGACATGAGAATATTAATGTAGTTGAGGGGCCTGAAAAAAAATGCTGTTGTGAGCCAGGAGAGGGGCTCTAATTGGGACTCTTTAAGTGCATTACTTGAATGCATGTTTTGTCAAATTTTCAGCCCCCATTACTCATTACATATTATAAAGGGTTTATACAAAAAGCTTTGTTTTTTAGGAGTTTATTTATAATAGGTTTAACAAAATTGTAATTGCTTTGATAATATTTTTGCAATAATTCATTTATTTTTTTTTAGAAATATAACACATACTGTGTTATGACTGACAGAATTGGCACATCTGGTGCATCAGCAAGTGAGATTGATAGTGGGGACCTTTATCTTAAACCCAATGAGCCAAGAGTTTTCTCATTTTCATTCTTACCACTCAGTGAGGATGTTGGAAAACTAATAGAGGTTGATACATTTTAATGTGTTGCCAATCAAGAATGTATTTAAAGGCAAATTTAAAGCTGTTTTTCATTTTAATTATTAGAAATTATTTTCATAAACAGGCAGCTTATTATTTTCAAAGGGAAATTTGTTTTTGCTTTTTTTTACAAAAGCCTTATATTCCAAAGACCATTGGAAAACATTTATATAGTAGCAACAAAAATTATTGTGTGCTTGGGGGTCGTCACAACATGAGCAACTGTATTAAAGGGTTGCAGCATTTGGAAGGTTGAGAACCACTGGCGTAGATGATTTTTATCTAATGTAATAATATGAAATAGTTGGGGGGGGGGGGGGGGGGGGGGGTTTTCCTTCAACTTTTAAGTAGCTACAAAATGTACATGGAGTTTCTAAAGTTAATGATGGATAAAACTCTTGATCAGATTTCCTCTCTGGCACTAGAGATGGGTTCAGATAATGGCTGTTGTGCAGTTCTTAGATGGACAGGAGGGGGAGGGGACAACCTCATCCAACCTGCTGGTCCCACTAGGCCAGTCATTAAGTCCACTGTTCCAGACATGCCCATTGATTGGGACTCTTTTCTTGTTAACCCAGCTGTTAGGTAAATTCAGTAGCCCTCCAGTACTCTTACAATCAATTCTGATATTATATTCTTTAGTAAAAATAGTCATTATGTTAATAGCTTGTAATATATATATATATATATATATTTGTTGAATATAAAAAAAAACACAACAGCAAAATCAACACATTCACCTGATATAATAATGTTGTCTATCAGTTTTAAAAAATGTGAGGAATATTAGTAATATTGTATTCAATTGTTGTTTTGATGAAAATAATTTTTTAAAGATTCACAAGTCTTTATTTGACAAAAGTTACATTTATTATAAAGCTTTTAAAGTTATCTGTGTATCAGTATCGGATGAATTTTGCTATTTCTTGCTAAGGGTAAACCCACGCAAAGCTCTGTTGGAGGTCAAAGTTGAACATGAGCCCCCTTGCCTTTTAAATGAAGTTTACTCTATGAAATTAATCATAGAAAATAAGGAAGATGGACCGATTCAAGGAGTTAGGTAAAAATATTTATCTTATAAGTCTACTATTTTACTATTCAGTTAAATATTTTATTGTTAATTATTTTTTTTTTTTTGTGCTTTCTGCTTACTTAATGTGAATGGAGAGGCATTATAAAAAAGTTAAGCTTATTAATTTACATTCTACAATTGATAGAGTTTCCTTGGGACTTCAAGAATCAGAAGAAAATCAAGACAATGCAAGTAAGTTTTACTGATATTATTATAGTATTTGAGCAAAACATAATTCAAATTGTTCAATGTTTGTGTGTAAACATATAAATCAAAGTAATGATGAAAGGGTTTCATGAAAACCATTGATTTATTTTGAACCCTCATAAAATCTCAAGCGCTCATTGCAAAAATGTCTCCCTACTTTGCTGGTGAAAAAAACAGAGCTTATTTAATACTCATATAAAATATACAATTTTTTTTCACATGTTGATTTTTCATATTAACATATACATTTTTTATGTAAACTAGAAAATAAAGTAAACCTACGTAATTACAAAATGAGCTCAACAAAATATTTTCTTATGGCAAAATATCAAATGGTCCTGACACAAAATATCAAATGGTCCTGACACAAAATATCAAATGGTCCTGACACAAAATATCAAATGGTCCTGACACAAAATATCAAATGGTCCTGACACAAAATATCAAATGGTCCTGACACAAAATATCAAATGGTCCTGACACAAAATATCAAATGGTCCTGACACAAAATATCAAATGGTCCTGACACAAAATATCAAATGGTCCTGACACAAAATATCAAATGGTCCTGACACAAAATGTAAAATTTTGTAATGCGAATACTTGTTGAGGCTTTACACGTGTCAAGTGATATAATTAAGAATGTATATGAACTTCATGTGAACTTCAATTTTCCTGCAATCTTAGCCAAGTTTATATATTTTATTATATAGCATAAAAGTTAAAGTTTAAATATGAACTTGTTTAAATAAAAGTATATATTTTCCATCCAGCCCAAGTGAGTGCTGATATTTCAGAGTTTGAAGAAGGAAGTCCTTCCAATAGTTGCCAAATTGACCTTGGAACCCTTAAAAAAGGCCAGAAGGTACATAAGTTTACTTTTCTGGTCTACTTTCTGTTACTGTACTTTTGTATATTGATAAAAAGGTAAAATGTCTGTTACCATACTTTTGTACAGAGATAATGAGGATTAATTTCTGTTAATCTACTAAGGTATATAGATACTGAAGTAAAATCTCTTCAGATGTCGATGTATGTCACTTTTTCTTTGTTTAATTTCTGCTTCAAATTCCAACATACCATTATTTATTTTGTGCTTAGGTCACCCAACAGTTTTTTGTCAAATGTCTTCAGTCAGGCACCAGAGCTATCGTTGCTATGGTGAGTCTTTAACAAATAGAGCTATATTTGCTATGGTGAGTCTTTTGACCAGTAATAACTTAGACTCTGGCATAATTAAATCTGGGGAGTTGATGGAATCCCCAAAAATAATAATTTTGAGCATCTGCCTCATTCATTTTTTTTTCCTCTTGACTATAGGTGAGTTACAGTGTAGCCGTTGTGGTGGGGAGACATATGATAACCTGTGAATGTCAGGCGGAAGAGCAGATCTTTCTGTTAACTGTCAGACCTTTCGACGTTTCCATTAAACTGGAGTCAATAAAGGTACTCATTGTTGCAGTGCTTTTTTTACATTCTAAATTTTTTTTTACCACTGTTAAAGAATCCTTTATCAATGTTGTTTACATTTTCCATACATTTCCCCTTGTACAGAAAATTTTTGAAAAATATTTATATTTTTGAAAAATATTTATATTTTTTCAGTTTGAGACCATTGAGGCTGTGCACTCTGAAGATCCATTCTTGTTGACCACTGATATTCAGTGCTCCTCGCCATGGCCCATTGAAATGAAAAATAGCTCTATCTCATTAGTGAGTATGTATGCACCGTGTTAAAGGATGCAATATTTTTTGCTCACTATTTCTACTTAGACAAAAGTGGTGTATCTCAAAACATTTGCATATCCAAATTTACCCATTGTATACAAATTTGATGCACACAGAAAATGATACTAAGCCATATTAGCTATATTTTCAAGTTTTCATTTGTTATCATCTTCTTAATCTATCACATATTTAAACATTTTCAGAGTGAATTTATAAGTACTGCATGTGATGACTATGAATCTCAAATAGCAGGAGGTTGGTCAAAAATAATTACATTTACCAGTGTTTAATATTTTTAGAACCAGTTGATTTTGTTCTTGCATGGAGATGAATTATGGATCTAATTATAATAAAACTTGGCAAGTAAAGGATCCTTAAGGAACATTTATTTACAAACGTGCATAATAAATACTAACAATATTATAATGTTAGATTTGGTTTTTTATTATCAGTCCAGAAATATGTAAAATTATCAAATTTTTTCTGATTTAACTGATTTGTGAAAGCTTGATATTTATATTTTTAATGATTATAAGGGGGAGATAATAGCAGTCAGATTAGGTATGAGGAAATTAGTGAAACAAAGTAGGGAAAACCTAAAAAAAAGTACTAAACAAGACAATGAAACAGGAAGGCTGCATATATTTTTAAAAAATATTTTAACAAATTGGTTGCTATTCTATTCAGTTCAACTAAATAAATCTGATTGTGGGGCTGAATGTATATGTCTGGTGGCATCATCCTGTATACAACCCTCAGTATCACTTGGAACTTACACCTTGGAATGGAAGAGGTGGGGTTAATTTTTAATGGTATTAAAACATAGCAATAATTAATACTTAACTGCAGATTAGATTGCAAAATTTAGTATATTTATTATTCACATTATAATAATAAATTAATAATGTAACAATAAAGTACATGATTTTACAAATTTCTCTAATTTTTATTTTGATGGTTATAAAATGTGATTGTTTATTTCAGTTATATCAAAGTTTAACTATACATCAACTGTTTAAAATGCCATTTAAAATTCCAGATTACTCATATGTTGTTTTTATATAATACTGTTTGTCTTTTATCTCTAATTTTCCAATTTAATCACATCATTAAGGGAAACCTGAAAATTCACAAAAATTATTAATGCTTCTTGGCCATTACTCAGGTCAGCATCTGTGTTATTTTGATTATATATTTAAAAACAATTAAAATGTAGTTGACATGGTTGTGTCCTTGCTTATTCGTCAGGCACACATCCAACAGCAAAGACCTGCCTTATGTGATGACTAGCTTCCCCTTGCCAACAGTGAATATTGAGCACATCCCAATTACTGTTCATGTCACACTGCCAGCGTTTGGGAGAGTAAAGACACTCCTACCACTCTGTTACTCTGTCAAGAATAGAACACCATATGTTCAAGAAGTGCAGATCAGCATGGAGTCCACTGACAACTTTATGTTTTCAGGAAACAAACAGGTCATTTCAGTTATATGTGTTTTGATTTTATAAAATAAACTAATGCTGTGTTTAAAAAAAAACATACCAGCTTATTTACTTCATCTATCTTTCTCCAGTAATAATTGAGAAAGGTGTAATTTGGAAAATATTCATGGCGAAACTAAGAAACCTGAACGCAGTTATTTTCTAGAGAATTGAGTGTTCCCCAGTCAGCAGTTATCCCCCTCTTGGGTTGCTGCAATTTTTTAGTACAATCTTATGCCACCCAGGGGACTTAATTTCCGTATTTTCTATTGTGATTTTCTCCCATAGCCTTAATGAATGATTGAAATTGTAAAAGTGAGGCATCAGATATTTGTAGACTGAGTTTTCCTTCTCTCATCCAAGATTAACATGTCTTATCTATCAGAACGGTTTGTGTTGATCTGTTTCCTGGTATTATTGGGCTGTGAACACCTAACCACACAGTCATCCAGTCGCAATCAACATAAATTTGTCAAAAACCTGTTGTTTTTTTTATTTACCAGACTCATTTCCGTGTCTTGCCAAGTCAAGAGTACAAAATTCACTACAACTTCTTTCCACTGGTGGCTGGGCAGGTTTCACTGCCAAGACTGCATTTAGATATGATGCGCTACCCTGGTACCATGGATGATATCATTAATAAGATGTTGCCAACACATATTTTTATAAGGGTAAAAAGCATTTATGTTAAAAATGAGAGTTTCACTCAGATCTGAGGAGTGTGATCAAACCAAAATGCTTTTATAATAGCAATAGTTTTTTTTACTATATCATATAGTTTATTAAATACTCAGAATAATATTATTGTCAGAAAAAATATAAGTACTTCAGCAGAAATGTTCAAATCTAAATAACATACAATTTTAGATATAATGAGAAACAAAAAATTGTCTTATATATATTATATCACTAAAAGGCTATGTTTTCTCTTCCTTTCAGCCCAATGGCAAGATACCTCCTGTGTGAGAGTCACTGCCTCTAGTGTGTTCAGTGCAATACAATATTAATTGACTATTAATTTAAATGTATTTTAAGCTGGAAATGGCAGATTACATTTTTCTTTAGCATTCCTGGATGTAAATTTGTGTATTGTTTTTTACCCTAACATTTGTGTTTTACAAGTGTCTGAAGCCTAATAGAGAAGAATATGCCAGACAACAAATATTAACCACTCTACAAACTAACAAACAAAAATAAAATTCCATATTTTTCATACATAATGCATGCAACAAAATAACCAGAGAAACCATTTTTTAGGACACTAAGTACATTAAAATATTTCCATGGTTGTATAAGTATAAAATCCAAATTGTGTACAAATCCCAATTTGTATGAACTTGTAACATAAAATAATGTCAGTGTGACCTTACTTTATAAACTTAATACACACTGTATCCTTTATATACTGATTCATAATGATGCTAAAAAAATTAAGAGTCTTTAATTCAATATATCCTTAAATAAAAATTTAGTATTATAACAATAATCTTTACCAAATACATCTAGTGAAATAATGTTTACTTTCTAATAGTTAAAGCCCTTAGAGACATTTTCTTATTGCCTTCTGCTTTGTTTAGAACTAATGTTTCGTTTCTTTTGCTGTGTTTTGATATACTGGATGTTTGTAATTAGTTTGGATGACCAAGACATTTCAATTTATGTCTTCATTTTTTTAAAAAGAAAATGGTTGAATTTTTTAACTTGGTGCTTCTTTATCAAACATAATAAGGGAAGGGGTGCCTGCAATCAGGTTAACAGTATTAACCCTTTTGAGGCAAAGCCTTTTTGGACTGTCTGAGCCAAAAAGACCGAGTAAGCCCTGCACTAACTTTGCAAAATAATTTATAAAACATAAACTAATCACTTTACAAATATAAAACTATTTATATCATTGTCGGGAATGGAATAAACTAATAACAATCTTTATGAATCTAACTGAAATCTCAACATTTTTGCAAATGAGGTAACCTGATTTGCATAATGTATGTACGTTATGGAATTATTTTTGTTTTACACTTAGAATAAAATTGTCTTACTTTCAGAATTTTGTTGAATTTTCAGTTTTTGAAGACTAAATAAGTCCTAACCTATGTTTGAATGAGATTCAATGCTTATGTCTTTTGGCATATTTCAAGGTAACATATTTTTTAAAGCATTTATATGGGTCACTATGTACAAAACCATTGATATGAAATGACAGAACAACGTAAAATATCAATGGAAGCCGCCATTAAAATGTCAAGATAGGCAAGAAATGTGAGTAGCAATCTGATAAGCTGGTAGGAAGACCAGCAGCCAACATTGAACCTTTTGTTATTACGCCGTTAGATTGGTCTTTTGTCTTTTTCACCATAACACCCTGGGCCGATAGATTGTCTCAAGAGGGTTAACATTGTATAAATTAAAGATATCAGTAATTTTAATGAATGGGTTACATGTTATTTGACTTAAAGATTACATAGCATTACTAAAATTACATGCTACATTCACTCTGTGTGATTATTATTGGATTATGTGATTATTTAATATTTTGCTCGTACTCTATGATTTAGAAAATGTATAAATACAAGCCAATTAATTTGAGTCCAATTTTTCTTTGAATGACACCTACTGCTACATAATCTAACTTTATTTTTAGCTGTGTAATTGTTTTCACTCAATTGTCAATTTGTCTAATGTAATAAACTTGGAAAATAAAGTAAATGTGATTGAACTGAATTGTCATGAGTTTTTAGAACTATTTGAAATGAATGTCTGAAATTATTACTCAATTATATGAAACACAATACTTCAGTTATGTTTTGACATTTTTGAAAAATAGATAATTATACTAACAAAAATAATCATATTCATTTTAATGCATTAAATTATAAAAATAAGTTTTATTAGATTAAAAATAAAAATACTTATAATAGTAATATTTAATTTCAAAAGGATTTTCATAAATTCTGCCTCTGAGGGAGTCAAAAGCGGGTAGGGCGTTTTCCAATATCTGATGTCCTGGTCTTCCTCTGGCCCTGAAGCCAGAGTGCCTGCTATTGTAGGCCTGCAATGCAGGTTGATTAGCAGGCATTCTGACCAGAAGGCTGATACCATTAATTTGCTGTTACGCCATAAAGGCATACTGGTATGCCACAAACCATTTGTTTTATGTCCTTGTTCTGAATTTAGCCCTTCTTGTTTTGCCAGCTGTTAACATCTGATCTCATAGGTGAAGATTTTTTTTTCTCGAGTTTTATTCAGAGTCCAGGTCTTACACTGGACGGGTTGCGTTAATTCGTTTCGCTTTGGTTTCCATCTTTATTCTTGAGTGTCTTCGCCACGGAAATTTTACAAATGTAGGCTGCGTTGGACAGGACAACTCGAGATGTCAGGAGCAGGCAAGGCTCATCATTCGACAGAGACTGTGATGGATGTCTGATTTCAATCAGCTGGAACCCACGCATGGAGACGAAATGCCTGAGAAAATAGTGGTAGGCTATAGCAGGCCAGAGTCCTCAAACTGTCATCTCAAATCGCCAATAGTCCAGGCCAGCAAAGAAGCCGCGGGCATAGGCAGGGGATGATCGACCTATCCGAGATTGCCAGAAGGGCCGATATACTTTTGGTCTTACGCTAACCACTATAAAATATATAAATAAAAACATGTTATTGAGTAACAGTAAAGAAAAGCTTTTGAACAGGAAACAATAATGTTTAAATTTGTCTGGTATTTAATTTATAGAGTTCTCTACTAAGCGTAGCTAGAGTGTTTGGTGCCCGGGGAAAGATTCATTTTAAAGAGCCTCCTTTTCATTTTTCAACTCTCAAACCCATTATTTTCATCAATAAAATAATATCATTTTGGCGCCCCTGACTTGTCTGGCGGCCAGAGAATCTATCCCCGACGCCCCCCTTAGCTACCCCTCTAGTTGACTCTACTCTCCAACATAAAGTCGTTTCGATCTCATAATAATACTGCTCTCCTTGTATTGAGAATCGGAGTCGTCGCGTAGGCCTCGGATATTAAAGGGCCAAAGTTGTGATGTGTTTTAAACCATCAACTTGTACAGGGAGCTTCAGACAGAAAAGTCGCAGGGAGGCTTCGAAAGTCACGCAACGCCTCCGAATTGCTGCAGGCAGATTGGGGGGGGGGGGGCCTCAAATATATTTTTTACTTTTAAAAGTTAACCATTATATCCAATATTTAAAATTTTCATTTGCATGTTAATAGTTTTTTTTAAAAATAAAGTGTTGAATATATTTGGCAACAGAATTGCAGGAAAGACAAGACAGCAGCAAGCATGGCATAACACGATACGAGGAAATTCGATAAGTTGGAAAGAGTGTTAGAGTCTCGCATAAAACTTGCACATTTTTCAGCAACAAAATATTGCGATTCAACACCAAGCCAAGGTCAACTAGATTTCTCCTTCCATTAGTACCGGGAGCCGGGCCGATTCATCAAAATCAATCCCTCGATCCACCCCTGAGCATGGTTAGCAGTGGCGTAGTGAAGGGGGGCATCATGCCCCGGGCGCTACTCACAATGGGGCGCCAAATGGTATATTTTACTATAATATTGTATGGTTTTAGAATGGGGGGGCGCTAAAAAGGTATTGGGGGCGCTAAAAAGGTATTGTGCCCCGGGCGCGAGTTAAGCTCGCTACGCCACTGATGGTTAGTGTAGGCGTAGGCTATATTAAAAGTCTCTACTAATTAGTTGACCTTAAATTTTAATTACTACCCTAAATTTTATTTTATGTATTTTGACACGAATATGAAACCGTAGGGATACTTATAGATTTAAATAAAAGTGCCTTAGTACTGTTCATTAAATTAAATTATTTGAACCCCTAAATAAGCCCATACAGAATCCTTACAACGTCTTCGGGGCCATCCATAAATGACGTCACGCAATTTTTGCCGATTTTTGACCCCCCTCCCCCCATCGTCACAAATCGTCACAAAAAGTTAGACCCCCCCTAAAATATTGCGATTCAACACCAAGCCAAGGTCACAAATCTCTACACCCCCCCCCCCCCCCCTTTCTATAAAAAGTCACTTTGTCCACTATTGTCCTTTACAAACCCTTTAGAGAGTCACCTCCCGTGGATATCAAATTACAGCACCTGTGGAAAAACCCCAAACACTTCACTAGAACAGTGGTTCTTATTCAGTGGTAAAAGTACCTCCCCAGCACTGAGGTGTGGTCGACCAGAAAAGTGCATTCAGTGGCGTAGCTAGAGGGGTGCAGACCGCACGGGGGTGAAACCATCTCAGGGGGTGACATCAAATTGAAAAGTTGCGTATTTCCAGAGCACACACTGCTCGGTCTAACCGAAATCCACAAAAGGATTACAGATGACGCGTACATTTTCCACCCATGTAACCAATAAAAAAGCGTTTTTAATTAAAAGTTCAAAGTTGATGCGTCAGCAATTAGGTTACCTTATTATTAAGTCAGAAACACGTCGTTTTGACCATGTTTCAACGCCGAATGGAGTGTTCGTTAACTTTTGTAAGTGACATTAATCTATACCGGTATTCATCTAAATTCTGTGAAATAAAACTATCCTTTGATAACAATGAGTGATTCTAAGTACACGTCACAGTTCTTAAATACAATTACCTCAAGGCCTTCAATTAATTTTTTTGTTATTGTATTTGTTATACTGTGGACTAAGTTTAACAAGAAGAATTACATCGTGGAAAGGGTGTGTGTGTGTGGGGGGGGGGGGTGACACTAAGAGCTTACCGGACCATGTTACCAACCCTAGCTACGCCACTGATTGTAATTGCTGCAATTGCTAACTGTTGCTGCTTTCTTTTTAATTAGTTTGTGTGCATTTTGATTACAGCAGCAGTAAATGTTTTTCTTGTGAATTTGCCGGCGCATTTTGCATTGCTATTAATGGTAATTTTTTTCCATTGTCTATAAAGTTAATTAAAGAAATAAAACTAAGATAACTAAATTGTTTAATTATTGTTAATTTTATTACAATATAACTTATACGTTGGGGTGTGTGTTTAAAGCGGAGTGGGCCTGTAGCCCTGTAAAAAATGTTAAGAATCCCTGCCCTAGAGCATTTACTAAGATACCACCACCTCTCTCCCCCACCCTGTCACGGTCAAACATTTGTTATCCTTCCACCCCACTTCCTGTGGGTGCCGTGGAATGCGAATTCTAGGACTCCAGTGTCCGTCTTTAGCCATAAATTCTCACAGATGTCATTGCAACTACACCCAGAGTTTCCTCCTATTTGGCGTCTTGTAATATGATCTGAGTCTGCTTAGACCTCGCATACCTGCACTGATTCTCACAGTGATAGCAGTTTAAAAATAAAATGATGGTTGTTGTATACATGAATATGTTAAAATGTCTGTAATTTAGCGTTATTAAGTGCATTTATTTACTACAATATTCTACTTTTCATGTGACGTCACATTGCTTGAGGGTCCCCCCTCCCCCTCGTCACACATCGTCACAAAAATCGGACCCCCTCCCCCCCTAGACGCGTGACGTCATTTATGGATGGTCCCTTCCCTATTTAACAATCATCCTTATCATCTTTCTATCTCAGCTTCTACTTTCTTTTTTTGTTTGTTTCTTTATATTTTTGTCTTTTTGTTCTTTGAATTTATCTGTTGAAGGTGGGGTGTCTAAACAGCGCGAGTGGTGCAGGGGGAAAAAAGTATACTAAATCGTCTATAAATACAATTGAACAAACGCTCTACACTTTGGCAAATAGACTTAGCAGCTTCATGTAGTGTTATCCTTTCTCTGACGTCACTTCCAGATCGCCATTTGTTTCCGAAATGGCGAATGTGTGTGTTAGTGTCTGCTTAACACCAGAAATACTTCGAATATGGGATAAGACAGGGAGAACGGAATTGTATGTTAAATATTAGTCAGACAAAAATCTGAAATCATTAATATAATGATACTATAATATTTAATTGTCTCCTCATACGCACGAACTATTGCAATTTGTGTGCATAACCCGTGCTGTGTGCACCTGGGCTCTGATTCAGGGCCAATTTAATAGCTTTATACTTAATATACATATACTTTATTATACTTTATAACCAATTTACTGGATTTTAAAATTTGAAAGGCTAGAGTTAGTTTATTTAGGTCTAGGCTCTGAACATTTGAATTAAGGTATTATACAAATTGGTTATAAAAAAAATCATGTTCCCTTGAAGTGCTTTTAAAATTTAAACAGTTATTTAAAAAAAAATTGAGCCATCCATAGACTCAAAGAGGGCCAGTGATGCTGTTTTCTCAAGGAAGTGCCAGACCGACCAGGGATCACTTTATAGGAGTATATATAAAGATATCCTTCTAGGCTCACTGATAGGATGGGCAGCTTATACCTACTTAAACCAGAGGAGGCAAAGCATGGAATATACTAAGACCCCATTGTGATGTGGTCCATCAACAAACTTTTTTTCATCCAAATGACGCTGGTGTCCACACACAGAATGTTGAAAACATGTGGATGCACGTAAACTGAAAAGACAGTATAGCACAAGCCGCGATCTTTTCCTTTGCTATTTGCATGAGTTCATGTTCCGTAACTGTTTTCGTGGAGATGATATTTTCAATGCGACCATCCAGTCTTTGAATAAATCTGTTAATTGTACACCACATGGCATACTGTTTTTAGCAGGTGTTAATGCTGATTGAGGGTTTCATAAGTTCAGCAGTAGTGTGGATGGCCGCCACACTTCTTAGTTGCGTATCTCAGCAGCATCAACAAATACTTCTTGCATAGGCACAATTTAAGTTGTCTCTTCTCTTTTTTTCTTCCTGCCAAATCAGTAGATAGGTAACTTATTTAAATGAATTTTGCTCAATCCCTTTAATCTTTAAACAGAGGCGGAACAATTAATGGACATCAATAAAAAAAAGTAATCGTTAAAATATAACTTAAGAAAACAGGAAAAACGTTGCAGACTAGATGAAGTGCTAGATTACCTAGTCTTATTATTTATTTAATTTAGCACTAACAATTTAGAAATGTTTTTTAAAATTTCTCTTCTGCATCATTTGAAGACTGAATAAAACATCAATGGTGAATCCCACCAAATATCTGAAATGTCACAATCCTTAGAAATATTAGTATTAGAGTATTTAAAATTAATTGGGGTCATTCTGATACTGATAGTAAATCCTTTCAAAAAGGTGCTACTAATTTTAGTGATCTAGTGTTATGCACAGATACCATTTGGATATCATTTACCAGTTATTAAATATTTATTCTTTTAATACTTTATGTGCACATAGAGTAAAAAAAATATCACTATTCACATGATGGTATGGTGAAAAATAATGTTATCAGATGGTAAACTCAATAACTTTGTAAAGACGGATGATATTGACTTTAGTTCGTTAATTGAAAAACATGAATCTGTAATACTTTGCTAACATAATTAATAAATTAAATATCTATATATAATATCTAAATTGCTATAAAACTTTATTATCTGAGTCCATTAAAATTTTTTTTATTGAATCAAAAGTTGACAAAAATGTGGCTTTAGATAGGCAATTTTTAAAATAAAATTGGGATTTTTTAAATTATCCATTCATTTGGAAAGGACAAATGCACAGCTAATTATAGTGTGTATAAAAAGATAGGGTTAAGTAGCTGATGTTTTTTTCTTTCTTTCTGGGTTTTGGTGAGGATTAAACTCTGACGCAATTTGGACTGCATAGCCTTCAAGGCCTCTATTTATCTTTTAAAAGTTTGGGGTCTGAGGCCACTAAGGGAATATCTAGTTTCAGATTAAATACTAAATTCATGACGAAATTTATACTTACATTTTTTTTTTTTTTTAATTTGTTATCATCAGTGTCAAGCTGTGCAAAACTCTCCTTGAAAATGATGCTCAGCCCAAACAGTTGTCAAACAGAAATATTAAAAGAGCCCTTTATGAAGTTTGCTATGCAGTCAATCATAGCCAGTTAAAGATTGAACATGCCACTTCTATTTTCTCAGAATTAAAGGTATGTAATTTTCAAGTTAAATTTTATGTATTACATCCTAAATAAATACATTTACTATATGTAGGCCTAGTATAAGCCATAAAGAAAGGTATCTCTAGATGAAAATTGCACAAGTCACTAATATCAAACCTCAGGGTCATGAATATTAATTTTAAAATAAATAAAAGTAAAAACATTGCAGGATGTGTGTTTATCTCACAATTGTCAATACTTTTTTTTACTCTGAACTGTTGCACTCTCCTCCACCTTAAAGTAACCAGTCGTAAATAGATCTGTTTCATTTGGTTAAAGTTAAGCATGCAGTTTGTTGTTAAAGAAATTTACAAATACAATAAAAGGATAGGTCTTTTCTTTTTTTGTTGTCATTATCATTCATTTTGCAAAACGCAATAAAAAAACAAATAACTATTCAGGCTAATACTTAACAAATACTAATAGCAATTTTTTTCATCATTAAAAAATTTGTTGTTTTGTAGGATACATTTCCATTGCTCCCATCTGCCCTTGCTGATGTGTTAGGAATTGTTGGTAAGAATTTTCCTCCCATGATTGTCAAATAGTTGCATTTACTTATTTTTATTTAATTTAGGTATTTAAAAATATAATTTTTCATATTTATTCCAGTTTTTTTTGTGTGATTATATTAATTAAATTTTATAAATCTCTAGATGTTGAGACAACTTGCTCAGATGAAGCCATCAGGGATAAATTTGTTTCTTTTGTTGGGTCTTTAAGGGTAAGAATATTTATTTTTAAAATTAACTAAGTATATTTCCATAAGTTTGTTTCTTGGTTAGGGGTTTTGGTACAGAATTGTTTTCAGTGTCACATTAATCTGTATAAAATGATAACACAAATATATAATTACAAAACACTATTTCTAGTGATTTAATTTTTACAGTATTTTTTTTAGATTTCGTGTCAGATGTGTGTAAATATGGATGGAAGAAAAAAAGATACAAAATTAATCACAAGCAAAACAAGTATAGTTTTTGTGTGTTTGCATGATTAAATTGTAAAAAGTATGTATGTTTGTTCGTTATTTTCATTAAAAAATAAAAATAATTAAGATACATTTTTTTTTATCTTTAGAATGTAGTTGTGCCTGACGGACTACTTAAAGAAAGACTTGATCAGGATTCATTAGAACTTGCTGGTCTCGTCAACTCTCAAATTGGATTCAATCAGAAATATGTCAAGACAAAGACTCGCTTATAGTAAGAATATTTTATTTTAAATATGAAATTCAAATTTTATTATTGTTACAAATTATCCAATCAAAGGTACAAAATCTAATTAACCAATCTTTTATCCTAGTTACAAACAACAAAAATTCAACTTGCTCAGAGAAGAAAGTGAGGGCTATTCCAAACTTGTTACAGAGCTGAATCCAGACTTTGGCTTAAAAAATTCATGGGAGCAAGTTCTTCAAAACATCAAGTCATTGATTGGTAAGAAAAATATGTGTGTAAGAAATGATAGATCAAAGATTTTTAATTGTAGATAAGCACCCAATGACTAAATATTATTATTTTTATGTTAATTTTTTCAGGTTGTTTTGATCTTGATCCAAATCGTGTGTTAGATATCATACTTGAAGGTTTTGAATGTCACCCAGAGGAGCATGTATTTTATGTTCCTCTCCTACGTTCATACATAATTGACAAACTCACCCTATGTCATATCCTGGGATTCAAATTTCAATTCAGAGAGGTAATATTTTCATATCTTAAAACAAAAATCAATTGCATGCTAATTTAAGATTAAAGTTTACATAAAGTTTGTTTTAATTTCTTAGAAAAGGAGTCTTGGTAATTTACTCCTGTCTTCAGTTGTCAATTCTTGTTTCTCTCTATTTTTTTTTAACCATAATTGTTTTCTTTTTTTTAAGCAACAAAATTATTACATTGAGCCTTTCCATTTTCCCCCCTCATATAATGTGAGTTAAAGTTCACATAAAAACATAAAAGAATACTTGATTTCCTTCCCAATATTAAACAACATTTTTTATCATCTTGATAATATTATATTATATTTCTTCTCTTACTGCATTTATTTTTTGCTTGTAACAATATTTTTTAAAAAATTTTTAGTCAGCTGATTGTAGCACCCCAGTGTCTTTGTTCAGATGTGCAGCTTTGTTACTCAAACATGAATTAGTGGATCTTGATGATTTATACCCTTATGTAAGTTCCACTTGTATTAATAAGAACCAATTGTGTTAGATGAGAGTTTCATCATTTTAAAATAGTCCAATATATATCTTTGAAGTCCAGTCTAAAAGAATAATATGTGATGTTTTTCAGCTGTTACCATCTGATACTGAAATCATTCCCTTTTACAACAAAGAGGTAGCGGATGCTAAAGCCTATGCTAGAAAGCTCCAAACTGTGGTTTTGTCTGACAAAAAAGAGGATGAGAAAAAAGAAGATGAACAGCAAATAATTGATCTGGTAATTAAAGCTGAGCTTCCATTTCAGTAATGGCTAAAAAGATTAAAAACTTTGGTATTGTTGTGAACACTGTGTTAAATATTAGGTTAAACTTTACTGACTAAGACTACCAGCTCTTTAGGCATGGTATTTTAATGAGATGATTCTGCCACAACTTTTTCTCGAATTCCTGCCCTTCATATCTAACCGAACTTCTCTCTATCTATTCACCCCTTCGACAGCTTCGCTCCTCCTCAGACGGGCGTATTCTTTCTTCCCCAATACTCGCACAAAAACATACAGTGAAAGATTTTTCTCTTACTGTGCCCCCAAACAATGGAATTCTCTTCCAGTACACATTCGCAATATATCAACCATCACAGCCTTCAAAACTGCACTCAAAACACATCTCTTTAAACTCTACTACTCCGACTGATTCCCCACATCTGACAGATAAACGATGCTGCTTGCCGCCGTCCATGGCTTGTCATGTAAAAGTTCTGGGGTGGATGGGGTGAATAGGCATTAGTTTTTGTTTTGTCTTTATAGAGCTGTTCTTTATTTCATAAATGTATTTTATTTTATTGTCACAATTATGTCTCTTTTTCTAATATTTTTATGTACAGCGCTGTGAGCCCAGCCCTAGGCTGGGGTACCGCGCTATATAAGACAACTAATAATAAATAATAATAATGATTCTGCTGTTTTACAACTTAAATTATTTAGTAATATAATATTTTATTTTGTGATATCTGTCAACTTTTCAGTTTCTCAATAAAAAATTGATGCACTAAATATTTTAAATACATATTTAAACTTTCACTAATATTTCCGCCATATTGCAGAGAGAAAACAATCAAAAGCTGGGACTTTGTGAGGCTCTTTTAGACATTGGAGCATGGGAAAATGCCAAAGCAATACTTGACAGGCTGCCTGAAAACTTTGCTGTTGTATATCCGTCCATCTCATTTGCCTTGTGCTCTCTCATACACAGAGTGCTTGAACCAGTTTATGAAAAGTGAGTTTTTGTTATTTATTTAGTTTTTAGATCATGACTTTCAGGTGTTATTATCTCTTATTTCTACCGTGAAAGATACTGAATAAATAAATAATTTAAGTAACGGAAAAAGTAATTTAATTTTTTCTCCTTGAACAAATTAAAATGCATATGTCACGAGTCAACTGTAGCATTATGGTTTATGATATTGGCAGGCTTGACTGTTTAATGACTATAGCCATAAGGCAGGATAAAAAGTCCCTTTTTTTTTTTTACCTAGCCTTTCATAACAACTAATGAGCCAGTTACTGGTATTGTTTTTGCAATTATTTAGCTAGAAAAATATGATTTAAATGTTGTTGTTTTTTCCACCTAGGAATATTGGGTTCAGTCCCTTGTTAGCCAAGAAAAGGATAAGGAGTGTGCAAAGCTGTGACAGCCCTCAAGCCCACACCTTTCAACAACTATATCATCTAGCCATGCCAATGTTGTATTATTTAGGCCCATATGCATCTAAAGACCCTGTTTTGATGGTGAAAATTATAAGACTTACAAAAACATTTATGACAAAGGTGAGGAATTGTTTTCCTTTTCATAATCAGTTATTTTAATTTACTGCCTTATATTAGGTACTCCAAACCAATTTTTCAAACTAAACCAATAACATTTTTGAGTGTTTAAGATGAAAGATCTAAGAATGTGGACATTAAATTTATGCCTTTATGACCATTATTAAGAAAGTTATGCTATTTTTTAAAAAAATTCTCGGGTTACCTTTTATGAAATGACAGAGACCCATATTCATGAATCATTATCTTAAAATATATGTCACCTGCACTCATTTCCTTTACAATACTTCCACAATACTATACAGAGAACAAACTCAATTTTTTTCAAGAGTATGGGAAATCAAACTTTTGTAATTTATTGTTGTAAAGATGGCGTTTTGTAATATTTTCAAATTTTTTCAAGGGTGGCAAAATATTATCTAATTTACTCATAAACATCATTCATATATCAATTTAAAAGAGAATCAAAGATCTATACAAGTATGCATACAAGAACTACTTAAGATAAATACATATTTGCCAAAAAGCAAAATAGTCAAGGGGTGGTAATTTATTTTACACATTTTACAATTTTTTCAAAATATAAAAAAAATAATAAATAACATCCTATATGTTTGAAATCACTTAGGAAATGAAGATAATAGTAGTCTTCATATAAAATAAGCATACCTGACATTACAAAATACCATTGAATAATAAAAACATTTGAAAAAAGTAGAGTACAAAAATGTTTGTAAAAAAAAAAATTTTCTTCAAAAGGTACAACACATAAAAGATAAAGAGAACCATAAATCCAAAGGACACAACACAAAACAAGATAATATATATTTTACAACTCTTCGATTTAACATTAGGAAACACACTCTGCATAAAACAAATTCTTCCGTAGTAAAGTAAAAAAAAAGAAATGCGCAAAATTGTCAGACTGGGTGGATATTATTAGTAAACATCACTAAAAAAAATAAATAAATGTACATATTAATATTAATTTCATTCTGAAAATGAATTGTGAGTAAATTAGATAAATGGATGATATCACCACTTAATTTTAAGTTATTAGATTTAGCAATGAGCTTCTGTAGAAGAGAGAAATAATATAAACTAAATTAAAACGATTCAAAAAGTAATTCAATGGTCTCTTTGTATATTCTAAAAAACTAAATTTGTAAAAATCAATAACAAAGACATTTGGTACTCCATCTGACTGTACTGTTGACACTAAAGGTAGAAAGTTGATAGCTCGCTTTGCTACTCCAAAAGAATATAGAGTGGAACTCATGAAATCCATTTCTAAAGTTTGGCCCAGGAAAACTGTTATGTCCGTAAACTTTATGGTCATTCAATTCCCCTAGAATTTCAACCATGGGTCTGACTTTAAATCCTTCTTTAAATTGAGCAAACCAGGATTCCAGCTAAAATAGGAATTAAAAAGGAAATGCATGAACACAATCACAAGATAGTTTTGAACAAGGATTCAAGGATACTATTACTTTAAAATTAAATATAACTTGCAATTCATTTCAACAAAACTCACGACCAACAACTCACAAAACACCCTGCCCCCCACCACCACCACCAAACATTCACGCCTCTAAATCTAGTTCACAACAGTAAGTAGGCCTACCTGCTCCTATGATTTGTCTATTCGTTGGTTTCTTTTAATGTGTACAACTGAAGCAACAGTTTGTTGTCTATAATCAGATGGGGCAAAGGTCTTCTTCCTTTTACACTAGCCAGAAATGTTTTTGTAAGGCATCATAATCATACTGTTTAGCAGCTGTAGAAAATAGAGTATAAGTATAATGCACACAGTTTACAATTACCTTAATTACAATTACCTTAATTGTAAAAAATTTACAAGTTGTAACATTTTGAAATAGTTTTATTTCTTCAAATTTCAATTTATTTAAACATTGCTGGTGTGGACAAGACATGAAATTATAGATATATATATAACAAATAAACTGAAAATTTTAAACTATACCAATTAAAGTTAATTATAATAAGCAATCTTCATTAATTACGCTTAAAGCACCACCACTCAACTTTTCAGTTAGAAATTGTTTACCTTACCAACGCAAAGCTATGTCACGTGACCCTTTTTTAAACTTAAATTACACGTAGTAACACAATATTTTTCAAAAAAAATATTTAAAAATAATAGTAATTTGAAGTATCATCTAAAACTTTATGTATTCTTTTGTTTGATAAAATAACAAGGAAAAAATAGATTCAAATTTAAAGATGGGTGGATTAAATTTACTTCATGATGCTGAATGGCCGTAAAATTTGCAAAGTCGAGGTGCACACAAAAATCAGTAAAAGATTATTAATATTTCAAACATACATGCAAAAAGCATATGAAAGGAATTTTTAAACCAATAATTCACTATATTATATAGCTTTTACATACCTGCTAAGCATAAAAGATCCGATAAAGCATAATTTTCTGTCTCAACTGTTGAATGAGTCGGCCATTTTCTAGGCTTCAGTCCATGCCGCGAAAATTTGGTAAATTAAACATTTTGAGGCTCTGTTTGGGGAATAGGTGCGGTCTCGCAGGACTTCATATTTTAGCATTGTTTTCGCGTTTTTGTGTAAAAATGGACCAGCAATCTGCTCATGTAATTTTAAACGCTGAATTTGTCTTAAATCCTATAGAATCTCAACATTTCTCCGATAATTATCATTTTTTTACATTTCTATTGTATTAAATACAACTTAATAAATACTGGGTGAAAGGTTATTCACTGCTGCATGCGTTAGGCACAATTCTGAGGTCATTCTATAAATAGGAAAAAGCTCAACGCAATCGAAACAGAGGGGGGGTAAAGAACGATCTTTTAAAATGCCGCTAAAACTCGATGCGGTGATGTTTTTCTAACTACAAAAAAGTTTATTTTACTAACACCAATAGAAAAACAAACACCATATTATTAAAGTGCTTGAATCGATCTTTTAAATGGTATAATTTTTATTAGTATGCATGTTGCAATTGTAAGAAAATATTTTAATGGAAGTTGTGTAAAATGTCCAAAAAACACTGCTTCTCAGCGGTTTGGTAGTACTACTTATATGAGCTTGTGTGGACTCTCAAGAGTGTTAACATCAATAGCATATTATTATTATTTAAGGTCTGATTGTACAGTAAATTATTCAAAGAAATTTTTTGACAGTCTTATTGACTGTTAAAGAAAGCTTATAATGTGTTGATAGTATTACCACATAACCTTATTCTTCCAATAGGTGAGTATTTAACTTTGTTAAATTTTTCAGCGTCATTCAGGTGGCATTGGTCCTGATGATGACGTAGCCTACTATGGATTCCTGAATGCTATTGAAGAAGTTTTGCTGCCATCACTTTCACTCCTGCCCAGTAATTGTTCTATGGCTGAAGAACTCTGGAGCCTTCTAAGACTTTATCCATATGAGATTAGGTTAGAATTCCTAAATTGAAACAGTTAATAGTTATTTTAAATCGACCTTTGCTTTAACTGTATTCATGTTTCTATTTTAAGACAATGTGAAATTACTTTAATAAATGTATGTTTGTTTAGGTATAGACTATACGGCACATGGAAAAATGAATCTTACCTCAGCTATCCTATTCTTATACGAGCTCGTGCTGATTGCCTTGATCGGGCCAAGTACATTATGAAGTGAGTATGTTAAATATTGGTTACTTTATTACTAACCTCTTTCTTGCATTCTGTGGCAAAATGTCGTCTAGGGGTAGGTCCTCTCAGAACGGCCACTGAAAATCAGAGTCTAAAACTCTGTTACTTTCTCACTTCAAAGAAATTCACACGATGGTTTTGATCGAACACATTTTCTTTAATTATTTGCACATTAACACAAACCAACATTAATGGCGTTCACACCATATGAATGAAAAACTTCTGTCCACCATCCAAAATGTACCCTGCTCATTAAAAATCACCTACTCACTCCCTATAGAATGCCTTCTTGTCTCTCATAACAAATATATCACACCACCTCAGAAATGTATTGTAGCTCATTCGTGGCTGAGAAAAAGTGGTGCAACACACGGGGAAGTCCATAAAGAAAACATTATTGCTCACTGAAAAAATTATCCATAAAACGATATCACGTGATCTGTCACACTGTTGTCAAAGTAGATTTAATTTTTCAAAAACGTTGTGCATTCATTTCCAATTTTGGGACAATATTTTATACATATCTGACTTCTAGGCGCCTCTCAAAAGAAACAGTGAAACCCTCTGGTAGGCAGCTTGGAAAGCTCAGCCACAACAATCCTGGCATTGTCTTTGAATATGTAAGTAAACATTTACCTATCATGTACCAAAAAAGTAATAAGCTAACTGATTTCTCTTTTGGATGAGTCAGTGAAAATAAAGTACTTTGTCCCATTCTTAAATTTAAAATCAAAGATGATTAAACCCATATTTAAGTAATGGCATATAAAAACACTTTACCCATCTATTCAATAAGAAATTAAACTCTATGTCTTTTTAACTCTAGGTTCTGAATCAGATACAGAGATATGACAACTTGATTGGTCCTGTTGTTGACTCCTTCAAGTATTTGACTACTATTTCATATGATATGTTGACTTGTATCTTTTACAGTGTGAAATTTTTAAAAAGTGTCATAACTTTTGAAAAAAGATAAGCAAATAATTATTGTTTGTTGTTTTATAAAAATGTACTTATCATTAGCCTGAATACACATTTGACATCAAATCTTCACCATTAACCTTAATAATATAGTTTGCATCATTGAGGCTATTGCTAATCCAGAAAAAGACAGAATGAAAACTGACAATATGAACATATCTCTCTGGTTGCAAAGTGAGTTTTTTTCTCCATCTGTTTAGTAAATTAATTTCTTAATTTCAAATGTTTAAAAAAAAAAGTCATTTAAATTTGCTACAAATTAAATGGCATGAAAGTAAATTATCTTAAAGAATTAAATTTAAGGTTTTTAAGCATAAATATAGGTTATGGTTTTTATATTATTATCAGGTTTTTTTCTCCATATATTTCTATCATCAGGTTTGGCTAACTTTGCTGGAGCTATATGTCGTAAATATCAGGTAGAGCTGACAGGAATCTTGCAGTATGTAGCCAACCAACTCAAAGCTGGCAAAAGGTGTTAAATCTGTTTTTCTTAAAATAAACTTTTTACAAGTATTTCAGAGTATTTATTGTCAGTTTAAATTTTTTAAACATTGAGTTTTAACTAACATAAACTGCTTGATTATGGGGAATTCCAATACTCAAAATCATAAACTGTCTATAGTATGATTCATAAATAAAATTACAACCTAAATTACATAGGCAAAGTATTATACCAGATGATCTTTTAAAAAGTTGCTGATATCAAGTTACCTCAGAATGTTTGTGAAAATTTTATTTCATTTTGTGTGGTCCACACCTATTCTAAATTTAATTCTTTTATATAAATCTATATGGACTTTATTGTTGGATGTTTTTAATCCATACAAATATACAACTAAACATCAAGACTGATTAAGTTATAAGGATAATAATTACATATATATTTTTTTTTACCTAGTATTGATTTGCTCCTCCTGAGAGAGGTAGTCCAGAAGATGGCTGGTATTGAAATATCTGAAGAAGTAACAGATGATCAATTGGAAGCCATGGCGGGAGGGGAACTTGTAAGACAAGAGGTATATGGAAATGTTTTTTTTCCCCACATAATTTTAAAAAAAAAATTAACTATTATGGTGATCTGTTACTAAGCAGAATTGACTCCTTGTTTTCATAACAACCGCATGGAATTTTTGTTCTCAGCATGATTCACTTCTTTTTTTTCACAATTATTCTTTTTATGCAAGTGATTTTTCAATTTAGAGCTTTAAGGTAACTAATATATATTTTTTAAATAATAAAGATTGTTTTAAAAATTGTCATTTAACTTTTGCAGGGAAGCAACTTTTCTCAAGTCCGTAATACCAAAAAATCATCAACTCGTCTGAAAGACACATTGCTGGAGCATGACCTTGCTTTGTCTTTATGCTTGCTTATGTCTCAACAAAGAGACAGTACAGTATTTGCAGAAGATGCAAACAAACATTTGAAATTGGTTGGCAAGCTATATGATCAGGTTAGTGTTTGAAGCTTTCTATGTCACTAGAGCTTCCCAGTTGGCACCAAGTATTTACATTAAAAATGTAATAAATTCAAAATATTCTGAAAGCTTCTGAAATTCTTATATTAATGTTAAAATAAATATTAAATCTTGAACTTGCATATGTATTTTTGTATCTCAATGGTTCAGTTGTGTAATTTTTGCAGAAATTGACCATTATTAATCTGCTGACCAATAAATGATAAAAACTATTTATTTCTGAACATTGTAATTAGTAATCATTGGTTTGTAGAGAATATTAAACCTTATGAGATTCTTATTTAAGTTTTAAAACTTACTACACATAATATTTTCAGTGTCAGGACACACTGGTACAGTTTGGCAGTTTTCTTTCAATGCAACTGAGTACAGAAGAATTTGTGAAAAGACTGCCACCTATAGATGTTCTGTTGTCTACTTACCATATACCCCATTCTGCTGCCTTTTTCCTCTCAAGACCTCTCTATGCACATGCCATTAATGTAAGTTCTTTTTTTTATACTTACTGTTCAATCCCCCCAAAATGTTGGTTCTATCAAAGGATTTGATTGAATTATGTTTTGAAATTATTAAAAAAAATTTTGATTAACATAAATTCATTATGCCTTATATTACTGTGTATAATGTGAAATATTTTTGGTAAAAATTCTGTCTAAAATTATGGGTTTTTATTATACAAGCATAAACAAGACATATTAATGCCTATGCAACGAAATATTGGCCTACTCACTTTTGGCGACCAAGTGCGATAACACAAATAATGTAAGTAGGGCCCCATTGAAGGCCTCGTGTGGGTGTGGACATTTTTATTAAAAATAAATGTCTATTTCTCAATTCATATTGTATTATTATGGACAAGTTTAATAGATTGCACTGTTTATGGACATGGCATTTGAGGTATTTTTTCAAACAAAAAGTTAGGGGTTTGCATTATATGTGGATCGCTATATATTCTGTAACATATCATCATCCAATACTTTTCTCTATAGGTGAGATATGATGAATTAAAGAAGCAAGAAAAGGACAAAGACAAAAAGGGGAGCAATAAAGTAGGTTCCTCAAAAAAATTTTAACAAATATTTTTAGACAAATTATCAATTATAGTTTTTTTGTTGTTGATAATTAATTCATTTGTCACAGTGTA
This sequence comes from Omphiscola glabra, assembly GCA_964017045.1. Taxonomy (NCBI): domain Eukaryota; kingdom Metazoa; phylum Mollusca; class Gastropoda; family Lymnaeidae; genus Omphiscola; species Omphiscola glabra. The sequence continues at coordinate 5,510,105 of OZ024801.1, read as the reverse complement.
GTTTTCAGACTTTAAACATGTTTTAAAATATTTCATCTAGGCTAATATAATATGATATTGGAACAACTTTTATCCCTCATATTGAAAATAAGGCCAGCTGCTGATAACATTTTAACGTATAGGTAAAAATGCCAAAGATCATATCTGTAGCATGTTTCAATAGTTTGACCTAATAATATTTTTCTCCTGAATTCTTATAAACTTTACATAAATAATGAATGGTGAGTGGCAGAATATTCCTAAATTATTTATTAGTTGGGATGGAGTAAAGCTTAAGCGCATAAAAAGACATCAGCTCAAAGTTTAAACACTTAGGGTGAAGCTATATTTAATACAAATCAAATATTTAGTACTTTTGAGGCTTTGAACAATATCACATAATGTACAAATGTTAAATATGCAAGATAATAATGCAGAAAAAGAGATGGGCACATTGTTGCAGCATTAAAAATATATTAATTATGTGTGGAAAGTGAGTGCTGTGAATATCATCAACCTGAACAATTTTTCAGTTTTATGGACTCGTGCATAGGTCTGTAAGTCACTGGGATGTTAAGCTAGTTTAAGCAGTTAGCAACTGAGTTACCCATTCATAAGCTCCTTTGGTTTGTCTCTAAAGATGCCTTGAGAAGTCAATGTCTTAATTCTGCTTGTCAATGTATTTCCATACAATATCTTTCAGGTTAACTTTTAGTTTACAATAACCAAATTTCAAATGTCTAAAATTCCCCAATGATCCTTGTTTAAATGTGTTGAAACATGGCAAAGTTGTTTATTATTATATAATTGTTTGCTGAGCTTGTCACCAATGCGATGTTCCATCTTAACAATGATACTCCATTTACTTCTTTTACATATGATTTCAATGTACCTGTTTTGTTAGTTAAACATTCTGAGTTTCTTTAGTAATCGGAGTTTGATGTACGATGTCCTTAAAACGCACATAGTTTTAACAAAATACGTCTACTTTGCTCATAATATTTTGTATCTAGGCAACTTGTTATATCAATGCTTCCAAAGAGGTGATGGGACCAATTGTTGAAGCCATTAAGCCAGTTTTCTCATCTAAAATATGGGATGATCTCACGTGAGTACAATTATGTAATTGCTTTTTATTTACTTTAATTTCAAGTTTGTAAATTTTATAATTTAGTATTCAAATACTTTTGGTAATCAGTTCTTTTATTTCATTAAACCAGGCCACAGTTCTATATCACCTTCTGGTCATTATCTATGTATGACCTGTATGTCCCCACAGCAGCTTATGAAAAACAGATAGCTCTACAAGAGAGTCAGATTAGTGCTGTTGAGGCCAACAGAGATATGGTTTGTTTTAAATTTATATTTGTGAACATGTGCTTTAACATCTTAAGTTAATTATTCATATTAATGAATGTCCCCTGCAAGATTAACATCCAAAATCCTTACAGTATAATGAGTACCATGTTTAAAAGGCTATTTTATTTTATTTTTCAGCCGGCAAGCAAAAAGCGAAAGGAACAAGAGCGGTGCAAAATATTAATAGATAAATTGAAGGATGAAGCAAAAAAACAAACAGAACATGTTCAGAGGGTGACAGAACGACTAGAAAAGGAAAAAGAGCTTTGGTTTCCCACTGGTATGTCATCTTTTAAAATTCTTATTTGTTGTTTTATGTTAAATATCTCTACTTTTAAAGTGACCTCTCATTTAATAATTGTTAATATCGTGCATTGGGGACATTTTAAGTGAGAAAAATGGAGAAAAAATAGAACAAAACTTATTTATGTGATCCACTAATATGTACTTTTAATTGTGATAAGCATATCTTTCAAATTGTATTTTTGCTTGCTTAGTATTGATATTATCTACACTTTTAGAAAAATGTATATTTCAGAAGAAAATTAAAATTTAAAAAGAACTTAGCACTTATTTCCTTGTATGACATTGCAGGAACATTGAAATCTGAGATGACAACCAACCTGCTTCAGTATTGCTTGTTTCCTCGCTGTTGCTTTACTGCAAGTGATGCTGTTTACTGTGGCCATTTTATTCAAGTTCTCCACAACCTTAAGACCCCAAACTTTTCTACTCTTATCACCTACGACAGAGTAAGAACAATCAGAATTTTATATTATTCTTGTTTTACCTTGTCTGTTCATTTTTTATATTTTGGAATGAATTTTATTAAAAAAAAAAAATTTTATTTAAAAAAGGAACAGATAATTATTTGATATTTTTAATAAACACAGGTATTTAATGACATCACATACACAGTGACAAGCTGTACAGAAAATGAAGCTCGGCGATATGGTAGATTCTTGTGTAGTGCCCTGGAGACCATCATGAGATGGCACAGCAGCCCCGCCATATATGAAAAGGTCAGTGTCAATTATTATTTGCTGTTGTACTTTAAAAACAATGTTTTATGAATGCCTTAGTCCATTGACTTGTTGCTGACTGAGGGTTTCTGCTGCATTGTCTGTCCATGGGTGCACAGATTGCTGCTAAGGCCAGTTCTTTCAAAGAAATTTTGTTTGCAGTAGGAGCAAGGGCTAGACTGGACATTTCTAGTGGCACTGGCTTTTCTGGATTACCTCTTGAGTTGTGCATTAGCTGATCTGTTGGCTTTATGAAGCTTTGTGTACTGAAAAGTGGCAAGAGGTTCTATATTTGTTTTTTCCCACAAGTCTGGGTTGATGCAGAGCACTTTTAGTTAGGCTTTTAAGGTGACTTTAATTTTGATGCTTCTTCTGACCTTCAACAATCCTCTTTTGCCATGCCGAAGCTCGCCATAAAATATTCTCATTGAGTTGAATTTCTCACTGATGTTAATTTTTTTTTTAATTTCAGGAATGCTATAACTACCCAGGATTTCTAACAGTGTTTAGAAAAGGCACAGACCAGAATAATAAAATGGACAGGCTAGATTATGAGAACTATAGACATGTTTGCCATAAATGGCACTTTAGGCTAACAAAGGTAAACAAATTATAGCTGGACTAAATAATCTATATGTGCAACTGTGCAATGGAAAAATGAGAACACAATCAAAGTGCTATTTCCCTTAAAGTTTAGAGTTTTATTAGATGCAAGGGTTTTGTTGAAAACAAAGTTCTGAACAACTTTCAGAAGTGCCACTTTATGTTGTTTGGCGTTTATACTCATAAAGAGTGAAGGACACGAAATTTTAACATGTTGTTCATTAACTGATTAACTATTATCCCATTTAAAGGTTTATGTGTTTATTATCCAGCTGCATTTTTCTTAATTATAAAGCTTATGATTAATATACCATTTTTTAGGTAAATTTGAAAAATTATTTTTTATTTTCCCTGGTTTTTTTTATATTTTAAATCTGGATAACAAACATTTCTTCTACAGTCAGTTATAACCTGCTTGGAATCCAAGAATTACAGTCAGATCAGGAACTCTCTCATTGTTCTTACCAAGGTATGTATACAAAGAATGAAAACACAAAAGGACTTGTTGCTATCAGATTTCAAGTAATCAGAATTCAAATAGCTTTTTACCAACAAAACATTGCTTTTACAATTAATTACAGATATCTGCCCGCAATGTTTTGAATAATCTTTATTTTTTTTCAGATTTTGCCACATTTTCCTCGCATGACCCAGATTGGAATGGCCATTGAGAGAAGAGTTGATAAACTGAGCAAAGAAGAAAAAGATGAAAGACCAGATATATATGCCTTGGCGGTTGGGTAAACATTTAAAAACTCCTAAAGGTCTTATTTTGATATCCAATTTCAAGTAATCATAAAATTATATTTACACAAAAACATCTATAAAAATAAATCATTGTTCATTTTTATTATTTATAGTACCATATTATTAATGAACATTTTACTATTTGAACAGATACTCTGGACAGCTCAAGAGTAAAAAGGCAACATGGGTTCAAGAAACTGAGTTCCACATCAAAGAGGTTTGTACTTTTTGAAAATGAATTATTCTAATACATTGCCATTGCCTGATTAAGCATAATAATATTTTCTACGGTCATCCCTAAATGTGATCTTGTGTCCTTTACAGCCAAAGAAGCCAGCAATTGGAGCATCTCAAAATCCCACTAATCAACAGAGACAATCTGATGGAGCGGCTGGAAGTACAGCTTCCAAAAAGGGAGAAACAGATGGTATTGGCATATTAAAGTGCTCTGCACAACAGCATATTCCAAACTAGCTGTATTGTGTCAACATATCTAGACCATATTATAGCCACAAAACTTATCGCAAATAATAAATGTCTAGGAAAAAAAATTATAACTAGCTGTTGTTTTTGATGTCAGACCTGAAAAGATCTCATTGTGCTGTTGATTTTATCAAGTTTAATGTTTCTGGCTAAGATTCAGACCCTTTTTAAAGGATTTAATTCAAAATGACAGAAAGCACTGGGAAATATAATGGATATAATATTTATATTGAAGTTAAAATCTCAACATGAGACTCACTCAATGGTTTTCAAATGCAATTTGTAAGCTATTTTAAGATTAACTTTTTATTTTATTTTTATTTTGCAACCAATTTTAATTTCTTATCATTGAACAGAAGTTTTTGATGATCAGTAAAGTCATCCTAGTTAATGTTTTTTTTTACTAATTTTCTAGTTTAATTGAAATAATAAGGGTTTGATATTTTTTTTCCAGGTATGATAAAACATTTTGTGAAAAAAGAATTTTTGAGTGTATTTTAACAAATAAAATTTAAATAATTTTTTTAAAAACTTTCTAGCCTAGAATGTTCATTTCAACCATATTTTTGCAGGGAGAATAAAAGATACAAAACAAGATTTGTCTGGACGAGATGATAAAAAAGAAAGGGTACAGGCTGGTGAAGGGGACAAAAGAGAGAAGAAGGAAAGAACAGCTGAAAAGAAAGAAGCAAGAGAAAAGAAGGAATCAAAATTAAAATCCAATAATGCAACAGATAGTAATGGAATCATGTAAGTATTTTTAATCTAATTTTTAACCATTTGAATTTACTTAATAGTTGCTATGTATCAAGTGTAAGCTATTTCCCTAATTATTTTTAGTAAATACTGACATCTTTCTTGAAAATAAATGATTTTTTTTAAAGAAAAGTATCGACAAAATTTTTTCCTTAAAAAGTTTTCTTATAAACTATATATGCTTAGTGTGCTGCCTGAGTAGTTTTCTTGTGTTTAGTGGATTCTAAAATCTAAGGCTTAGGGTAAATATTTTATTGTTCTTCTTTTGTATTTAATTAAGAAAACAAAATTTGTTCACAGTGTGAAGAAAGAAGTTAGCACCGATCAATACGTGAGGCAAGCAACCCTAGACCAACCTGAAGATGCTGCAAAACACAAAGATCAGAAAACTCTCAAAGAGGAGAAGCCTAAAAAAAGTGATCGCAAAGACAGAGAGGCCACTAAATTAGCCAAAGAAAAAGCCAAAGAGGAGAAGAGGGAAAGGAAAGAACGTGAAGCAACTGCTAAAGAAGAAGAGAGGCATGCCACCAGATTGAAAGATTATGAGGCAAGCATTGGAGGTCACATGTCATCGTCATCATCATCTTCACACCGTCGTAGTGCAGAACCTTCACCAAAACAGCTGGATGATAGAGGTACGTTAGTTTTGCTTGAACATTTTATTTACTACTTCTTCAACCAATTAAATTGAGTCAGTTTCAATTTTGTGCTCTTAATATTAAAAAGATATCTCAAACACCTTTAGGATTAAAAAAAAATAGATACACTGTTATTTACGAAGGGAAAATACTAACTAAAGAATATTAATGATTTATCTTCAACAACTTTTGTGATTTAGTAATGTTCGGAACTTTTTATAAAAAAAAATTCTACTTTTCAGAGTCTAAACGAAGAAGGCTGGAAGCTGGTGGTTCATCTCAGGTTAGTATAGAAGTGTAATGGAAGGTTTTAGTCCTGAGACAAGTCTTGGCACTGTCAGCACTCAGACCTTGACGTGTGAATGGGACTCAAGATATGAGGACCCATCATCTAAGGTCAAGAATGTATATAAAGCAAAGCAGGGAAGAATGAAAGAAAACGTTTGATTTCACTTGTAAAGTGAAATCTGCAAGGATGCAGCCAAACTTGCCAAGGGGAATCAGTAATATTTGGATGGACGTGAAATGGAATTGGAAATTTTGACTGTCACAAGGCCTTGGTTCTTTAAAATAAGCTGTAAATTTTATATTTTAGATTGATTACACAAAGGATGTCGAAAGATTTTCATCTAATGGAGATTCTCCCACAGAAAAGAATCACCTGTTTTTAAGATTTACCTCTGGCTCTTCTTCAAAAAATGTCAAATGCTAAACACGGCAATCCTAAGACCAGCCATTGGAACCATCTTTTCTGACCGGCTTGCATTGTGTTTGAAACTACCCTTTTCGTGTCTCCTTTATGTCTATGTCACCAGTCAAGCAGTGATAGATGTAAAGGATTCCCAGGCTACAATGATTAAGCGCTGGAGTTTTTCTTATATAGAGCCTTATTAGTTCCAGATCTTTTAACAAGCTGAGCCATAACAGAATGGATGATCAAAAGCACAGGAAAAAGCATAAATCTTTCAACTTCGTACCTACCATCTGTGAATTGGTGATCCCAGTTACCATCAAAGATGATGCTGAAAATGAAGAGAGAGCTTTCTGTAAATAATTATTGTAGCCATCAGCTACAGATGAGCATATTTGTTTCCTACCTTCAAAATTGTTTGCAACAAAGACGGAGCATTGAAAAGCATTGCTTAAATCAGCCAATTAATGCAAAGCTCAACGTTCAGATAATTCACTTAAATGGCCTAGTACGATGTGAGAATCTGTTAAAAAATTTCAAGATCTTTCTAAATCAAGATCCAGTCCTTTTTAAAGATTTTGCTTCCAAGTGTCAAGTCCTTCATTGTCCAGCCATGGTCCACATTAATCCTAGCATCAACAAGGAAGTTGACAAACGACTTAACTTTCTGAAGTTAAATTTCATCAAATTGTAAAGCACAAAGCAGCTCTGTCCGGTCCAGTCATTATATAAATACGATAGACATTCAATTCTTGAGACTCAATATCAAGCACAGCACCTTCAGACTTCTACGATAATAGCATATACCCATCCAAAGGGCTTCACGTTTTGCTTAGTGTACAGTACTCCATCCTACGTAGACGTTTCAGGAAGCTGCGTCACTCTTTACACTCATCCAGACTGCCTGCTCATGATCATCAAACCCATCGGGAAAAATCCCCTCAGCTGGCATCAACGGGACCCTTGAAATGGAAGCATTTTTTTTACCACTCAGAGTAACCTAACCCTACTCAGCATCTGCTGCCTGAAGGCATGTTACATACAGCACCAAGATCTCATCAGTAGCCGCTTTTATGAACACTTTTTAAAATACCTTATGAAATAGCCTTCATCTTCATGCAGAATACGGTTGGGAGAAAAGTGATGTCTAAATCCTTATTCCTCTTCTATCTAGAGAATAAAACTCCATGCTCTATGCAGTAAGTTGCTTCAACTATCAGTTAACTGCCCATAACTAATACACCACATTCCAACTTGTATTCCATCAATCACAGCCATTCGATATTCAGGCTATTCTACCTGCATCTACCAGAGACAATCTTATCAAACACACACACAATCTCTTTCTGTCTTTCTCTCTCTCTGTCTCTCTTTCCCCCTCTCTCTCTCTCTCTTTCCCTCTATCTCTGTCTCTCTTTCCCTCTCTCTCTCTCTGATGTTTGTTTTATTTCTCTTTCAAGCAATCACATTTTGTATGTCAGCTTAACTTTTCTAGTGTTAAAAACAAAATTGCAATGCAAACATTGTTTTTTCCCTTCTTACGGCCTCCTAGGCTGTCACTGTATACTGAGGCTATCTCTATTTCATCCATGTACACATACACACAAAAATGTTTTAAAACATTTTTACAATCATCATGATTGTTTTACTGCAACTTTTTTTTAGTAACAGGTATCTTTGATTAAAAACTAATGTCCTTATAAACATCTGACATAACATCTTCTACACAATTACACAACAAAATGTTTCGTGTGTTCAGTGTTTTAAAGCACTTGTGTGAAAGGTGGACTTAATGTCATCAATCAACTACGAAACAGTGTAGATTTTTTATTTTCTCAAAGAATTTTTAAACTCTCACTTGTTGTTGTATTCAAATTAAGTTTTTCTGGGCTGACAAGAATTCTGATTAATAATATGAATCTAAACCTCTTCAGTAAATATTAGAATTTTTTTTATTGGTTTTGGCAATGAGAGACACACTACATTTCAAATGTATCCACACAACTATAGAGATGGTATGTATTTTTTAAAAAGTTTCTAAAATTTACTCCCGTGTAACATTCTGGATCTGTTTTTCTGGATTTTTCATTTAAATAGTAGGCTTTCAAAGATCTGAAGGGAAATCTATCTCAGCCAGTCAGTTAATATTGTTCAGTAAAATGTATTTGCTCGAATAACATTCTAATTTTTTAAGCCCCTGTAAATATGTACATTTAGTGTATATAGGAGTGAAGAATCTCAAACTTTGTGATGTCCATTAAAGTACATGTTCCATTTTGAAATTGACGTTGTGGTAAATACAGTTTATTACAATAGGGACAAAAAAGAAAGAGATGCTTTCATACAAAACTGCCGCCATTCATATATATGTAGCATTCAAGACTTTGTCAGTGTGCCAGTTTTAAAGTGAATTGTTTGGTCAGATAAAGTTCTTGTCACATATCTTGAGTTTGCATTATTTTAGTCTGGTTACCTAGTCAACTAATTAAATTCTGAAAATAGTATAGTCAGCTATTATTTTATGCAATATCTCCACTTCATTTGATTTTCATAAGCTACATGCTAGTGCAAAGAAGTAAGAAGTTTTTGAAGCATTTCTTCAAAATGAAATAAAGTTGAAAGGAATGCAAATCTTTTAAAAAGCAATATAATTTTTTTGTTTATTCCCAACTTTAAAACATCACTCTGCCCTCCAATTTTAAAGAATTAAAATTGTGAATATTTTTTTCTTCTATTTTTTTTTGTATACACCAATGTAACATTTTTATTCTATAACCAGTAATTAGCTAAGTTAATTATAGTTTTATTTGGATTTAGTTAATTACAATTTTATTTTTTAATAACTGGAAACTTTATTAAAATATTACTGAAAATATGTGCAATCTGTACTTGTTCGAAGAAAATAGTTTCTTTCTAAATAATTAATACATGTTTTTAAAAGTTTTCAGTACAAATGAAAATGTCCTTGAGCTCTCTATTTATATTTAAAATGTAAAAATCTCAAAAAGTTTTCAAGCCAACATGCCTCCAGAGCTTGTACATTAAAAGGGCATTTACTTTAAAGTTAAACCCCAAAACAACCCATAATGATTTTACTTGTATGAATATGGTGATTGAGACAGTTTATTTACAGAAACTTCATTATTTTTTACTAAGAGAAGTTGATCTTGCTTTTTTTTTCAAATTATAAATTCATACATGAAATTCCTTTTGGTTTATTTTAAAAATATTGTTTGTTCACCAGGATTAACGCAATAAAATTAATACAAATATTATTTGAATTATATGTTACTCAAAACTACTGACAAAAGTTTCACATGAAATAGTTTTCAAACTTAAAATAAAGCAAAGGCATTCCAACTTGGATTAACAGCCTTTTCATTTCTTCTCTTGTCTTCTCCCAAGTCAAATCACTTTCTTGTGTAAAATTCTAAAGCTAGCCAGTATGTGGTTTAAGGACATCAACCACCTTACTTTATCTTGTTCAATATGCCCTGTTAGTGATCTGCACAAACAGTGCAAAATAGCAACCATAGGTTAAAATAAAATGTATGTTAACATTAAAATAAATACTTTTTTTATAAATTGTGGAAATTAAAAAAAAGTTTTGTAAAGAAAGTAAAGATTACAGTAGGGCATGTTGAATGAGCGCTGACCTGGGATGGTTGGAGCAAAAAAAAAAGGACTATAGGCTTCTAAACCAACGGCAGCTGCACCACCTACATCATCTCCATCTCCTTCTTTACCACCACAACTTCAACTGCTGCATGTCTTGTTGACATGTTCTTCAACAACCACACCAACTTACTTCTTGATTGCAGGAGTCACCGCTGGATGCTCGAAGCAAGCATAGAAAGGTGGGTAAAAATTTTATTTGTGAAATTAGTCTTATAACATTTTTAAAAAATTTTTAAAAGTAAAAAGAAGTAATTACAGATTTGTTAAAAAAAGTGTATATATTTTTATTAAATTGTAGTTGTACAATTGTTAGACGTATATTTATATTATAAGCTATTGGCTAAACCACAGTTTAATCAGCTTATATTGTGGAGGGCAATATTATTGAGTCTCTTTCCCAATACATATCTGTAAGTACCAGTATTTTTTTAATGTAAATATAATAATTTAAATTGATTCTAGATGAATTCATAGTATTTTTTAAATATTCAGAGTCCAAACAGTCTTGATGCTGATGAACTATTGGAATTGGAGAGGAAGGAAAAGAAGAGGGTGAGTTATTCTCTGAAAGCATGGCAAGAGGTTTCAAATCTTTTTACACATTGTTGAAAAGAAAAATTCAGACCTGTAACAACTATGATATTCTTTTTGATATATAAATATATAGCTTAATGTATATTTAAGTAAATTACCATGTACTTCTCAAGATAAATGTTATAATTGCTAGACACTCTATAGTTTAATTTGGCATTTAAAAATTGTTATTAAAATCAATAGTGCTTGTTTTCTCAGGACCATTCTGTGGAAACCTATGATGCTGATCTATCTAAGAGGAGAAAAAGTGATGACCATCATTCAGTATCAAGTGAGTTCACATGATAAAAATTATTAATGATATAGTAATACTCAAATTGGCAAATGCTAAACAATCTGACTGGTGTCAATTCTAAGTGTAAAATTACTAATGTACCAATTTCTCAGTTTTTCTCTTAAAAATAAAAAGTGTATGAACTATTTTAAAAAATAGTCACCATGTAAATCACACAAGGTCTTTAAAAAATCTAAAGCTTTTAAAAGTGAGTTTATCTTTTGTTATAAAATTCATTTCAAGTGTATGGATAATTTTATGTTCAGGAAAATTGAATGGTGAACCAAATGGATCTTCAACAAAGGTATATATTGAAAAAGATTACAAGGATAAGACTTCCAAACAACAAAGTCATTCTTCAAGAAAGGTAAATCATCTTCCTGCAGCATTATTTTTGTTCATTCAGCTTGTCAATACTTGATTTTGATGTTCTTGAAAATCTATTTTTACACATTTAAATAACTTTGCTTTGCCAAATAATAATGCAGTGGTGAAACCTTGCCGTACTGTGATTATTGGGCTTCATGAAATCAGGCAGCGTTGATGGAAGTGTTGCCCTAATGTAGGCTTTTATAAGAAACATTGATAAGGTGCGAATAGCATTTGTATTTTTACAAAGTTAGGAAGGTGGGTAATTTCATTTAAACTGGGGTTGGTGAGTTTTGTTGAAGTTGAAATAGTTTTCTTTTAATTGTGTTGTATGGCAATATATATTGTGATATACTTTTTTCCCCATACTTTTAAGAAAAAAATCAATTTTGAAATTTAGGTAGCATGAATTCAATTATCTGAATTCACATTATCCTGAGGCGAGTTATCAACTAATTATGCTTTTGGAGATTATATATAATTTTATGATGTGTTATTATTAACATTCCTATTACAATTTGGTTAGTATGCATAACAAAATAAATGTTGATAGAACTGATAATTACCTATTTGCTTTTATAGGAACAGTTTGACGCAGATGGGTCTCCAAAGATGAAAATAAAAGAAAAAAGGGAAAAATCGTATCCTTTTTAACTGAACAAACTCATTTGATTTGCTTGATTGCAACTAGCTGTACTTTAAGCTCCAGAATGCGTATAAGTGGCTATCATATCATTTTGCAATAGTTTGCAAATTATTTTTCAAATAGTTTGACAGATAATGAAATATCCTTTTTAAGTAAAGAGAAAAATAAATTGTTCTTCTGAGGCGCACAATCTCCTAATCTGACTGTCCTTAAAAATGCTGAAACCCTGCTTTTAACCTGCAATAAACAAATAAGGGGGAAACGAGACATCCAATGTTATAAAACATAGAATTAAATAAAGGAAGTTACAATTTGGCTATTTTATATCATCATTATTTCTCATTGTTTCTTTTTGAACCCACACTTCAATCGCAACACTTTCTTAATTTTCATCAAAAAAAAAAAAAAAAGAAAGAGTGAAATATATACATACACCAGTCTAAACTCTCTCCCATTTCTATGTGAAGTTAGTTGAAAAACATAGAGAATAGAGCTATCTGCCTTTTGTTTAACTGTAATAAACTACGGGATATCTGCCTTTGGTTGTATTTTATAATCTATCTGCTTTTGGGTGATAGTGATTGTTATAATCCATCTGCCTTTGGGTCATAGTTATAAAATTTTTATCTATGGGTAATTATTATAAACTGGGTAATAATTATAAACTGGCAGTAGTTACACATATTGATTGTATATAGTTTTCTGCTAGAGAAGTGCTACTTTTTTGTAACTTGAAAACAATTAAATTATTAATCCTCATTTATTAAAAATAATTTATTTCTGTAATTATTCCAGAATTATTTTTTTTTTAATACTTGACTTGTGTTACATCTTTAAATAAAAACAATTTTAATTATAATAATAGCCAATAAATTATGGATGTTTTTTTATTTTCCTTAACTTGTTTTCTCAGATCATCCAAAAAGCAGAAGAAGTGATTCACAGTATTCTTGTAAATGCCAGACATATCTTAGTTTTAAGACGAATTTGTCTGTCTTTGTAATTTTTTTGCAACATTTTATCGCCATTGTTTAAAAATAAGTTTAGTATAGTAACTGCATATTACTTGAATGTCCAGTTCTTATGCCAACAGTTTTCGACATGGATTATTTTAATTGGCTCGGCAAGAGTGAGAGTATAATTGTTTGTATATACAGGTACAGGAGAGTTGTAAGTGGAACAAATGAATACATATATAATTATTATGTCCCATTGCGAGCTTTGTGGAATGTATCATCAATAAATAAAATATTTTCTGTTCTATAAAAAAATGGGTCATTTATACTGTTAAAATTCATGTGATGATATTAATATTACATGTACTTCAACTATCAGAGGCAACTAACTTTAAATTGTTGGCATTATTTGGGGTTGCATTTTAAAAACCTTTGTATCTTATAAGTTGAAACTTCATATTAATTTCAATAATCTGTCTTTAGGCATGAAGAGAATTTCTTGTAAAAGGCAACAAAAATAATTGTAGTAAAAAATAAAAAACATGTACAAACTAAGATATAAAATATAAAAGAAACACTTAAAAAATGCATTTTTAAACAACACAGATTATTTTTAACCCCCACTGTTATTTTTTTAAATAGTGGTGCTGTACAGCCTTTATGTGCTGACAAGTGGTCTATACCATATGTAAGAAATCATCAACTTACATATATTTTTTTCAGTCACTTACTGTGTGTTAATAATGTAAGGCTGTAATTTTTTGTATTTGCATTTTCATTTTATGTCAAAATTTGGTGATTTTTAATGAGCTAAAGCTGTTGCCTTTCAGATTAATCTGCATCATTAAAAATTAAAAAGTTGTATATAAAATACAGTGTTTGACACCAAATATTGTTATATTTACCATTTGTCTAAGGCTTTACCAGATCCAAAAAAAACCAGATCTGTTTTTGTTTTTATGTGAATAACTTTCATGAATGTCACAAAGAATAAATTTTCTGCTAACATGATATTCTCTTCTTCATTGAATCCTCTGTTTTTGATGAATTCTGTTAGAATTTTGTTATTTAGTTAATCTATTAAGACACGTTTATCTTCAAATTTATCTGCCAGTGAATTTACTTAGATTAAGTGATTTTGTAAAGAAATAGTTACGAGGTGGGTTGACACCAGGGCAAGACATAACGTACAAATCAACTTCAAGGCACTTTGGTTAGATGGAACTCAAAAACCTCTGATTGTGGCCCGCCTTAAAAAAAAAAAAAGCCCTGACTACAAGTCACTGCTTTGTGGCCATCTCCATCTTAGCTTCAGGTACCTGAGTTAACTTCTCAAGTTAAAAGGAGGGGTGGGGGATCCACTGACTGGGAAACAGTTGATTTCCCATAAAACTCACATTTTTTTGTAATGCTATCTATAACAACTGTTTTCCTCCCTTGTTGCCGAGCAACTATCATTTGCTAAACTAAAATAATGCATGAATTGTTATATTATTTAGAGCAACTTAATTACTGTTTAAGACTACCCTCTAAAAGAAACATAATTGATTTAATTTGGACATAATTTAAACAGATTATAATTACTTATTTTCGTTAGTCATTTTGAAATAGGTAATCTACCATTATAGGTAGGTAGCCTATATAAACTATAAGGAAATATGTGAAACAAGGTTTGGGATAACCTGAAAAAACGACTAAAACAACAAACATGGACTTTTTTCAGGGGTGCCCAAAAAGTTGTTTCACACATATCCACCCACCTAACCTGGTTGCAGTCTCTGTCTCACATCTCTGTTCACGCCAAAAGTAAACGCACGGCAAGAAAAAGTAGAATCGACTCAAACTCAAATCCAAACAAGACCCAAAGCAAATTGTGTCATGTGTGTGTGAAAGCTTTCAAGTCCCCATCGTTAAACATGATTTATAGCCTTGGTCATCTTCGCATACGGACGAACAATATATAAAACTTATAAGTATAATATATAAACGATAAACAGAAACTATATAATAATAAACAAACATCTTTTGCAGGATTTTTTGGGGACAAACAAATCTCGTTCGGTATGTAAAAATTATAGGCTACAGAGCTGATGAAAACGATAACTATATTTTGCCAATACTAAATTAAAATATTATGAACCCAATAACATGCCAATACTAAATATTATAGGCCTAATAATAATAAACTAATAACTAATCAGTTTTATCAGTTTTTACTATTATTACTATTAGGCTAGGTCTACCCTATAAAAACTTCCTGATGCAATGTCCGATTCGAGGCAGAGACAAAAGCATAAAATAATTTAATTGTTATATAATATTAATTTATTATATTCACCATCATTTTTTATAAACGTAATCATGGCTTTTGCTATGTTACTAAAGTCCCCCCCCCCCTTTTTGCAATTAAAGACTTAATAAGGAACAAACAGATTTTACCGTGCTAATAGCCATTATATTTGTAATAATTGAAAAATGGCAGCCTCCATGGATGTCATGAAAATTCAACTGCACTCGAAAAAGCTATTGAAAAAGTTAAATAAAATACAGAAAAATCTTTCATTAAAGGAAACTTTACTTATATCAAGTGCACCTACACGGGTAATAGTACATGACAGTTTTTTAATTCTGAGATATCCCCACTAAATACTAAATAGTAACGAAGTGGCTATAAAATAAAGTATAAAGTAAAAAAAAAAGGGCTAATGTCTAGTTATGAAGCCATGGCGTCATTTGCGTGTTTTGTTATGTTGCTGATGACTTTAGGGTTCAGGTTAGGTTTAGGGATAGATTTAGGGTTCAGGTTAGGGTGAGGGATAGATTTAGGTAGGTACTTTGGTAAAAAAATTCAAAAATTTTGAATAAATAAACCAATGGCATAGTTCAATAGAGCTAATTTTTTACAGAATTATAACACCAAAATCATATTTTTAGCTGTTGTAGTTTTAAAGTTATGAATTTTTAAAGTGCGACTTCATTTGTCCTTTTTTAACATGGACCGCATCGCCATATTCTGTGACCCAATTCAGCTGTTCGCGTCACGAGCTAAATAACTCTCGTTTTAATTATAATTATATACGACTTTTACTTTTATTTTCAGAACTATGATGTAATAAAAAATAATTTTATACAATTATATATAAATTATAATTTATCTAACTATGCACTATCACTATGTATATCAGTAAATTTAATATAAAATGTATTAATATAAGGCTTTTCTGTTTACCAAATCTACGGAGTCCATTATACCGGTATATGCTATATAGTTTATATAAGGCAATGCATCCCCTAAAATACTGTTTGGGATCTACTTATTTTGAACTTTCAACTTTGCCACATGACTAATTAATTAAAGCTTTCCTTGACTAACTGTTTTGCACACGGCAACCTTTTATGAATGAAAATGAGATAGTATTCTACAGTATAGCCATTTGCAAGTGACTGAATGGCTGCCCATGCGCATGGCATTTTGCACACGGCAAATTATGATCATTTATAATATGGACGCTGCCGTTTTCTTTAACCTCAAATTAAAATATTATTCTTTCAATAACATTTAAGTTCATTCTAAAACATAATTTATCAAATCTTTTGATGTAAATAGTGGTAATAGTTAATTATTTCCCAAGTATCGGCCATAGTTGCCCCTGGCAACGGTTGCACACTACACTACTTGATCAGATTCAACTAAGTGACTTCTTCACTTCATTACTCAGCTACCACATGACCCATATATATTCAGTATGTTTATTCAATGTTATTTATTAAGTTTTTACTGTTATTTCTAGTTGCAACTCTTAATATTTGTGTTGTAATGTTAAAACAAAAACAACATAAGTGATCTGTAACTAATCTGCGTCTTCCGCCATTAAAAAGGGGGCGTGGTCACATCCTAATCGAAATTGGGCTAGTCCACCTAGTGACAATACAGGTTACGGAGACAAGCATAACTAATGTGAGACATGACCTACTTCAATGAGAATTGGCACAAAGATACTTCAATATCTACTGCTTTTCACGACTTAATATGAAAGACCTGTTCTTTTTATTTCACAAAAAATTTTGTATGCGAAGATGCCTTATATATACCAATGATTTTCAAAATAACAGTCGATTGAAAATGCAAAATAGCTGGATGGAAATGTAGGCCAATATGTCTTCCAAAGTGAAAAGGCGGAAGCGGAACTCAATTACATGTCAAAAGGACTCATTTATTAATGAATTGACACTCACATTAAAAAATTAAAAAGTCGGATTTTAATGCGCCGACGCCCATTTCCGATACAAATTTTAAAGTAGTCTCCCTTGCTTTATCGAAGTACCTAGATTTAGGGTTCAGGTTAGGGTGAGGGATACATTTAGGATGTTTTTTAATCATTTTTAAACGTTTTATTCTTAAGGCTAATGTGTAAAGATATGGCCATGAGTGCCATGACGTCATTTTCGTGATAGAATTAGGGTTCAGGTTAGGGTGAGCGGTCCTACAGCTACACATTTACCATTCTTAATTTTACGGGTGGTGTCAACCAAGATGGCGGCCATGGTAAAAAACGCGGACCCATCTCTCGAAATTTACCAAAAAAAGTATTCGGACCCGGGTAATAATAGTAATTAGTAATTACTAATTAAAGTAATTAGTAATATAGATGTCAGATTAAAAAAATATTTAAAATATTATTTTTGGATTTGTAAGGCTAAATTTGGTGGCAAATGAATGATAATTGAATGGGCTATACGGTATATGTTTGTAAACTTACTTCTTTAGTTAAACTTAAACTAGAATAAACTACCACACCACAAATGGCATCCAAATATCTGGGTCAGATAGCGGCTATGGCTATGCTATTGTTTCTTATCTTGTGTTGTTAATAGAGTTAACTTCTCTTTAATACCATGATGGAAAGTTTTAAATTAAAATTTCGGCATCAAAATTTCATTGGTTGGTTAATTATATTTAAATTTTCCGCTTTTTGGAAAAAGGGTGGGCATGGATTGTGTAAAATTTCCTAGGATTCTCTGCCTTCTTTTTAATTCTTGGATTGCTACTAGTTTTAACTTTTCGGTAATTGCAAAGAGAATGCGCAATGACGTATCACATGGCCGCCATCTTGGTTGCCACGACCCATGAACTTTTATGGGTTCACGGTTCGCGGCAACCAAGATGGCGGCCGTGAAAAAAAACTCACGTTTGCTAAAAGTAGGAATAAAACGTTAAAAATTAAGGAAAAAATGTCTTAAATGTATCCCTTAACCTAACCTGAACCCGAAATCTTTCACTAAACCTAACCTGAACCCTAAATCTATCCCAAGCCTAAACCTAACCTGGGTTTTAACCCTAAACCTAACCAGGGCTTTGACCCTCAACCTAACCAGGATTTTGACCCTAAATCTAACCTGGATTTTGACCCTAACCTGAACTCCCTAATTCTATCCCTAAACCTAACCTGAACTCTAAAATGTGCCCTAAAGTAGCTAAAGCCGCAAGAACAAAACTGGTGGCATTTAGACAATGGGGCAAGAAAACTATGAAAATGAACAAAAAACAATAAAAAATAATTATACAATTAAAATAAAGAAATAATGAAAACCCAACTTACAATTTCATGAAATACACTTTTACACACTTTATTTCAGGTTCCACCAAAAAGAATATTCAGAGAATGAATTAAATGCAAGGCCTGCCGTGAGGCCGCATATCCATCAAATATTTTATTATAAATTTTTATATTTTCCTGCATTTTGAAAAATGAGCATTCTCTTGATATTTCTTTTGGTGGAGCCAGCATAAAGTGTGTCAAAGTCTAAGGGTATTCTAAACTAAGAGGAGTTTTCAGTAGTTAAAAAATATTTTGTATTGTTTTTCGTCATTTATACACTTTTCTCAACACTGTGTGTAACTATAGCACACTTGTTTTAATGGCAGAGTGTCATGGCAACAAAGATGGCGGCCATGTAAAAAAAAAAAAAAGGAGTGCAAACACACATCTGCTAAAATGGGGCGGGGAAAGAGAGAGAATGTGCTGTTTTAGCTACTTCATGAGAGAAACAAAAATAGAAACATTAAAATGTAATGAAATTTCAGCCGTTACATTAATTATTAGGCCGACATAGTGACATAGCAACTTTATTATATCCCTCTAGATATGCAACAAGAAGTGTCAACGGTCTGCGGTCACCCCCATACTGAGTAATTACAACCAGTACTTTAATTTTGTAGCAAAAATTATAACTTTATTGTTTCCCTCTAGATATTCCGCCAGAAGTCTGCGGTCGCTCCCTTCCCTCAAGTGCTACTAAAAATGTGTCCTACATTTACATACTGTGGTGAAAAAAGCGTAGAAATGAAGATAGGAATAAACAAATATTTTTTTAATATTCAAAATAATAAAAAACCCAACTTAAGTACAAGTTCCACCAAAAGTAAAATCCAGAAGATTTCAGAAAAGTCAAGTTCCAATTTCATAATGATCAGACAGGTAAAATAGCCTTGTTTTGAAACATAATATTAACCATGCTATGAAATATTAATTTTAAAAAGTATTCAGTCAAAAACATTTCATCGGTGTAGTAATATCAAAAAAAGAAAAGTTTACTGTAGTTCACTACTAATGAGGGGAGTTCACTTATACACAGCAACTTGGGGTGGTACCAGATGGTGTAAGTTGGCCCAAAACATATTTCAGTTTTGTCAGGCTGCAGAGTAAATGAACTTGTCACTCACTGGGCAAGATTAATAACTTGAGTTGTGAACAAACTTTTTATATCTAGTGACTAATTCCAGATCAGCCATACCTAATAATTTGTTTATTAACATACTCAGCAACAGACAGTTTTCATAAACAAAGGCGCCCTTTTAGAACTTTTAAGAATATTGTATCCACTAATCCAACTTTGTTTTCAGACACTTATTATTCAAAATGGAGGACTGGGAAATGATGTTAAACAAAATGAACTGATGCCATTATTTAAACAATATGGAGAGGTAGAAGAGATCGTAATGTTACCAAGGAAACAATACAGTTTTGTATGTTATGCTGAAGTCAGCAGTGCAACCTTAGCATTAAACAATCTAAATGGGCATTTGCTTAGAGCAGGAAAAGATCCCACCCAAAATGTCACATTGTATTTGCTATATGCAAAAGAAGGTAAGTTGGTTTATAAATAATTATAAAACACTGTTTATGAACAGAGTATAGAAATGGCAAAGCTTTTTATTTATGTGCAGCTAAAACCTCTCGTATCTACTGAAATTCATGAAGTTTTTAACACTGAGTTGGTCATCTATCCATCCTTCAAAACTTAATGTGATAAATTTATTCATCTGATTAGCATGTGGGTATTATTTTAAAAACAAAATTGGAAGCAAAAGTAAGAAAATGCAACATTTGAGATTATTGCTGTTCTATTTTAATATGATACATTTGTTAATTTAAGGCATAGTAACATTCTACTCTCCTTAACAGTATTATCAGGGAGAGTATAAATTGTTCTAACATTTTAAACAAATTGTTTTGACAGTGTTTATTTTACTTGCACAATTTTTCCATATTTAGCTCCATCTAGTGTTGTGCCATCAAATGAAATACCACCAGGGCTAATCATTGTAGAAGACTTCATTGATGAAGAGACAGAGCAAGCTTTATTAAAGGTAGTGGATGGTGAAACAGAAGCTAATAATAAAGGTAGACATGTTTTTAACTTTTTAATTTAAAATAAGAAGAATCATCACTGTATGCAAAGTTTTAATGCTATCAAAAATACCTGTATTTCTCATAAACTTTAAAAAAATGTGGTATTAAAAAAAACAGGTTATTTTGCTATTGATTAATCATTTGTTAAAAAAAAGGCATTGATAAAACATTTGTTAAAAACATGTCATAATCTAACTTTTAAAATCTCATAGTAGGAGTATGCTGTTTTTTTTTTTGCTGTAAATTTCCAAAGTTTTTATTTATTTTTGCCAAGGCATTATGAAACATAGAAAGGTCCTTCATTATGGCTATGAATTCAAATACAGCATAAATGATGTGGATATTACTGATCCACTACCTGTTGGAATACCTGAACAGTGCCATACATTTCTTAAAAAAGCCTTAACTTTGGGGTTGATCAAACATTTTCCAGATCAGCTGACAGTGAATCAGTACAGCCCAGGGCAAGGTAAACTAAATTATGGAACCTTTATTAAAATTCCATGCTGTAGTAGCATTTAATTTTAACCCTTTCGTTACCAATGACGTCGACGCGACGTCACAATCACCCAGGGAAGTCACATTGTTTTCATAACAAAGAGGCAAAGAGCTTTTCTGAAATACCAAGGACGTCATGTCGATGTCATATTTCAATGCTATATATTTCTTTATTTGTTAATCTATAGAGAATTTAAAAAGTGAATCGAAAAAAGAATGAAAAATAACGGAAATTTCTTCTTTTTAAAATTTAAAAAAAATTTAAATGTTTTTTTATATTGCTGAGTCAGCAAAAATCGATGCCAAAACCAGCGGTGTGGAAAGGGTTAATTATGTGTACTTATGTTAATTTAACCATGCTCAACTATATGTTGTGAAATGTAAAGCAGATGAATGTTCAGTTGACATGCTTAGCAGTTAATACACTTGCCTGACAACTTAATGGACTACTCCTCACATTTTTCTGCCAGGAATTCCTCCACATGTTGATACTATTGATGCATTTGAAGATGGCATTTTGTCTCTCAGTTCTGGATCTCAAGTAAGCTGCTTCATATTTCAAACTGGGTTAAAAAAATCCCTTTTCAATAACTGATTATTGTAAATGACATTGCAACTTCTGTATAATTACTCCTCACATTAATCCACACCCTAAAGGGATACCGGTCTCTATAAAATTATTTTTTAACCCTATAAATGTCATAGCGGCCAATCATTGGCCAATAACCCTTTCTGTGGTGTCACAGGCAATATCGACCGCTAGCAAAATCGGAATTTATATTATTATAATGCGAATGATTTAATGTCATATTGGTTAAGGGGAATTGACTCTGTATAAATGAGTTTGCTTTCTGTTTATGTATCTATGATTGTTTATTTGATTTTATCTGGGCTTTTTGTGTGTGATTAATTGGGTTTGAATTTTTTTGACTGCCATAATATCTGATGCTGGAAAGGGTCTACCTCTAGATTGCAAAATCAACACAGACCTTCTTTATTGAATTTATTTCAATGGAATTAAAATGAAAGTAATGTTTTCAGATATATTCCACATGCTAGTAAGTAATGACAGTATTAGCTCTAGCGGTGATGGTGACATAAGTGTCAGATATTAACAATTTTAGCCCTCTTAGTTTTATTAGTACCAACCAATTCATTTGGGAAATGGTGGAAATTGAACAGAGAAGACAAAAGATTGGATCCCAAAAACCTACCCTAAAGAGATGCAAAGACATTATGGTTCTGTATGTTCTGGAGTATTCATTAATACAAAAATGGATTTAATAAATTGATTTGAAACATAATTTTGTGCCACCCACCTTGTATTTTGTATGACAAAAATTTGAAGGGAGTGAATGAAAAAAATTGAATTCAGGTTGTGTAGTAAAACTTTACTAATTTCTGTAAAGGTCAAAATCATCATACATAATATGAAAACAAATTCTTTTCATATCATAAGATACCCTGTCCAATATAAATGTAGAAAATGTATACTTGTTTCTGATTTCATTTAGTGTGGGATTTTGTTATTTTTGACAAGCATATGAAAATGCTATTATTGGTTAGACGCCACAAACATATTAACTAGATCGTTATAGGGTTAATTACAAAATTTAGGCTTATTGTTCATAAAAGATACCAGTAATATTATTGTGTCCAAGGTTGTCATGGACTTCCGTCACCCTGATGGCAAGCATCTACAAGTTCTTTTACCTAGTCGCAGCCTCATTGTCATGACAGGCGACTCTAGATATGTCTGGTCACATGGTATAACACCTAGAAAATCTGATATTGTTACCACAGCTGGTGGTGATGGCGTGACACTGCTCACCAGGGAAACAAGGACATCATTCACATTTAGAAAAGTTATCTTCAATAGAGAGGAGCGCAAGTCCACCAGAGAAAACAGCGGAATAGATGCAAGAATGTTACCACAGAATGATGGTGAAGCCATTGAATTGGAAAGGCAACATGTCCACAAGGCAATTACTATTTGGCAGTTAATTTGTTCATGAAAAAATACTTGTTTTTAAAACCCCCAACACCCATTTGATTGATGATGGAATATGTCATCCCTAAAAATGTCAGTAACTAAATGAGTGAAATTTAGAATTATGAAAAGAAATGTAAATATACATGTTTTTAAAAATAATCTTTCCCTTTAACTAACAACATTATTTAACAGCCATATTCACCCAGTTAATTTTTCAGATTAAAATTACCTTTCGGCAATAGCTTTCATTAGAACTGAATAACTTTAAGTCAAAAGGAATATATTAATCAGTTACAATTGTCACTTTTACCAAAATTTAAATTATTAACTCCTTCATATTTTCAGGTGTATGATGACATAGCGGCACACTTCAGTGGCACACGCTATAAACCATGGCCTAAAGTTGTTGACTTTCTTTTGGAACAGCCTGCAATGTCCTTACTGGCTGATGTTGGATGTGGAAATGGAAAGTGCCTTGGTGTCAATAAAAGTTTATTTGAGGTAGGAACAGCAATTACCATGATTTAAACTGAAAGATAAAATCTTTCTTTCAACAATCAATATTGTTTACTAACTTAATTTTAGTTCTTGTAAATTAGTATATTTGAACTTGACATTTAAGTTCAAAACAGATTTTTATTGGATATAATGTGCTTATTCATAAAAATAATATAGAAGGAACATTCTAAAATGTAAGAACATATATTTAGACTATTTGTTTGAGTGATTTAATGACAGTAATAAGTGTTGGTGACTGGAACCAAGCTAAAGATAAAATTAAATCTGCTTAAGTGCACCATTATCAGTTACAAATTATGGGCTTATTTATAAAGCATTATTTTCTGTTAATATGAAATGTTTTAAATCGTGATAAGCATAAGTGTTCACTGAATATTTTAACCAAATGTCAAATTAATTGAAATGTGCAACATTTTAACAGATTGGAAGTGACTATAGTGGAAATCTAGCAAATATATGCAGAGGCAGGGGATTTGAAACCTGTGTTGCTGATGTAACTTGCCTGCCATTTCGATCACACATCTTTGATGTAGTCTTGTGTATAGCTGTTATTCATCATATGGCAACAAAGGTAGAAAAAACATCATTTTGAACATAGTATTAACCCTTTGAACCCAAGCTCTCGCTTTTTCTGTCCTTTAAAAAATAACAATCATTTGCAGACTGATAAATCAGTCTTCCACCCTAAGGTGCATCAAAGGTTACAAGATGTGGGCTTGCATCTTTCACAGGTGTCTGCTCAAGGTACTGGAAACACTAAATGTGTTGTAAATTTACAAAGCATGTGTCTTTCCAAACTTGGCCTACTGAGACAGACCTATAAAAAATTCATGACAAAATATTGGTGTAAAAATTATTTAACTTACCTGTGCCTAAATGAAGTGGCTTCATTCTGGGAGGATTTGGCACACTAAACAGGAATTTTGGTCATGAACTGAGAGTCAAAGTTATTCTAAATAAATAAAATTCAGCTGCTACTCTAATCAAAGTACCGTATTAAGTTTTCAATTTATGTCAGTTTTGTGGGATATTCATCAGGAGCTTAGGGTTCAAAGGGTTGGTTATAAAATTGTTAATACTAACGTTATTTTTTACTCCCCATATTTTAAAAATGAGAATCAACAATAACAGAGAATAAGAAAATTAAGATGATTCCATAATAATCATATTGGTCGTCGTATGCTTATAAATGCTTTTACTTTTGAATCTTCTAGGAGAGGCGACACAAAGCAGTGAGTGAGGTTGTTCGAATCTTAAGACCCGGTGGAAAAGCTCTTATTTATGTCTGGGCCATTGAACAAGAATGTAACAAAACAGTTTCCAAGTACATCAATCCTAAGAAACAAAGGCAAAGTGCTCAGGCTACAAAGGAAAACAATGAAGGAGAAACAATCATAGAAAGCATGGAGGGGCGTAACATTGAAACTGGTGTTTGTGTTAAAAAACAGTTAAATCTTTCATCTTGCGATGATGAAAATTTTCAAGATGTTGAAGTTAAATCATCTGTCCCTGACCAAACCAAGTCATCAAGGGTTCAGGACTTCAATATCGACAGCATTGCAGAATCACCTGATGTAAACAAAGAACTCACTCATTGTAGTGGTTTACATACTAAACATGTGGAAGAAAAGTCATGTAGCAATGAAATCTGTGATTTGCAGAGGACTGCCAAGACATTACATGTACATGTTAACAGAACTCAGTTTAAAGAGCAGGACATGCTGGTACCCTGGCAGTTGAAAAGTAAACAGACGGAACATGTGGACAAGACTAAAGGTGACAGCAGTCATGACGGAAGCCATATTTTCCACAGATACTATCATGTGTTTAGACAGGGTGAACTGGAAGCCGTTTGTAAAAAAGTACCTCAGTGCGAAGTCAGAAAAAGTTACTATGATCAGGGGAATTGGTGTGTTGTCCTAGAAAAGATCTGATCATATCTTAATTGTTAAGCATTATTATTTGCTTGTAATGTATTACATAAAACTGTGATTTAAAAACTATCCTAATAAAATATTTGTACATTTTAATTGTCTGGGTTCAGAAATTTAGAATTTATCAATTGCATTCACATTTTAAGAGTGTTGTACTGCCATAAGGCTTTCAAGAAGATTAATGAGACACAAAAATGTGTGTAAATAAAACAATGTAGGTTCAGTTTTAATAATGATTATAAAGAATACAGATGTTTGGCAAATGCTTTCATCAGTACAAGAAAATGTGTTTAAAAAATCAAAACATTCAAATAATATAGGTATAAATTAAATTTACATACTGGTACTGGTAATATATATACATACAACTATTGTTCATACAAATGAAAGGAAAGAAAAGAATATGAGTGTGTGCAAGTCCTTGACAAATACAAAGCTCAGAAAAAAGGAAAGGAAGCGGGTGGAAGTAAAATATAAAAACCAAACAGGAAAAAGACATTGCCTCTGTGTAAAATTGTGAATTTGGTTTATACAACTGATAGAATTTATATGGAAAATATAATTAATAACAAGATTTGGTATGTTGACTCTATACAGTATAAACCAAATTCACAATTGCTATAAACAGGATGATGAACTAATCAGTATTTTCCCACACAAGTAATTCATCATAATTATATTTAATTATATATTTACATGGAAATAATTCAGTTTGAACACACATTTTCCCAGTTATCCTGTAAAGGTATTAACACTGCAGCCTCTTCAAGTTGAAGTATGCCAAAAACTTGTCCAGTCTCAGAGGCTGACACAATAAGTATATGGCACAATAAAAAAGAACAATAAAACATTTAATTTTACAAATCATGATACATGATATTCTAGTAGACACAATACAAAAATTGAAACAGATTCTGCAATCTTAAATTTAAATAAAATAAAGTTTTTGTGAATAAGATATTGGAAGCTGTGATTAATGCAAAATTCAACCTTCATTTTAATTTTTTTGTTGTACCGGTACCATAATATAACATATAAGGAGTGCCTTGTAAACTAATTGGTACCATAATATAACATATAAGGAGTGCCTTGTAAACTAATTGGTACCATAATATAACATATAAGGAGTGCCTTGTAAACTAATTGGTACCGGTACCATAATATAACATAAGGAGTGCCTTGTAAACTAATTGGTACCGGTATGTGTGTAATGATAAGTAGGGTTCTGGTATCTAATAAATAAGGCTTCAACCTGCTGTAGGTCAGTGGTTGGCAAACTCATCAGTCAAAAGAGCCAAAAATCACCAGCGAGACGATTAAAAAATTTTTGAGTAATTTGAGAGCCAAATTTATTTTCAAGAAACTGTCAAGAATCATTTTTTTGGTCAAAACCGATTTTTGGCCTGCTGGCCGAACCGCACTCAGATTTGCCGACCACTGCTGTAGGTGGTTCATGTTTAGCACTCTGATGTCAAGTTGTCCATCAACCATGTTATATTATGTCTCTTATTTAAGTCTGGGAGCCACAAGTTGTCCATCAACCATGTTATATTATGTCTCCTATTTAAGTCTGGGAGCCACAAGTTGTCCATCAACCATGTTATATTAGGTCTCTTATTTAAGTCTGGGAGCCACAAGTTGTCCATCAATCATGTTATATTAGGTCTCTTATTTAAGTCTGGGAGCCACAAGTTGTCCATCAACCATGTTATATTAGGTCTCTTATTTAAGTCTGGGAGCCACAAGTTGTCCATCAACCATGTTATATTAGGTCTCCTATTTAAGTCTGGGAGCCACAAGTTGTCCATCAACCATGTTATATTAGGTCTCTTATTTAAGTCTGGGAGCCACAAGCTTTCACCATGTTATTGAAAAATATTGTTGCCATGAGGAAGAGAATTAAAAAAAAAAAAATAATATTTAAAACCTTTTTTTTAACTGCTAGGCCAAAAAAAACCTGGTAAAAGTCTCAAAACCATACAGCAAATTTGAGCGGTGCCCCACAGTTTCTATTTAATGTGTGACAGTATTTTAGAATATTTTTTTTTTAAGAAGCAGATTAAATAATATTTTACACAAAAAAAAAAAAAAAAAAAAAAAAAAAGTCAAGGAAATGTTTTAATACTAATTAGCTGAATAAACAAAAAGAACAAACATATTATTTGTTGTTGGAGTTCTGAAAATAATTGCATGCTTTTAAAGATTAGCTAAGATTGAAAGTAAAGAAACAAGTAAAAATTAAAATAATATATTAGCAATTATTGACATAAACTATTAAAACTACAGTAGGGCCTAAATTTTTTAAATGGGATCAGGGGTGTTTCTGATAACAAAAAAACTGCCTTGGAAAGGTTGCACCAAATAAGTTAGTGCATAGAAAACAACATACTCTATATTATAGTTATACAAGAATGATGATTTACTGTAGTGTTCTTAACCTTTTTCTGCTTGAGGCCCAGTGCAACTTTACATCTAGCTCTTTGGTCCCCTTCCATGTTATTAATAATATTAATATGAAAAAATTATTTTTTATAACTACATAAAGTCCTTTTAAAAAAGTTTTCATTGCCTTCAAGAAATATGCTGTTGTCCCCTGGAGAGCCATGTGGACTCCGTTGAGAAAAACTGCTTTAATGTACAGTTTATTAACCATACCACCCGATGCATAATGGCCAGCTGACTCATATCAAAAATCGCTGAGGACTGTAAAAAGAGTTCATTTCTAAATAGAGGTGACTGGTGCTTAGAATAAAATCTGAGGTCTCTTTGTCTCTGCAGGCACGTATTCTGTGATATATATTAATTACCAGTAACAAGTTTTGCAGATAGAAATATCCCAGTCTAGTCACTGCATGTACAGGATGCAGTTGACTTTATCTGAATTATGCCACATGGTTTGGAATTGTTTTCCTGGTATTTGTACAAAAATTTCCCCAGCCATGGGCATTGAGTACAATAATAATTCTAAAAAACACAGGGTCTGTTAGGATAAATGACCATTCTGTTAATTTTTTTTGTCACTCTATTTTTTAAAAAAGATATAAACATATTCTCAAAGTTTAGTTCAAAAACCTCTTATGGTGGAGACCAAGAGAAATGTTTCAGGACTGCATCATGCACATGCCATAATTAAGAAGACTTGAGAATTGTACTTCAATAAATTGCTTTTCAAACTGACTAGTTAAACTATCAGTGAAGATGGAAGAACACAAGCTTGTCCCATCATCAAAGTTGAAGAGAACAGCAAATTTAACGATGATGGAATAAACAAAAGATTCAAGTGTATAAATCATAAACTATAATCCAAACATTGTTTAACAAAATGGTTACTGCAGAATAAAATGATAGTTTAAAAAAAAAAAATTAAGCAGAATTTCAAAAGACTGGAAGGATAAAATATAAATAATTTCAAATCTCAGGCCACATTTGGAGATTATGAGAAAAATAAGAGGCTACGATCATGAGAAATAATAATATGAGAATTTAATTCTTTAAAAACAAACATCAATAAAACATTATAAATTATAGGCTTGGCAGTTGCAATAAATGACTATAAACAAGTTTTAGAATTGCTTAGTCTTTTAAGGGCTTTGACTGGTGTTCTGAAGGTGAATACTGTTAGAGCTTGATTCATCAGACAATGAGACATTGACATTAGGATGATGGTAGGTAATTGTGCCAATGTTGAGGTTGTCTTGAAGAACAACAATAGTTTGTGCAAATGAGTGAGGCATCATTGTAGCATACTGCACTTGTGGCATCTCTGTCCTGTAGACACAGCCAGTGTCATAACTCTGAGTATACTCGGCAGGAACAAACTGTTGTGTACTTTCGGTATGAGCGGATGCTAACTGTGTTGGGGCTGACATTGATGACATATGTTGTTCTGACAGAGTCTCCACCAAATGTGGTGCCACTGAAATAATATTCTGCAGTTGATTTGTGTTATTTTGTATTGTAAACTGTGGTGATGGAAACTGTGATGATTCTAAGTTGCACTGATCTGAATTCACTATTCTATGATTATTTATAGAATGAGGTTCATCTGATGCATTTACAGTTACAATTGATCTCAACTCATTGAATTGACTGTTCCCATACTGTTCTCTCAAGGATGTAGGTTCTGAAAGAGGAGTGTACAAAGGTTCCTCTTTCACCTGGGAAGTTGCATCTCTACTTTCACTATTTGGTGCAAGGGAAACAGTTACAAATTGTTCTTCCTCTATGTTAAAGTCTGAGCCTTGAAATTCTTTGACTGGAAGTTCCTGTCCTATTTCATAATTTGGCTGATATGCTGAATTGGATGCTTGACTGCACTGCTTTTGGTGCTGTTCGACATGACCAGGACCTCTGTGTTGGTCTGGAGATTTATTTGCATTGATTACACTCACAAAAAAATCATTCTTTTTCTGAATTTGACAGATAGTATCCTCTTTCCACAATTTAGGATCTTTTTTGTGGATCAAAATCATGTGTCTACGAAGAACAGATGAGTCAGCGAATGCTCTGTGGCACATACCACATTCATAGGGTTTTTCTCCAGCATGAATCCGCTCATGTCGTACCATTGCTTGTCTTTGACTGAAACCTTTACCACACATTGAACACACATAATCTTTTGTGGCTTTGTGAACTTTAGCATGAATAGCCAAGCCTGATGCTTGCTGAAATGATTTTTCACAAATATTACATGTAAATACTCTTTCATCTTTGTGCATAAATCTGTGCTCTTTTAATGATTTCACATAAGAGAATGTCTTTCCGCACTCTTCACATGTGTAAGGCCGTATTCCCATATGAACATTAGCATGCTGGAGGTATGAGCTTTTTTGGGAAAAGCTTTTACCACATGTAGGGCAAATGTAAGAACGTTTCATTCCCAAGTGATTAGATTTTATATGGTAAGCCAGGACATATTTTGTGCTGAATGATTTAGAACAAAATTTACAAGAGAATTGAGGTTTTATGTAGCCTTCTGTATGAATCTTCTTATGATCAGTAAGCCTTTTCACATCCTTGTACATTTTGCCACATATATTACAACAATTTTCAGCTTTAGAATGGCATATCATATGACGACGTAAATCTTTCCGGTATCCAAATTCTTTAAAGCAAATTTCACACGTAAATGTTTTGGTTAAGTGAATACGTCGTTTGTGTTCAACTAACTGCAAAAATTTGGATGTTTCATAAAGGCACTGATCACACTCAAAACGGGAATCAGATACATCTTCATTCTCTTGGCTCCTTCTGCCTCTTTTTTTCTTTACATTTTCTACTTGTGTATCAGCCTTTTTCTCTGCTGTTTTTTTAACATTTTTTTCCTTTTGTCTACACTTTTTTTTACTTTTTTCATTTAACATCTTTGAAGGTACTTTGTCATTACCAGTGTAAATTGTATTTGTAGTTTCATTTGCAAAAGCAGATTTACATTTTGTCTTTGAGGCATTAGTGCTTTGATGAAATTTAATTGCAACAGAATTTTTATTTGCTTCCTTGGACTTTCTAGTTTTGACATTGCTATTAGATTGCAGATTATCATCTTTCAAATTTAAATTATTTTTTGTTGCTTTCATCTTTTGTCTTGTCGATTGTCTTTGATAAATTATTTCAGTATTGGGTTTTCTCTTCTCAATAGCTTGTTTACTCATATTCACAATTGTAGTTCCACTATCTCTGACATTTAGTGGTGTCATGTTAATTTTGGTTTCTTTTGTGGTAATAACTTTTATACCATCTTTACATTTTTGTTGTCTTTTCCTTAGGATAGATTCTTTCTTTTCTTGTGATGGCTTTATTAAATTATTAGATGTTCCAGTAATTGTTGACTCTTCGACAACTACATTTTCAAAGACATTAATTTCTTCTTTCACTTTATTTTTTTTTTCAGGAGGCAGAGTCATTTTCTTTTTCTCCTGGGCATAAAGATCATTGTCTTCATTTACACATTTTTTTTGAAATTTTTTAATAGTTTCTTTATTATAAACTTGACATAACACTTGTTCAATTTCTGTTATAGAAGGCTGATTAAACTTGCTTGCCCCTTCTGTCTCAACAATAACAATTGGTTCTGGGGGAGTTTGACCAGAATTTGAATATCTTTTTCTAGTCTTATCTCCAGTTTTACCTCTTGGATTTACATTAAAATACCATTTGTCATGTGGATTTTTATCAATTATTATATTTTCACTAGGACAAGCTGAAGCAAATAATGAAGACTCAGCCTCTGGATTTTGTAGTGTTGAATCTGAACATTGATGATCATCCTGGTAAGTATTATTGGAAGAGTTACCTTCATATAGACCTGCATCCAATATTTTTGATTTCAATTTGTTGTTTAGTGAGGTAGGTTGCTTAGTCTCTATTGGCTCAGACCAATGATTATTTTCCTCTTCAAAATGAGTAAATGCTTGATTGAAATCGTCTTCACTTGGCACCTCCCCCTTGGATATGGCACTGTGGAGAGTTGAAATCAAAGTCTTAAGGAAAGAGTCTATTTTTATAATTGTCTTCCAAGAACCTTTAATCGTGACTGGCCTTTCAAGAGATACGATTTCAACCTCTAACTGAACAAAAAGCCTATGTAAGTAGGCTATTAATCCTTGGGGGTGAGGAAACGTATCAACATAATTATCAGCCACAACCACTGTTGCAAAAGAGAAAGGGGTAGCAAGTACACAAACATTCATGTTCGATTTTCGTCCTTAAACATAGTTCAAAATAAACACAAGATAGATACTGGATAAAGGTGAAAAAATCAAAATAATCTAAAACATTTTTTTTTTTTTTTAGGCTTTGAAATTATTTGGAGTTGGTTCCCTTTAAAACTAAAAAAGTAGCTCCGCATATTGCGATTGTTAAAGAAGCGGGATATGACACAGACCTGGTTTCGTATCCGGAAATTTGATCGAAAGAAATTTCGTCGACGGAAAATTGATCGACGGAAATTTGGTCGAACGGAAATTTGGTCGAATCTTTTTTTTAGTTTACACGTTAAAATTTTGCGTCCAATCAAATTTCCGTCGATCAATTTTCTGTCGACGAAATTTCTTTCGATCAAATTTCTGGTAACCGTTTTATTTATCAATGGTTGTCAAATATGTAAAGAACCCTTGCACGGGTACCCGTCAACCTACGGTGCCAGGTTGTTTTTGAAAAAAAAAAATACTGTGTTACTTTTACAACTAAGAGTTTTATTAATTTGAAATGGTGTAGTTCATTATTTTAAATTGTTTTTATAGCTTGTACTATTAACTATACTATGAAGACCAGGCAATAAGACCAACTCGTGGAAATTTTAGACCCTCTACCTCCTTGGTGCATCCATCCCTTTTGGACATCCTCCCCCCACTTATGCATTCGTAAAATGAGCTCTCTCCCCCACCCACTCGATTTGTCAACCATTATAACGTACAAAACAATTAAACAAAGACAAGTCAACGTATTCCATTGATTCCTAACTTGTGGCAATTTGTAGATAATAGGACATGTAATAGTCTCTAGGTCAGAGGGGTAGGAAAAGGGTTTAGATATGCTCCTATTCCCTAGGCAGCACACTTTTCTTTATATGGAGGGGTGGCATAATCCAAATTATTATTGTTATTATTATTATTATTGGTAGTCTTCTATAGCGTGGTACCCCAGCATAGGGTTGGGCTCACCACGCTGTACATACAAATTTTAACAAAACATGATACAAAATTTAAATAACATAATAATGAACTGAAAAATTTAACATACATTAGTTAAATAAAACAAAACGAATGTGTATTCGCTCCAACCATTCCATAACTTTTTAAAATGTCAAGCCTTGGACATCACCCAGCAGCATCGTTTATCGGTCAGAGTGGGGAATCATTTTGCGTTAAAATTGAATTTATTAATTAAGTAGCTTTTCCCCCTCCCCAATAATTTAAATAAAAAATAAAAGCCACATTACTATTTTTAGTAAAATATTTATTTTTTGCCTAACACAGGCAGGTCAAGCACTTTTCCCTTTTGCCCCACCCCCTTTTCCACCCTGCAATGAAAGATGATAATTAAGAAAATATCCTCATAACATCTTTATTAAGCTCCTAACATATCCGAGGCACCCTGCATCGTAGTGGTTGCTGGGCACACAAGATGGTTCTAAGGTTAAGTGGCCCCTACATTTTTAAACTAGGATCTCTTCCGTTCATTTCCAATTAAGTTTAGAATGTTGCAAAACTTAATTCAGATATGTGATGCATATGCTTGTATTTTTAATTTATCAACAAATTTCTTGGGACTATAAAGATTTAAGTGGCGAGAATAATCTATTGCAGTGGTCGGCAACTTCAATAGTCAAAAGAGACAAAAATCACCAGCAGGACGATTAAAAAAAAATTGAGAGCCAAATTTATTTTCAAGAACATGTAAAGAACCATCTTTTTTAGAGTCAAAACCGATTTCTGGCCAACTGGCCGTGCTGCTCGCGAGCCACGATTTGACGACCACAGATCTAGGGCAAAAGAGTATCTTTAAGAATTATACAAATAGAATGAATGTAGTTTACGTCTCGCTGGTGCGGGATTTAAGATATCTTTGGTCATTAGTAAAGCTGATTTTGGCCCCCCCCCCCCCAAAGTTTGAAATGAAACCTCAAAAATTGTCTGAAAGAAACAACAAATTCAAATACGCGCCAAAATGCACCACTCAATTTTAAAATTTTCCCGACTGTCTTTAGCACTCAAAATTTCTGCACCCCTTCGATTATACTGTTCAATTGTACAGTATAAGGTTGATTATAAGCTTATGTCAAATGATTACCACAGGGCATGCCACAAACTATGTGAATTCCATGGCGGGCCGGATAACGGGAAAGAATGACGAGTGCGGGCCAGATAATCATTATGTATGTTCCTTGCAAGCCAGAACAAAAGCTCTGGGGAAAAACACGAAAAAGTAAGTTTAGTATTCCATGTTAATCATGGGTGAGTGGCGTGTAATGCAAAAAAGCAAAGACAACCAACATATTTATTTACTAAAAAGGTACGCAAAGAAGGAGACTTTAGCAAAAAAAAAATAGTTGCATCAGACATAGTGCGCACATTCGAATCTCACAAACTAAGTAGCAAAAAAGGTTCGTGAGATTTGTGAAACTGAAAAATATTGTTTGGCTTTCAATATATTATCAATGTCTGGTTTGGAATGGCTGTATCCAATCAAAAGAATTGTTTTCAAATGTTCATCAATCCCTCTCGTTCGATGAGTTGACTTCACATACTTTATTTTTGAAAATGTTTGCTCACTAACATAAGTTGTTCCATGCGCATGCTTCAAACGGATGCCCCCTTTTTGTAATCAGAAAGTCCAAATTGACACCACGAATAAACACGAGAAGTTGTGAGAGATCAGTGGACTCATCCATGCAGTGTCAGAGAATACCACATCAAGTTCCTAGCTTTCTCACATATCTGTAGCACTATGTTCTCTCCAAATTCTTCTGTTCTCTGCACAACTGACCTTGCCAAATGGCTGTTAGTTCCAACCGCGGCGACTATGATTTTTAATGTCCCCGTGTGTTTCCAACACTCCTCTTTCTTTCAATCATTTACTACCCAGTTTGTGGTAGTTATCACACTATAATATATTAGCGGGAATATGCTTAATGGAAATTGATTCTTATTTTATTTATTTTTTAAACCAGCTTTCCTAAAAACAACAATTTCAAGTTACTTGGTAGGTTTTTTAAAATGATGTCATCATTTGTTAATTAATTCTTATTTAAATACATCTTGTTTTATGCTGATCTGAGTTCGAGTTTGAACCACGTTAAATTTCAACAGTACCTTTATTTTTTTGCCAGTGATAGACTGTGATAATGTGATCCGTACGTCTACTCAATATAAATATAAACTAATATCAATAGCAAATTCACGTCTGCAAAACAAAGTGACCGCTGAATGTAAAATAAACGTCGGTCATCTACTTTTAACTTTTAGTATAGTTAACTTTTTGGCGACAGCTTAACTCGATCCCACTAGACACTGCGATGCCAGTAGTTATTGTCTTCATTTTAAATACTTCAAATTTATTTATTTACAATTAAGATACCATATTGTACGATTTTGAGACGAAATTGTACGATTTTAGGAGTTTGAGGGTAAACAGGTCTGTAATAAACAAGAAAACCTAGAAGCAATAATTTAATTTGGAAGATAGTAAATTAAGGCGCATAGCAGCCAGGAGGTCTCCGCACGTGTGAAGATCTCCCAGTATTCTAAACATAGTATTGAAATTTAAATTGTATCACAACGTCTCGTGTTCCATACGTTTTATCAAGCAAGTTAAGTACCGTCGGCTGGCCGGATTTGGCCTGCTGGCCGTAGTTTGGTGACCCCTGCCTTAGGCTACTTAGAGACATCATGTGATATTTATTATTTACTACAAAAAGATTAACCCTTTTCTCATAAACTTATATTGCCTATTTGAAAACGTGTATATATATATATTATATATATATATACCCGTGTACCAATAGGTGCAGCCCAACCTCTCAATTCTGGTATCCGTGTACCAATAGGTGCAGCCTTCAGAGAGCGCTTCTCTCCACTGAAAAGTGAAGGTACAGACGGCAAGTGAACACATAGTCAATTGAACCTGCGTACAAAGTGCCATGGCCAATTCCAATCTCACGTCTGCCTGTTTCGGGGGTACACACACAGTTGACACTGTGCAAACTGGTTTACAGGAAAACATCTTTTAACTCATCATACGTTTATATATTTTTTCCGGCACGAGAAATAGGGTACAAACCTTGACACCCTAGTCCCGTTAGTGACCGCCTGAAAATTTGGCAAAGTCCCAACTCGTTCCAACTTGTGTCAGCAAGCTTTCAGGGGCACTCCAGAGCCGCCCATGGTCAACGGAGTCGACTCCTCAGCATGCCGAACCGAAAATCCAGCAAAATCCTGACATTAGGAAAAAGTTACCAAACCGGTTTCCTCTCACGGGGAGAGGGGGGGGGGGGAGTTTCTTGTCTCACAGGGTGGGTCTAAAATGCAAAGAAATAGTTAATTATTTTTTTGTGTCAACCGGTGGGCTCCCTTGTTGTTTGTGTGTTCAGTTGTCTATATTCACTATCCTGCGTGATCACTTGTCCTGTGTTTGGATGTCTTATGGTGCTTTGTCGTGGTTTACTTGTCCTGCGTTCAATTGGCTGGTCGTCATTTCGGACAATTACCCACTAGAGGAGGTCGTGAGCAGACACACAACATCCACAATTAGATCAGAAAGCTGCCGAAACCGTAAACCGATACACGTGACAGCCCGCGCCTTCCTAAACAGAAACACGGCAAGGCAGTGGAGACCACGTCGCTCCCGCTATGCCTCGCGCGTATCCATGACGTCAACGTATTTTCTGTTAAAGAATGACTTCGGTAATCAGCTGACCGGGGAAACAGCGTCCGGGAAAAAGATGCGAAGCGCGAGACTCGGTTACTTAATAGGTCCAAGCGTTGGTTGACGTGTCACGTATCATCTTAATGAGCGGACCAGGGACACGCTAGGAGAGGACCAAGGACACGTTAGGAGCGGACCAGAGATTATGCAACGAGGTGTAAATCAGAGACTGGCTGATGCACGGGGTCTTCTCGTACCGTAACAACAGCTAGGAATGAAGATGACTGTCTTGGTATCTTAGCGAGGTTTAGTACCGCCCGGAACTGGTCTAGAGTTGTGCCGCCTGGAGCTGGTCTAGAGTTGTGCCGCCCAGAGCTGGTCTAAAGTTGTACCGTCCGGAGCTGGTCTAAAGTTGTGCCGCCCACTGCCACTACATTAAAAAAAACAAAAACACCAAAAACTCTTCGCTTGGCCGAAAGCGCTGCATGTGGTGGACCGCCCCTTCACAGCCCCCCCTCCTACACAAGTGGAATGACGTTTTCTTGGCAGTTGTGAGACATCTTATAGTAGACAAATAAGTTGTTAAAATGGTATGTGGTTGGTCAGCTCTACATCGATAGGAGGGTCTTAATTATTTAGATGACAATTAAGTTGACTCTGATTTGTGATGAGTAAAATATGTTCGACATTGTTTGTGATTTTAAATAAAACGACGGAAGCGTTTTGCTTTATTATTAATCTGTTTGTTCTGGTGTTCACATCGCTATTGTCATTTATTTCATTACTTACACGCTTTTCACCTCTTTGTAAATCACCAACTACTTATGGACAACGAAATCGTCACAAAATAAAAAAAAATGGACACTTTTATTAAAAATTTTAACAAACATTGTCCCACATAACCCCCCCCCCCCCCCACACACACTAAAATCAAGGCGCGTTAAGTCCATAATGGATGCAGGATCGGACAACGGAAAAGTGGCGTCCTGATCGAAGACTGAAACTACAGCCCCTAGTGTATAGAAAATACGCCCCTTGATACTGACGCCCCCTAATACGGACGCCCCTTACGAGTATCACCTTTACACGGCCCTGCATGGATGGCCCTTTAGATATCCAACATGCCTAGAGCATGAGATATTTAAACTTCTATAAGCCCACCACTGGTTTAGAAAGAAATATCGGACACCTAGACATTGTAAAATAAAGTAATAAAATAAATGCATCAACTTTTATTTTATCTATATAAATCCTATTGGGCAACATTTATAAGGTATCTTTGAAGACAGAAGAGTTCTCATTGATTTACCACAATGGCGCCGTCCAAGACAAAAGATTCATGAAAATATACTTTATTTGATCTCGTAAAATTTGTTCAATTGTTGTATTCCAATAAAAAGATGTTATTTTACTTATAAAAACACTTTAAAGGGTAATTAAAAAATATTCATGCCGCGATGTCTCACACGGCCGCAATCTCTTTGGCCGCGACCCGTAAAATTAAGAATAAAACGTTAAAAAATAATGAAAAAAAAATTTCCTAAATGAATGTATCCCTAATAAGCCTAAGCCTAAACTGAACCCTAAATGTATCCCTAACCTTGGTTTTGACCATATCAGAACCAGGTTTTTGACCCTATCGGAACCAGGGTTTTGGCGCAAGGCCAAGAATAGACCTACCGACCTATAGCCTATGTTAAATTATCTATATAATAATATTATTAATATTATATATTCTTGTACTCTTGTAGGCTAATTGAATCATTGAATGAACTAATTACTAATACTAATACAATCTTTATGTATCAAACTGAAATATCAACATTTATGCATATGAGCTATACAGATTTGCATTGTTTATAAGTGTATTTTTTTGTTAAACATATAATATAAATATAATTTACTTGTAACAATTATGTGAATTTTATGATGGATGAAGCCTGAAAAAACAGTCCTAAAACATTTGTATTTGGGAAACAAAGACCATGGAGGCCCTTCAGACACCTCTGGGACATGTCACATGGTTCTACTCCTTTTCCTATTTTTCATTTGCTTCAGAAACTTACTGTAACAGGCCCCCATTAATTTATGACCTGGGGACCTTCTCTTAAGCTGGGTGTTAGTGTTACTGAGAAATTTGTCTGCATACCTATTGGCCAATCTCATAAACATTTGAGTGATGTTTAGTGTACAAAAAAGAAGCGTAAAGTACTCAAATGGGGTGCTTATGCCTTGAGTCATATTTATAGGACCAATGTTGTCTAAAAAATGAGAGGGGTCATCTCTATTCAGTTGAGGACCCCCTAATACTAAACCAAGGGTTCACATCATTAGCGTGAACATCATCATTACTTTCCTGGTTGTTTTCATCAGTGTCAGATTCACCGCAAGAATATTAAAATCACTAAGGATAGTTTGATCAGTTTCACTGTCAGACATTTTGGAATTTTACGATATTACTTGCCACACAAAATAGTAAACTATCAAGACAGGCTGCCATTATAATTCCGGGATGTGCAGGAATATGTAAATGTAAGAAGTAATCTGATTCACTGGTACGACGAGTAGCCAGCCAGTCTCGAGACTTGATTTATTGGGCAGATAGCTCGGACATCCGCCTTTTTTGCTACTCCACCCTGGGACAGATGGGCCGATCTATTGGCCCATCTGTCCCAAGAGGGTTAATATTAAAATTAAATATTATATTATATTATAATTATATGAATCAACGGTCCACTACTATAAATGATTAAAAAATAAAAAATTAATAATGATGACTATCATATCTTTCTTAGTATTATCCTCTGCCTTAGTATTTATCTATATTTCTACTAATTCTAGTACGGTAACTACTGATTTCATGTTATACAATTTTAGGAATAAATAGTCAATAGTTAGTCTAGACTAAGTCATTCATTACTATCAAGCTGTTAGCAGTATTAATTATTTTAGGCCTTACACTTTAAGTTTTATGGCATAGATAAAGTCAAACCATTTTGCCCCCCCCCCCCTTTTTCCACACACTTTCCATATCTACCCTAATAAATATATAATATAATATATTGTCCTAGGCCTAGATAGTAGATTGTATCTAGGGTCAATTAGTCAATTGAAGTAGATAAGTAAAATAAGTTGATTTCATTTTTTTGTATAAAATTTTGAAAAATTGCATTTCATATTATTTAATTAAAAATCATTAAGTTTACAAATGTGTCGTATTTAGGAAAAAGTCAGTTTCTTAACAAAGTTTACAAATATAAAATTATTATCATTTAAAATCTACCGTCTTAAAAACATATGTGTACACAGCATTGCCCAGTAATGATGTCATCAGTGAAGCAATAAGCAGCACAATTGATGCTAACCATAGTTAGAAAATTTTTGGGACTAACTAAAATGGCCATTCCATTTTTTTAAAATTAATATTATTTTTATATTTTCCAGATTTTTTGGAAATGATCAAGATTGCTAAAGGTGTTGTGGTGAGACCTAAGGACAGAATGATCAAGTCTGCTAATGGTGTTGTGGTGAGACCTAAAGACAGAACAATACAGATGTATGAACACAGATCAGATTTCAAAGCTTTTACAGTTTGCTTGTCTTAACAGCTTGACCATGGAAAAAATTGATTTTAAATTTATCCCCAGCAAAAATATAAAGGAATTAGATGTTATATCAAAGGCAGAGATTGATACTGACATTCATAAAATCCTCAAGATAGAAATATCTAATGATGTTAACCTGAGGAAAGATCTAGATTGCAACAGTTTAGTCAGTATGACGAAGGTAGATACTGACTATGAAGAAATATCTAATGATGTCAACCTGAGGAAAGATCTAGATTGCAACAGTTTAGTTAGTATGACAAAGGTAGATACTGACTTTCATAAACTCCTCAAGATAGAAATATCTAATGATGTCAACCCAGTCAGAAAAAATATACTGGAGACAGGATTTTGCAAAAATGCGACCTTTGAAACAAGTTCAAATTTGAAAGTGTATACTGAATGTGTTTCATCAAATAAATCAGAAAAGTTAACAGAAGATCACCTGGCCTGTTGTCAAGATAAAATTTCCTTAACTTCTTGTAATAAACCAGAGAAAACATTCAATCGGCAACATGTTAACAAAAATATATCTTCATCAAACCTTGAACACAGACAATCACATGCAGCTGTAGCTCAAGATATTATTTCTTTATCAAATTTAGCTTTACAAACGCGAAAATATTCTGAAGACAAGACTTACAAATGTGTCATTTGTTCTGCTGCATTTGCTGCTATATCTGATATAGTTGTACACACAAGAAGACATATAACTGGAGACAAACTCTATAAATGTGACATATGTTCTGCTGCATTTGCTGCTATATCTGATATAGTTGTACACACAAGAAGACATATAACTGGAGACAAACTCTATAAATGTGACATATGTTCTGCTGCATTTGCTACTAAATATGAAAGAGCTATACACTCACGAATTCATACTGGAGAAAAACCCTGTAAATGTGACATTTGTCATGCTGCATTTAGATATAATTCACTTTTAACTCTACACAAAAGAAGGCATACAGGAGAGAAACCCTATAAATGTGACATTTGTCCTGCTGCATTTTCTAGTAAATCAAATTTAACTCAACACAAAAAGAGACATACAGGAGAGAAACCCTATAAATGTGACATTTGTCCTGCTGCATTTTCTATTAAATCAAATTTAACTCAACACAAAAAAAGACATACAGGAGAGAAACCCTACACATGTAACGTTTGCTCTACTTCATTTGCTACTAAATATGAAAGAGCTATACACATAAGAACTCATACAAAAGAGAAACCCTATAAATGTGACATTTGTGCTTCTGAATATAGTACCAGTTCAAATTTAGCTATACACAAAAGAAAACATACTGGAGAGAAACCCTATAAATGTAACATTTGTTCTTCTGCATTTAGAGAGGGTTCACATTTAACTCGACACAAAAGGAAACATAGACTTACAGTAGAAAAACCCTATAAATGTGACATTTGTTCTGCTGCTTTTGCTACTAAATATGAAAGAGTTAAACACAAAAGACTTCATTTGGGAGAAAACCCCTCTAAATGTGACATTTGTCATGCTGCTTTTTGTAATAAATCAAATTTAACTCGACACAAAAGAAGACATACTGGAGAGAAACCTTATACATGTGACATTTGTACTGCTGCATTTTACACTAAATATGACAGAGCTAAACACAAAAAAAGTCATACAGGAGAGAAACCCTATAAATGTGACATTTGTCATTCTGCTTTTTCTGATAAATCAAGTTTAACTCAACACAAAAGAAGTCATACAGGAGAGAAACCCTATAAATGTGACATTTGTCATTCTGCTTTTTCTAATAAATCAAATTTAACTCAACACAAAAGAAGTCATACAGGAGAGAAACCCTATAAATGTGACATTTGTCATTCTGCTTTTTCTAATAAATCAAATTTAACTCAACACAAAAGAAGTCATACAGGAGAGAAACCTTATACATGTGACATTTGTTCTTCTACATTTAGATACAGTTCATATTTTAATAGACACAAAAGAAGACATAATGGAGAGAAACCCTATAAATGTGACATATGTCATGCTTCATTGGCTACTAAATATGACAGAGCTAAACACAAAAGAAGTCATACAGGAGAGAAACTCTAAAATGTGACATTTGTCATGCTGCATTTGCTAGTTTTTCTAAAGTAATTAGACACAGAAGAAACCATTTAGGAGACAAACACTAAAAACTGGACATTTCCCTTGTTTTGCCTGCAGTTCCATTATGACTTATCACATAAGAAACATGCATGATAGAAAAAAAACAAAATGGGAATCAAGCTACAGTACTTATGCTATATTGGTATTTAGTGTAATGAAGTTGTCTCAAGTCTTATTTTAATAACACAAAATGCTTGGTACTGATGAGTTGGTCCATTGTAATACATGGCATCTGTGAGTTGGTCCATTGTAATACATGGCATCTGTGATTTGGTCCATTGTAATACATGGCATCTGTGAGTTGGTCCATTGTAATGCATGACATCTGTGAGTTGGTCCTTTGTAATACATGGCATCTGTGAGTTGGTCCATTGTAATACATGACATCTGTGAGTTGGTCCTTTGTAATACATGGCATCTGTGAGTTGGTCCATTGTAATACATGACATCTGTGAGTTGGTCCATTGTAATACATGGCATCTGTGAGTTGGTCCATTGTAATACATGGCATCTGTGAGTTGGTCCATTGTAATACATGGCATCTGTGAGTTGGTCCATTGTAATACATGACATCTGTGAGTTGGTCCTTTGTAATACATGGCATCTGTGAGTTGGTCCATTGTAATACATGACATCTGTGAGTTGGTCCATTGTAATACATGGCATCTGTGAGTTGGTCCATTGTAATACATGTTATCTGTGAGTTGGTCCATTGTAATACATGGCATCTGTGAGTTGGTCCATTGTAATACATAACATCTGTGAGTTGGCCCATTGTAATACATGACATCTGTGAGTTGGTCCATTGTAATACATGGCATCTGCGAGTTGGTCCATTGTAATACATGACATCTATGAGTTGGTCCATTGTAATACA
Source organism: Omphiscola glabra (assembly GCA_964017045.1). Classification (NCBI taxonomy): domain Eukaryota; kingdom Metazoa; phylum Mollusca; class Gastropoda; family Lymnaeidae; genus Omphiscola; species Omphiscola glabra. The sequence continues at coordinate 5,466,686 of OZ024801.1, read as the reverse complement.
TGGCATCTGTGAGTTGGTCCATTGTAATACATGACATCTGTGAGTTGGTCCATTGTAATAAATGGCATCTGTGAGTTGGTCCATTGTAATACAAGACATCTGTGAGTTGGCCCATTGTAATACATGACATCTGTGAGTTGGTCCATTGTAATACATGGCACCTGTGAGTTGGTCCATTGTAATACATGACATCTATGAGTTGGTCCATTGTAATACATGGCATCTGTGAGTTGGTCCATTGTAATACATAACATCTGTGAGTTGGTCCATTGTAATACATGACATCTGTGAGTTGGCTCATTGTAATACATGGCATCTGTGAGTTGGCCCATTGTAATACATGACATCTGTGAGTTGGTCCATTGTTATACATGGCATCTATGAGTTGGTCAATTGTAATACATGACATTTGTGAGTTGGTCCATTGTAATACATGGCATCTGTGAGTTGGTCCATTGTAATACATGACATCTGTGAGTTGGTTCATTGTAATACATGGCATCTATGAGTTGGTCCTTTGTAATACATGACATCTATGAGTTGGTCCTTTGTAATACATGACATCTATAAATTGGTCCATTGTTATACATGGCATCTATGAGTTGGTCAATTGTAATACATGACATCTGTCAGTTGGTCCATTGTAATGCATGGCATCTATGAGTTGGTCCATTGTAATACATGGCATCTATGAGTTGGTCCATTGTAATACATGGCACCTATTGCAGTGGTCGGCAAATTGCGGCATGTGAGCCGCATACAGCTCTTAGCAATCTGAGTACCGCTCTTTGGCTCTGCGTTTTCAAGCTAACAATCATTTTCAAACTTGAAACTCATCAAGAGTTAATTGAGAAATCGTCTTACTGATGAGAATCTGGAACCCTGCTTGAGATTAAAAAATATGACATACAAACCAGACTTATTAAAATTTTTCAAGGAAATGCAAGGTCATAATTCACATAAATGCAAGGTCATAGTTCACATTAATTGCAAGGTCATAGTTCACATTAAATGCATGTTTTTTATGTTTTGTCCTTACTATTATTATTATATATCTGGTTGTATTTAATGTGAAGTAGCTAGTTTAAACCGACTCCAAAAAACATTGCTCTTGAAAAGAAGTTTGGCTCTCAAAATATTTTTAATCGCCCTGCTTCTGATTTTTGTCTCTTTTGACTAAAGAGTTTGCTGATCACTGGTCTATTGTAATACATGACATCTGTGAGTTGGTCCATTGTAATATGTGGCACCTATGAGTTGGTCTATTGTAATCACTTAAGACTACATACAGGGAAAAACCCTGGCGCATTTTTAAGTTAATCGACTTTCACATTAAGTAAAAGATAATTAGTCTTATGTCAATACTTGAAGTTCTACATAAGCTTGACAACCTGTGGGGAGTATTTCTTTCAGACAATTTGATCTGAAGAAGGGTTTTGGGGGGGGGGGGGGGGGGGGAGAGAATTATCAGCACTACAATTAAGCATCATTGTAACCTTTCTTTCTATACCTATATCACTGTCAATGTAACTGTTATAAGTTGTTAAGACCAGAGCCAATAACTCTATGAATATCAGCTGAATATTAACTACTATTACCATTCCTCACAACTGTAATAATACAAACTCCAAGAATGCACATATGCACATATCGCTTGTTTATTTACATACAACACTTAACAGAATCAAGTTCACACCTGATGAATAACAGAATGAGGATTAAATAAAATTCAGTCACAATACATAAGAGAGTACCATGAGATCAAATCTTCCCAGCTGCTATCTTCATTCAATACACTATGGCTTCTCTTCTAGTTCCTCCTTATCTATATAGTTTTATCTATGTATCACTTTTGTACTCTGATGATTTTCACTCAACTGCAAATTAACATCAAACATTATGTTAATTAAAATCATCATCGCCTTTGGAAAGCTTTGGCAAAGTAGATCTTCCCTAAAGAATTTAAAAAAAAGGGGAAGACACAGAGTGTGTTAAGGCAGTGTGTTAAGACAAGAGTGTTAAGACAGACCTTAATTATAAATAACGTTGATTCATTAAATTTTAAAAAACAAAGTTTGGTACAAATAATTTCCACATTTATTATGGCCATGAGTTCAACAAGTATTTAAATTTAAAGCAAACATTTTTTAAAATGTAAATTATTTTTGTACATTTTACTTTCATCATGTGACACCGCAATTTAACACATAAACCCTTTGTATAGTCAAAGCATTTTATTGTAAGAATTAAGGAAACAAATAAAACAGCTATTGGAGTAAGAGAGATTTGAATGTGTGAGAAAATTCTGCAGATTACAGTTGTTTAGTGTTCGATGGCTCACATTCGTTTCTATGATAATATAGTGAGAATTGTTTTAAACTCCCCCTGTCTTCTGACAGATAGTTTGTTGGCTAACATTCTTTTCTATAACTATAATTATATAGTGAGAATTGTTACCAACTCCCCTTGTCTTCTAACTGATAGTTCTTTGTCGCTGACTCACATTCTGCCACTCATGGTTTCTTAATAATAATAATACTTAATTTGACACACTGTCCAGTTTTTTTCTTCTTTATTCATAGTACCGGTATACAAATATCCCAGTAACACTCCCTGAGGACTAACACTCCAGTCACTCTTAGAAATAAAGACATTATCAGTCCGCGAGTTCTCAATACTACTGCGCAGCAGAACTTAACACACTCACCACTATAAAGACAAATCAACATACCGACTATATCTCTACTAACTACAATGACTACATGAACTACCCTCCCCCACCCGATGTTCCCACATCATTTAAATTTAACTCACTTATTAATAGACCTAGTGAACAACTCATCCCTACTGAACAACTCATCCCTAGTGAACAACTCATCCTTAACCCATCAAGTTCCATCCACAACCCGACCATGTTAATAGTTATGAAAAAACAGGTCATAACAATGATAGCCGTTCGATTGTGTTTTTAAAAAAAATGAAATTACTTATCTTAACATTGTGCTTTTTAAACTGAAATTACTTTTCTTTACTTTGTGCTTTTTAACGGAATTTTTTAATTTTGTAGAAAATTAAATTGCATTTATTCAAAATACATTGTGTTATTATATTCTGTGGTGAAATAAGATATCTACAATTTTTAGAAATGTACATCCAGACAGGCAATAATTAGTTTATGCTTTTAGACAGAATCAGTAATAATTTGTTAAGAAAACTGAAACTTATTTTGAAATAAATCTGCTTTAAAAAAAAACTTGTGTTGGAAAATTGAAACAAAGAGCGATTTTGTCTGTAACTGCTGATCCCTCAAATACATGATGGAGCGGCAATCAACAAGCTTTGAATCTATTCAAAAGTTCAACGGAATGGTTCATTCAACAATCAAAGAAACACCAGCAATTCTTTAGTCAATTAAGGAGTGGGACCACTGCTTACAGGTAACTTCTACCTATCAACGTTCCGTTAAATTTACTGTTTCTGTCAACCATCTAACCAATTGAGCTCGGAAACAAATAAGTCATCAACAACATGGATTGTCTTGCGCACAAATCGGTCGGTGAAAACGACCGGCTTAGCCAAAGAAGCCTAGTTCTACGATCCGGTCGAAAAAGCACGCGAAGACTATGAACGCATTGGACTGCTCAACGAAAAAAAATGAATGTACCCATCCAGTCCATCCTAGAGCTCGGCACATCATCCAGTCCATCCTAGAGCTCGGCACATCATCCAGTCCATCCTAGAGCTCGGCACATCATCCATTCCATCCTAGAGCTCGGCACATCATCCAGTCCATCCTAGAACTCGACACATCACCCAGTCCATCCTAGAACTCGACACATCATCCAGTCCATCCTAGAGCTCGGCACATCATCCATTCCATCCTAGAGCTCGGCACATCATCCAGTCCATCCTAGAGCTCTGCACATCATCCAGTCCATCCTAGAGCTCGGCACATCATCCAGTCCATCCTAGAGCTCGGCACATCATCCAGTCCATCCTAGAGCTCGGCACATCATCCAGTCCATCCTAGAGCTCGGCACATCATCCAGTCCATCCTAGAACTCGGCACATCATCCAGTCCATCCTAGAGCTCGGCACATCACCCAGTCCATCCTAGAGCTCGGCACATCATCCAGTCCATCCTAGAGCTCGGCACATCATCCAGTCCATCCTAGAGCTCGGCACATCATCCAGTCCATCCTAGAGCTCGGCACATCATCCAGTCCATCCTAGAACTCGGCACATCATCCAGTCCATCCTAGAGCTCGGCACATCACCCAGTCCATCACTTGCACTTATGTTTTAGAATGCCAGGTCCACCATCATCTTTTTCCCCCTTTAAAAGGAACAAAAATCGTAGAAACACTTCTGTCACTTCAACTTTCTCGATTGCAACATACCTGCTCACCTCACTGGTCTGTCAATGTGTGACAGGAAATATGCCAAACGGGATTGAAAAATTTCAGGGAATTTATATGCGATTTATTTCTTATTGTTTTCTGACGTGACCGCCGCTAAAGCGTGACCGCCACTAAATCGTGACCGCCGCTAAATCGTGACCTGCATTGGGCGTCACAAACTGAAGCTACGCCACTGATCTTATGGAAAAAGCACTAGACGCTCTTGTGCCACGCTGTACCAGTGGTACTCTGTACTGGTAGCACTCTGTACTGGTAGCACTGTGTAGTGATAGCACTCAGTATTTAAATACTCTGTCCCGTTAGCACTCGTTACTGTTAGCACTCGTTACTGTTAGCACTCTTTACTGTTTGCACTCTTTACTGTTAGCACTCTTTACTGTTAGCACTCTTTACCGTTAGCACCCTTTACTTTTAGCACTCTTTACCGTTATTACTCTTTACTCTTAGCACTCTTTACTATTAGTACTCTTTACTGTTAGCACTCTATACTGTTAGCACTCTTTACTGTTAGCACTCTTTACTGTTAGCACCATTTATTAGCACTCTTTACCGTTAGTACTCTTTACTGTTATCACTCTTTACTATTAGTACTCTTTACTATTAGCACTCTTTACTGTTATCACTCTTTACTGTTAACACTCTTTACTGTTAGCACTCTTTACTATTAGCACTCTTCACCGTTAGCACTCTTTACCGTTAGCACCCTTTACTTTTAGCACTCTTTACCGTTAGTACTCTTTACTGTTAGCACTCTTTACTATTAGTACTCTTTACTTTTAGCACTCTTTACTGTTAGCACTCTTTACTATTGGCACTCTTTACTTTTAGCACTCTTTACTATTGGCACTCTTCACCGTTAGCACTCTTTACCGTTAGCACCCTTTACTTTTAGCACTCTTTACCGTTAGTACTCTTTACTGTAGCACTCTTTACTATTAGTACTCGTTACTGTTAGGACTCTTTACTGTTTGCACTATCTACTGTTAGCACTATGCACTGATAGCACTCTGATTACAGTTTTATAAATAGTTTTCTTGGTTTTTCTTGTAATTTTTTTACTTTTCATTATTTTATGACTACATTACGTTCGACATTATTTCATTTCTTTCTGTTAGTAATTCGATTCTTTCATTTAATAAAGATCCTAGATATTTGAATTGATTTACTTTTTCAAAAGTTTGGTTTCTAATTTTAATGTCTTCATCTTTCTATTCTTCTCTACTCAACGCAAGAGTGCTAACGGTGAAGAGTGCTAATAGAGGTTGATGAGTGATGTCTCTTAGATGAGCCACCATCCTAGGTTGATGAGTGACGTCTGTTAGATGAGCCACCATCAAAGGTTGACGAGTGCGGTCTACTCGTAGTACAGGGTCTTTGAACCCATGCTCAAATGTTTGACACAAACAAATAACCTTGCATCTCACATCAGTACCGGTATCAATCTACTGCTGAATATTTTAGACAAACAAAAAAGAAAATGTTCGTCAACCAGTAACAACCATGCCCATCAGAAAATAGCTGGTAAAAACCACTAGCAGTTGGTTTTAAAGGCACCACACTATTCACTCAGCGCCCTGGCATGCCCCCCCAAACTCCCCCCCCCCTTTTTTTTTGCACCCACTGTAGCCATCTAATCAAATCTAAGGGAAAAAAACAAATAAACAATTATTTGAACAAACAAAACACACAATTGCGAATTAAGAACAAGAAGTAAAAGACTGCGTTAGATGTCGTAGGTGATGACTGAAAAAAACACACAACCATATTCACCCCCCCCCCCCTTTCTTTTTTCAAGTTCTGATGACCAAATAAGGGGCTAAGGATAACAATTATTTAAGTTTAAGTGTCAACACTTTCTTTACGGTGAATACTTAAATGTGACTCAATAAATAAACGTCACATCGTTCATAAAAAAAAAAAAAGAATAAATAAAAAAAAAGAAGTAATTAGTGTATGTTTATTTTATAATTATGTTTAATGAACGAGACCATCATTTTTGGATTAGAAGATGTTTACCAATCAATTTGTATGTCGACTGTGTCATTTTGTACACGATAGTTTGATATAAAGTTCAGCATACTTTCAATGCGATGACGTCCTTGTGACATAAAACACCAGTAGACCAATTATGATGATTGAGCAATCACCCTACTCGCACCCAGTAAACTTATAAATTTATTTATGATCATGTCATTTAAATAATTCTAAACTTAATTTGATTTCCAATTAGCCTGTATTATGCATTTTTTTTAGAGAAGGCACACATAGACATAATTTCAGATTTGTTCACTAAAAATTAATATACGGTGGAAAATCAACAAGCAAGATTATTTATGTGGAGTGCTGTGATCTTCTTTTGGTAACTAGTTCGTAGCTCATTTATTATGGACGAGATAGTCTCGATCAGCTCCTTGGACCAGATGCTACCGAAACGCCCAGCGAACCAGATACTGCCCATACGACCGGAGCAAGGGATTATCTCGGATGAGCTGCAACATTATCTGAGCCTCTACTTTGTGGGCGTTTGGTGCTCGCTTGTCTCCCTTGTTGGTTACGTCACGAATATCATAAACATTGTTGTTTTTATCAGGTATTCGTATTTTATCTTTTAAAGTAAAATGTAAGAAATGGTAATTAAAGTAAAAGGGAAATGTAAGGAATGGTAATTAAAGTAAATGTGAAATGTAAGAAATGGTAATTAAATTAAAAGGGAAATGTAAGAAATGGTAATTAAAGTAAAAGTGAAATGTAAGAAATGGTAATTAAAGTAAAAGTGAAATGTAAGAAATGGTAATTAAAGTAAAAGTGAAATGTAACAAATGGTAATTAAAGTAAAAGGGAAATGTAATGAATGGTAATTAAAGTAAAAGTGAAATGTAAGAAATGGTAACTAAAGTAAAAGTGAAAGGTAAGAAATGGTAATTAAAGTAAAAGTGAAAGGTAAGAAATGGTAATTAAAGTAAAAGTGAAATGTAAGAAATGGTAATTAAAGTAAAAGTGAAATGTAAGAAATGGTAATTAAAGTAAAAGTGAAAGGTAAGAAATGGTAATTAAAGTAAAAGTTAAATTCTAAGATGTCGTAATTAAAAAGTGTCAGAGTCGAAAAGATCGTTTGATCTGAGATGTAACCATTGGCAGATGAGAATGTTTGAATCAATTGTGTTGATTTTTGTTAACACGTCTTTGTCCTATAACTTGTATTTTAGTTTTATTGTTAGTCCTTCGCATGTGATGATGACCATGGCTATACTTGAGGGAAGAGTAGCACTGTATTTTGTTTTAAAGTGAGGGAAATATGCGCAATTCGTCAGCTCACTCTCTTGTCCTTTCATATTTTTGATCCAATGGCAAGACTTGATCAAGACGAATGGGAGATAAGCTAGGATACAGTGGATGACCAATGGCAAGACATGGTCAAGACGAATGGGAGATAAGCTAGGATACAGTGGATGACCAATGGCAAGACTTGATCAAAGCGAATGGGAGATGGGCCATGTTGCAGTGAATGATCACCAGTGTTGCTCGTGTCTCACTGCGCTCCACGTCGCAGGAGTGAACTGATTTCATCGTAACCTTTCAGACAAGTTCTACAAGACAGTACAACATCTCACTATTCTCCCTCTCCATTTCAGACAAGGTCTACAAGACAGTACAACCATCTCACCATTCTCACTCTCCATTTCAGACGAGACCTACAAGACAGTACGGTACAACCATCTCACTATTCTCACTCTCCATTTCAGACAAGGTCTACTTCAAGACAGTACAACCATCTCACCATTCTCACTCTCCATTTCAGACAAGGTCTTCAAGACAGTACAACCATCTCACAATTCTCACTCTCCATTTCAGACGAGACCTACAAGACAGTACGGTACAACCATCTCACTATTCTCACTCACCATTTCAGACAAGGTCTACTTCAAGACAATACAACCATCTCACAATTCTCACTCTCCATTTCAGACAAGGTCTTCAAGACAGTACAACCATCTCACTATTCTCACTCTCCATTTCTGACTTGGGCGCAAACATTTGTACTTTCTTCCTTGGAATTGGAATCTTCCTGGTCATCAAAGAGATGAACATTTTAGTGGAGGTAAGAATGACGCATCAGACAATTCCCGAGTCTTACATTCTCTTTGATATCGCCAGAATAGTCAACATTACGGTAACTAGATTAGGTAATGTGCAATCAGTTGATTTCTTTAGATTAGGTAATGTGCAATCAGTTGATTTCTTTAGATTAGGTAATATGCAATCAGTTGATTTCTTTATATTAGGTAATGTGCAATCAGTTGATTTCTTTAGATTAGGTAATATGCAATCAGTTGATTTCTTTAGATTAGGTAATATGCAATCAGTTGATTTCTTTATTGATTTCTTTAGATTAGGTAATATGCAATCAGTTGATTTCTTTAGATTAGGTAATATGCAATCAGTTGATTTCTTTAGATTAGGTAATATGCAATCAGTTGATTTCTTTAGATCAGGTAATATGCAATCAGTTGATTTCTTTATTGATTTCTTTAGATTAGGTAATATGCAATCAGTTGATTTCTTTAGATTAGGTAATATGCAATCAGTTGATTTCTTTAGATTAGGTAATATGCAATCAGTTGATTTCTTTAGATTAGGTAATGTGCATTCTGTTAATTACATTTAGTATGATCAATTTAATCAGAGTAAATTAAACATTTGGCTGCCAGTGATCATGGATGTTGAATCTTTAATAGTTAATTGATTAGACCATGGTTTGTTTCTGTATTTAAGCTTGGGACATTTAAACATACAAGTTTTTAACTTATTAAAATTTTCTGAGCATATTTATTTGGAAAATTTAGACAATTTTTTTTTTACTATCATTTAATTGAAAGAAACCAAATGTCACTGCCTTGATTAACTCCCCAGATTGTGGACTGGCAGGACCTAACTTATGTCGCATGCAGCTGGCCTAGGGCAATGTTCATTGACATTTCTATGCTCACAACTGTCTTCATCTCCACTGAGAGGTGCCTCTGTGTCATCCTGCCATTTAAGGTCAAAGGTGAGCTGATTTTAAATATAGAAACAGCCTTGACTCCATCACCAGCCACAATTGTTCAGAATGATATTGCTGTAAAGTTTACAGTGTAAACTATTAACTGGGAGAAATTTTGTCAGTTTTAAACATTTGGACTATAAATAATGTCAGTTTTAAACATTTGGACTATAAATAATTGGAATTGAAATAATTTTATTGCTCTTAGTGAATTGCAATTCTTAAATCTGTTTTTATTTGAATATGCTGGAGATGAACCATACAATGCAAGCAGAGCAGAACATATTACAATTGTTCAAATATAAATTAAGGAATCATATTTCATCTGAATACCGTACACAAAATTCTCAAAAAAAAAAATTTCAATTCAGTCTAGTTAGTTAAAATTTTGAACCATTGAAATAAATTAATCGGTACTTATTATGAGTGCAGCTCACTATTGCGTTTTTCACAAGATGAAATTTTATAAGTCCATATAATTCTTATCTATTGTTTAAACAATTTTCTACCTTTGCCCTTAATGACTGCAAAATGGCTTAACGGTAATTATCTTATAACAAAGTTATAGTTATATTCATACTAGTAATAACTTCTAGTATGAATATAACTATAACTTTATACCTTTTACTATTATAACTATAACATTTTCTATTCGCAGGTCTTATTACAGTTTCTAGGGCCGCCAAGATATTGATCACCATTTACCTGTTCCAATTTTCCTGCTACATGCCCGTCTTTGTGACCAACGGGCTGTCGTGGCAACCCACCATGATGTACACAATGAATCATTCCACGAGTAACCTGAGACTAGACATATGGTTCGCACCAGGTCGTGTCCAGATTGAGACTGTCAGTAACATATTTAACAGCATATCTATCCCAACCATCTCCTTTATCACGGTGGTCACCTGTACGTACATCCTCATCCGAGCTTTAAGGAGATCAGCCCACTTTAGATCAAGGGCTGCAGCTTCTCATACCTCTACTGGAGAAATTTACCAAAGGAATGCTTTGAAAGAGAAAAATTTGGAGAGTGGAAGAGAAACACTGCCAGCTGCAGGCCTAGAGACATATGAGTCCAAGGACAAAGGATATATTTTATCAAGCAAAGACAGAAAAGTCGGGAAGCTGGTGACTTTGGTGGCCGTGGTTTTTATCTTGTGCAGCACGCCCCAGTTGATGGTAGTTTATGGCAGAAGGTTCCTCCCTGACCTCGACGTCAATGGACGGTATGAGAATTTCATGTGGACGGCTTTTGGGACTGGGTTCATAATCGGTGGTATCAATGCTTGTATCAATATGTTCATTTATCTCAATTCCAGCTCTAGGTATAAGACAGTTTTTAATGAGATCTTCTGTCGTGGGGATACTTAAAGAAGTCCTTTTTTTCTTTTTACACCTTAGCCATTTTGCTCAAGTCATATGAAAAGATAAACTGGAATCTTCTCTGAAATTTGATAATTTGTATAATATACTGCATGCTTATTATCTATGACATCTCAGTACAGAAGGAAAAATTTATCTGCAATCTTCTCTGAAATTTATTTTTTGCTTTTTACAGCTAGTAATAATATACTGTATGCTTATCATCTATGACATCACAACACACAGGAAAAAGCTTAGATCTGAAGAACATAGTTAAATGTTTTGTGCTCTGAACTTTGCCGTTATTAAATGTGTAAATTACAGAGAAATTTTGCAATTCACTTCATTAAAAAAACACTTTAAGAAATGTTGTTGTTGTTTTTGCTTCATTTTAAAAACATTTTTATATTTGCTTACAGCCAATAAAAAGAAACGCATTTCCTTGCAAGGAATAAACACTTAAGTCTATTTTATTGCCACTAATGTTTTTTCCCAAAAGTGACTATGACAGGTTTATCTTTCAACTTGTATCCATTGATTAATTTTATGGCTTCTCCTGCAGTAACCTCGTCTGAGAAAGAAAAATTTACAAAAACATTATCAGGATATGATCAGATTCTTTTGTTGATCCAAATTAATGGAACTGATTTTTTATTACATGGTACATATTCATTTTTAGGGCAGAGATAAATCTTGTTATAAAGTCAATATTTTTAAACTAGACAAATGTTAACACCAACATCTAAAAGTCTCTAAAGCGCAAAAATCAGCAATCATATATCATAGAACTTCACTCAGTGACTGAAAGAGTGAGTATTTCCTTTTGTAACAGCCCGAGGGAGCATGCTGGTAAATTCTGACAGTTTGGAAACAAATGAATTTTTATATCGTTCAGTTCTAGCTTTGAGGAAAAGATATTTTGTGAGCCATTAATTAAAAATTTCAGAATCCACTTATCTCGACCTCATTAACTCGCCAATCCTATTAAGTCAACGTTTTTGATGCGGAACCGCAAAATTCTCTGTTTGCCTTAGCATTTTCTCATCGGATATGTCGATTCTTTTATGTTGCCAAACCCTAATATCTCAAGCACAAAAGTGGGCCAAATTTGCCTCTTAACATCGGTTATCTCAATCCCCATAATTAATGGCCGGCTTTTGAACTCTGCAAGAAGAAATAGCAAACAACAAATCGTTGGATGGGACACGTTGCCCGTATGGAAGATCACCGGCTCCCTAAACAAATATTCCATGGTGAGCTCACGACAGGCAAGCGCTCCCAAGGAGGTCCAAAAAAACGTTACAAAGACTCACTGAAAGTGGCACTAAAGGCCTTCAGCATCGACACTACTAAATGGGGGGAGCAGACCGCCCAGGACAGAGTCAGGTGGAGATCAGTGGTCAAGATAGGGGCTAAATCTTATGAAGCCAGTAGGATGGCCACCATTGAGACACGCAGGCAAGCCCGAAAGAACATTATTAAAGTCACGACTGCACCAACTATCCCCTGCCTGCGGTGCCACAGACTATTCCGAGCACGTATAGGATTGGCAAGCCACCTACGAACCCACCGTGACCCACCCCCCTAACCGGATGACTGGATGGTCCTAGTCGTTTTGATGGACGAACAACACACAGACACAGCAAGAAGCAAGGTGCTTGCAAACGAAAGCGTGAGGCTTGCAAACAAAAGAGAGAGGTCATAGTACCTGTTCTATTTGTTGAAAACCCGCTTCTCGCAGAATAGGCTTCAGTGCGTTTTTACTTGTGGATTTTTTTTTAAAAAACAGAATCCGTATTTGAATAAACTGAAATGGGGAATCCAGAGCGAGAGAAAATAAAGCTCGCGGTTCTAGAGCTGAAAAATATTTAGCCGCACAAATCTAGAATTCCAGGATAATCCTGAAAAGTGGCACCTCACACATGCCTTTTGTGTTTAGAGAACATGTATGGACATTTTTTATAGCATGCCGATTGCTTCATCAAACAAATCGCGGCAACGATTGGTTTTGGTTATCTCGATCTTTGGTTATCTCAATGCTTTTTGGCAAACCCCTAGGCATACAACATAACCCGATTTTACTGTAAGTCCTTATTGCACGTGACTTTATTTTGTACATATTATAGTGTAATTATAACCAATATATATATGTATAATATCTACCTGGGAATGTTATGAAAGCTTGTCCCTTCATTCTTCCACTTAGGAGCTTGAATACAAGTTTGGGTTTGTGAACTGATTGGAAACTACCAAACAATGACACCAGGTCTTTCTCTGTAACTTTGCTGTGTAAATTCTTCACATACACAATCTGTCAGAGAATTGAAGTAAACCTACAGAACCAGGTTTCAAAACGCTTCAGATACTTTTTCTTATGAAAGTTTTTTTTTTCCCATTTAATTTGTTTATATTAATAAACCTTATTTGCTGTAGCTGCAGAGGTTTAAAAAAAACCCAAAGAATGTGATTAAAAATATTAAAATGGTTATTAATATCTATTTATATTTATTAATATCTATTTATATTTATTAATATCTATTTATATTTATTAATATCTATTTATATTTATTAATATCTATTTATATTTATTAATATCTATTTATATTTATTAATATCTATTTATATTTATTAATATCTATTTATATTTATTAATATCTATTTATATTTATTAATATCTATTTATATTTATTAATATTTATTTAAATTTATTAATATCTATTTATATTTATTAATATCTATGACATTTTGTTGTAAACTTCTCCTAGGATGATATAACATCATACAAGCTAAATCCTCTTCTCACAGTGTCCTGGTGCCAAGTGCTACATTTTAACGTTATTTCTAAGATGACTTTGAGATTTATACGACCCTTGACCCTTGCACACAATTTCAAGAGGTATTTCCAACCCAGTTAAAGTAAAAAACACAAGTGACAAATTAATATTTAGTAGGGGACACGGACCTAAAATATTGCTCATGAGCAAGAAACAAAATATAAAATAATATATACAATCACATTATTCATCTAATATTATATTTTCTTCAAGAAAATAATTTTTAGATACAATATTTCATTAATTGTTCTAGTTGAGGCTCAACTGTTGAGCGTTGAAAGCGTTTTTAATCAGGTGCAACTGTTTTAGTAATGACTGAAAAAATTTATATTTACAGCATTTACAGCACTTGAGATATACTTTAACTACCTCAATTATAAATCCGGCAGCTAATTAACTAATCATTTTCCTGATTAAGATTTTTTTTTTACATCTTAAAATTGCCAGTTTTTGACAGATCCTAACAGACATACAAAATTACCTTATTTGGCTCACCAACTGAATAATTCTGAAATTTGTCAATGGCTTTTATCTCATTAATTGTTAGCCTGTTATTTTCAATTTCTTCGTGAGTCAGCATCTGAACAGGAACTTCAATTTCTCTTAACATGTGTGTCCCATTATTTGTTTCAGTTTTAATAGAATCCATACTTTGAGAGAATTCATCTACTATTCTAGACCCTCTACATCCCTCAATAATGGAACAAGCATCATTATGAGCATCTGTGACCTCATTATGAGCATCTGTGACCTGGTTTTGAGAAATGTCATTTAAACTTTTTGGAACCAAGTTGGAAACACTTTTCTTGCCCTCATCTATCGAATTTTTATTACTTGCAACTGTTGTATCACTTATAATTAGCTGTGTGTCAGATGGTGATGGCAATTCTATGTTTAGAGGAGACATATCAACATGATGACTCAAGTCAGGAACATCACTAAATTCTTTTTCTTCTTCATCAGCTGAATTCAGTGACGAATAATACCGCTGTCTTTTTTCTAGCTTCCTCTTTTTCCTCCTGTCCCTCCTTGGCTCTCTTTCTCTTTTCCCATTGATCACATTCAAAATTTCTGGAATATGATTTATGGGATCATTTGGATGGGAGTCAACAAATTTCTTCTCAGTTGTGATAATGCTGGGAATTCCAGAATCTTGACGATATTTCTTGGTAATTGATCGATCCAGATCTCTGTCTTGCCTACTCAGTTCCAAAGCCCCTTGAAACCTGTCTGGAATCTGTAATGATTTTTCTTTCTCTGAAATTTTTCTTTTAATCTCAGATAGCCTCCCAGCCTTGTAATCTGGATCTGCTCCATATCGATGACCTGGTGTCTGTTATTACCAAGAAAAAAAAAAAAAGAATTGATTTTAGTATTTGGTGCCTGTCAAAATACTCCGTTGTGTGGTCGATACCCCTAAAGTATTTCTGGCAACGTTTTCTAGGTTCTCTTTAACACAGCAGAAGTCTGAACTAAGAATCAGGCACACCAAATACTAGAGGCAGCAACACTTTAAAAAATTGATACTCTTCAACTTTATTCTTGTTACTGGCAAGTCATCAATATTCTATTGCACACAGCACCCATCTCGGGTACTAACATTATCTTAGGCAGTGATGACTTAACATGAACTGACTTTCACTTGCCATACACACCTGAGCTAATGTACATCACTTAGAGCAAACTGTGAACTCCATTTGTACTAAATTTCAACTCAAACAAAGTGCTGTGTACTGCCCACTCATTCCTCAATCTCATACATTATATTCACTCTTGTTTATTATGGTTTTCCTGTCATTCAATCACAATTTAGCCACAATAATACTCCTAACCCACACAACTAACGGTAACAACAGCTTACCCTTCCAACAGTGATTCTTATACCTTGACTGCGACAATGAAGCCTATTAAATAAAAAAAACTTATTTTTTTAAAATAAAGTTTTACAAAATGTCAGAAACATGTTGCACGCAGTATTTGTACTGAAAATGAGATAATATAAAGGAACATGGAAACTTAATGTTACCTCAATTTTCATTTCCTCCTGTAACATAATTGTGATTTCCTCATCATCTAACCCACAGTGACGCAAGTAGTCAACTTTTGAATCCAGATCATTGACCACCTTGTAGTGTTCAAAGTTATGGATTCCAACCAACTTTTCAACTCCTGGGGCATGGGAAGTGGCAAGGGAGAATGATCTATGCTGAGAAAAATGGCTAAAAATAGAAAAAGAGAACAAATTAGAATTCAAGAGATCAATAAAATTTTACTTAAAGTTTTCCATAAAAGAAAATAAATAATACATCTTTTACAAATCAATACTTTTTGACAATACATAATATTTTTTTGTAATATGGTATGAAACTCTGTACACTATGAAGTTAATAATAACAAATAAAAAACACATTTTAAATCAATGTATGAATACAAATTATGTTGGAATAAGAACAAAATTACAACATCAGATTTAAATAACTTACTCGGCAAGAGTTATATCTTTTTTAACTTGACGTTGTAACAGAGTTTGTAAATGTCTTTCACTTGCTGTCTCCATGCCATCGATGCCATCAGATCCTTTGTTTTGGGATGATCCTTGTGGCATACGAACAACATCTCTGGTGTCATATCGCTTTGGATTCCCACTGAAAAAGGATGGTTTCTCAATAAATAATTATTAAAATTAGAATTTGATAATAATTTGTGAACTTGGCTTGAATCCAAATTAACAACTGACGTTAGTTTATATGCAAGTTGGGGCTAATGCTAAGAGATTGTCCCATGACATCATTTGCGTGTTTTGTTAAGTTGCTGTTTTATTATTATGTTGCTGATGACTTTAGGGTTCAGGTTAGGTTTAGGGATAGATTTAGGTTTCAGGTTAGATTTAGGGATACATTTAGGAAATTTTTCATTATTTTTAAACGTTTTATCTTTAATTTTACGGGTCACGGCAATCAAGTTGGCGACCATGGTAAAAAAGCGGGCCTATCTCCTCGCATTTACCCAAGTTAGTGCTTTAACTTTAAAATAAATATTTTAAAAATAAAAAAAATTGACAGGGCATACACTGCAACTTTTGCATTTACTTTAGTTTTTGGGGTGCAGAGACATTCTTTGTAATAATTTTTAAAATAGGGTTTGTAGAAGTTTTGCATAAATTGTTATTTAATTGTTTCTATAATTATATTATATGGTCATAGTTATAATGTCATCATAGATAGTATGGCTAATGGTCATGACAAATAGTAATACTGTTAATTATAGTAGTAGTGAGCAGTGGCGTAGCCAGGGTTAGTGTCCCGGGGGGGGGGGGGGAATTTTGCCACCCCTCACATGAAAAAACTCTGTAGTTAGCTGAAAAACGCCACAACTCCATATAAAGACAAGAGTGCCGCCTGGAGTGGAGCACCCCTCCTACGCTACTCTACTGATAATGATTTAAATGAGAGTTGAGATTGAGGGAGTTTGAGTTAATTCATTCTCATTCTGATTCATTCATTATCATTATTCAGTGAATCGGTGAGTGAATAACGGAATCAGGCTTCATCATGAACAAATGAATTAATGATTATTATATTACAAAAATATCACCAACGTCACCAAATAGCCCAAGTTTACCATGGCATTGTTGCTTGCACATTCTTTGAAATTTTATGATTCATTGTTAATGTTAAAATAAAAAATAATTAAACGAATTTGTAGCGTTTGTAGCTTAGTAAACAATGATAGATTTAGAAAGAAACTCTCTTATGTTTAGAGTTTTATTTCATTTGTATGATAAAAATAAACTTATTCCATTAGTAAATAAAATAGTTTCGTTAGTATTAAGTTCAACAAAATATTTCTGTATTAAATAATTTTTGATAAAAGGGGACAAAACATATTCAACCAATGAATTAAATTTTCTTTTAACAATAAGCACTGGGTAAAGAAACGAAAAATAATATGTGAAATTTTTATAAGAAGGGGAAGAAACTGTGATTAAAGTAATGGCAATTTGACTACATCTCTTTCCCCTGAAAATTTATTTCAATTTGATTATTGAAAACTTTTCTTTGTAACATTTTTCGCTGAAATCAAAACGATTTTTTTTGGGGTGGGGGGGGGGGGGATAAAAAAAATAATGTAAATTTAAATAAATAAAATAAATAGGTCTATATTGTAATCACACCTCTCATCGCATCCCAGATCCGACGATGTACTTTGTGATTGAGCTAGAGCTTTTGAATAAAGAAGTGGCTATTGGTACACGGGTATCAGAATTGAGAGGTGGCAGGTTGGGATTTAAAAAAACGATTTAAAGTTGGGTTTGTAAGACGAAATGAGGTATCAAATGAAAGATAATTGAATTTACTATACGTTTGAAATGTTAATTCTTCAGTTTGACTAAAATAAACTACCACAAATGACATCCGAATAGCATTGAGCTTAATGGTACCCGGTTGCGAATGGCGGCGCTGCGTGTATGGGTCCATTCTGACTAATGCTATTCGGATGTCATTTGTAGTAGTTTATTTAAGTTAAAATGAAGAATTAAGTTTACAAACGTATAGTACATTCAATTATCTTTCATTTCATTCTTCATTTGGTCTTACAAACCCAACAATAATATTTTAAATTGTTTTTTAATCCCAATCTCTCAATTCTGGTACCCGTGTGTTGTACCTATAGGTGCAGCCTCTGTTTGAATAACTTGCTAAAATTATTATTGTTATTGAACGTGCGTGTTAGTTGGTTGCAACGTCTGCTGTCATTGTCACCAATATTGACGACACGACGAGTTAACAACAGCCTTCAATTACGTTTATAAGGTTTATTTAAACAACAATATGTAGTCTCTAGGTCTGGTGTATTTCATCCATTTGTATGCACTTAGAGCAGCGGTTCTCAACCCATGGGTGGCGACCCCTTTGGGGGTCCAACGACCCTTTCCGAGGGGTCGCCTAAGACTATGGGTAAACACATATACTCTACAACATGAGGAACTGCACTAAGGGGTCGCGGCATTAGGAAGGTTGAGAACCACTGAGTTAGAGTGACAAAATCCCTACAATTGATATTGAATGTGGATGTTACAAAGTTTGATGTTATAACGGTTGATGTTACAAAGTTTGATGTTACAACGTGTGATGTTAATCTCCAATTGTTGCGATAATGTGTCGCTATTATTAATCACGTTCAATAAAGACTGGATGGTTTCGTCGCAAGCATTAAGGCTCGTTGTTCGGGACAAGCATTAAGGCTCGTTGTTCCGGACAAGCATTAAGGTTCGTTGTTCGGGACAAGCATTAAGGTTCGTTGTTCGGGACAAGCATTAAGGTTCGTTGTTCGGGACAAGCATTAAGGTTCGTTGTTCGGGACAAGCATTAAGGCTCGTTGTTCGGGACAAGCATTAAGGCTCGTTGTTCGGGACAAGCATTAAGGCCCGTTGTTCGGGACACGCATTAAGGCTCGTTGTTCCGGACAAGCATTAAGGCTCGTTGTTCGGGACAAGCATTAAGGTTCGTTGTTCCGGACAAGCATTAAGGTTCGTTGTTCGGGACAAGCATTAAGGCTCGTTGTTCGGGACAAGCATTAAGGCTCGTTGTTCGGGACAAGCATTAAGGCCCGTTGTTCGGGACACGCATTAAGGCTCGTTGTTCCGGACAAGCATTAAGGCTCGTTGTTCGGGACAAGCATTAAGGTTCGTTGTTCCGGACAAGCATTAAGGTTCGTTGTTCCGGACAAGCATTAAGGCTCGTTGTTCGGGACAAGCATTAAGGTTCGTTGTTCCGGACAAGCATTAAGGTTCATTGTTCCGGACAAGCATTAAGGCTCGTTGTTCGGGACAAGCATTAAGGTTCGTTGTTCCGGACAAGCATTAAGGCTCGTTGTTCCGGACAAGCATTAAGGTTCATTGTTCCGGACAAGCATAAAGGTTCGTTGTTCCGGACAAGCATTAAGGCTCGTTGTTCGGGACAAGCATTAAGGTTCGTTGTTCCGGACAAGCATTAAGGCTCGTTGTTCGGGACAAGCATTAAGGCTCGTTGTTCGGGACAAGCATTACGGCCCGTTGTTCGGGACAAGCATTATGGCTCGTTTTTCGGGCTGAGTGCGCATTTGCGGTGAGTATTGAATGCACATGCAAACATGTCCACTAAAAGATAGTCCAATTTTTTTCGCTGCAGCATCAGGCACAAATTTGGCTTATCCGCCTCTAAACACAACGATTTCACTGGGGATTTTTCAAATAAATTGTCCCTTCAATAATCCATAATATGAGTTCTGTTAATGTCTCGGACATCACAATTTAAACAAGAACATAATAACTAGGGCCGGCCTTAGGCCACTGCAACCTATGCGGCCGCAATGGGCCCAGCACTTTCATAGGCCCCGCCCCGAATTTATTTTCTAATACAAAATCTTAATTTTCACTTATTATCCTTATCCTCTACCCAGAATGGGCCCCGCGCAATCCGTTTTGCATAGGGCCCCGCAATTGTTAGGGTCGGCTCTGATAATAACAGCGTCCATTTATTATAAAACAACAGACAGTCATAGTTTCGTGCTATACTCATTGTTTCCTCATTTCATTCCTTTCTCTCAGTCGCTTGGACTAAGAAGACTTTGTACCAATAATGAGGATTTTTAGAAAAGGACGGAGTAAATGTTGATCTTTATCCGACGTAGATTGTATCCAGAGCCAATTTTAGAAGGTGCTGTCAGTCGGAATTAAAGGTATCGTCAGTCATGATTAGTTTAAAGTAACTCATTCTGACAGAGGTCATAGGTCTAATTTCATTTTAAATTTTCATCCCCACGAACTTATGGCTCGTTATCTGGTTCTTATAAACAGGTCCATGCATCTTCATTTTAGACCAGGTCACCAATCAGTTTTTTTTTTGGTTGGTATGTTGAAATGATTCAGTGAAAATTGATGAACATTTTCCGCCTTGACTTTACATAAATTAATAAATAAAACATATGCATTAAAAATATTTTTTTAAAGTTTATTAAAATAATCCTTAATTTAACACCCCTAAAACATGCATACAAGTAACGCACTTTATAAGAATCAAAAAAAGTGCTCCCGACCCAAGGCTCGTAATCGCATATTTTTTACGCCCCTGAACTGTAATAGTATTCTAATGACAAACCCACAGTTACACAGCAGATTAATTTCACCCCATATAAACACAATTTAAAAAAAAGCCAACTCCACACTAGGTTTCATTCGAAGAAATCTGCGCCACTGCCCAACATCCTGCAAACGAAATGCCTATCTTGCACTCGTCCGTCCGATACTAGAATATGGTGCGATCATCTGGGACCCATACCTCAAGCAAGACGTGGACAAGTTGGAGTGAATCCAACGTAACGCAATGCGCTTCATAGCACGTGACTATAAAACCACCACTCCTGGCTACGTCACTGGCCTCTTAAACAGATTTGACATCCCCTCCATCAAAGACAGACGAGAAAAGATCCGCCTAACATTCTTATATAAAGTGGTCATGGGGCTAGTGCCGTCCATCCCAGCAAACAATTATCTCACCACTCAGAAGCCATGTCGATTAATCAGAGCCAAATACTCACTGAACACTGACTTAACATCTGGCAACCCCATGAGCAATTACACCCGGAACAACAGCAAATGCTTCACTGTGCCTCGGAGTAACACAGTGCAACATAAACAATCATTCTTCCCCCGCACAATAATCGCTTGGAACCATCTGGACAATACCGCCGTGAACTCGACATCTATCGAAAGCTTCAAGGCTGCCCTGGCATCTGCTAGGAGCCGTTAGGACGGCAGCATAGCTTTCCCAACCGTTGCACATATCCCAATACATGGATGCAGCAATATACCCTACCAGAACCAGAACCACAACTATTTCAGAGAAACAAAAGAAAGTATTACGCACCATATGAACTTGCAATATGTAAAAAAAAAGAATCTCATTTAGCACATTTATCGGGCATTTTATTTCGTGAAATCAGCATGATAATATTTCGTTCATTTTCCATTTGAAAAGCAGGAAGAACTGATTTTTGGGTGTTGGGGGAGGGGCTGAAAATTTGACAGTAAGTGTTATCATCGGCAACAAGTCTATGTTCCAAGTTTCAGCTCGATATTTTGACTGGAAGTGCGTGAACGAGCCATCCGAAGATATTGCCATCCAGCCAGCCACCGTCAAAAGCGAAGTTTATATAAAGGATTTCAAAATGACAACGAAAATGCAGCACATGAATCCTATGACATCTTTTCAAAATGACAACGAAAATACAGCACATGAATCCTATGACATCTTTTCAAAATGACAACGAAAATGCAGCACATGAATCCTATGAAATCTTTTCAAAATGACAACGAAAATGCAGCACATGAGTCCTATGACATCTTTTCAAAATGACAACGAAAATGCAGCACATGAATCCTATGACATCTTTTCAAAATGACAACGAAAATGCAGCACATGAATCCTATGACATCTTTTCAAAATGACAACGAAAATGCAGCACATGAATCCTATGACATCTTTTCAAAATGAAAACGAAAATGCAGCACATGAATCCTATGACATCTTTTCAAAATGACAACGAAAATGCAGCACATGAATCCTATGACATCTTTTCACGGACCCCCCCCCCCCATTTTTTCCCCTTCCAGTAATTGGTTCCCTTGATCTAGCTATTAACTATGCCTGGGCACAGTTGTACCCAACATCTGCATACTCTCTACTCCAGATTTGATACGATTGTTTTACGCTAACAAAATTAGTAGCCCCCCCCCCCCCCACACACACACACACTAACACTCATACAATATATTGCTTGTTGGTCTTTACAACAATACTATGACAGCATAAAATAACTACATGATAGTACTTGAGAGCAATACTATGACAACATAAAATAACTACATGATAGTACTTGAGAGCAATACTATGACTGCATAAAATAACTACATGATAGTACTTGAGAGCAATACTATGACTGCATAAAATAACTACATGATAGTACTTGAGAGCAATACTAAGACAACATAAAATAACTACATGATAGTACTTGAGAGCAATACTATGACTGCATAAAATAACTACATGATAGTACTTGAGAGCAATACTAAGACAACATAAAATAACTACATGATAGTACTTGAGAGCAATACTATGACTGCATAAAATAACTACATGATAGTACTTGAGAGCAATACTATGACAACATAAAATAACTACATGATAGTACTTGAGAGCAATACTATGACTGCATAAAATAACTACATGACAGCACATGACATTTGATCTAGGGACAAAATGAATAACAAAAACTAATGACGTTAGTTGGATAGGTTGCTAGTACTTTTATACCGGCCTAAGAGTCAGAAAAATGCCAAGACCCTGACTCCACCGGCCTGAGTCAGAAAAATGCCAAGACCCTGACTCCACCGGCCTAAGAGTCAGAAAAATGCCAAGACCCTGACTCCACCGGCCTAAGAGTCAGAAAAATGCCAAGACCCTGACTCCACCGGCCTAAGAGTCAGAAAAATGCCAAGACCCTGACTCCACCGGCCTAAGAGTCAGAAAAATGCCAAGACCCTGACTCCACCGGCCTAAGAGTCAGAAAAATGCCAAGACCCTGACTCCACCGGCCTAAGAGTCAGAAAAATGCCAAGACCCTGACTCCACCGGCCTAAGAGTCAGAAAAATGCCAAGACCCTGACTCCACCGGCCTGAGAGTCAGAAAAATGCCAAGACCCTGACTCCACCGGCCTAAGAGTCAGAAAAATGCCAAGACCCTGACTCCACCGGCCTAAGAGTCAGAAAAATGCCAAGACCCTGACTCCACCGGCCTAAGAGTCAGAAAAATGCCAAGACCCTGACTCCACCGGCCTAAGAGTCAGAAAAATGCCAAGACCCTGACTCCACCGGCCTAAGAGTCAGAAAAATGCCAAGACCCTGACTCCACCGGCCTGAGAGTCAGAAAAATGCCAAGACCCTGACTCCACCGGCCTAAGAGTCAGAAAAATGCCAAGACCCTGACTCCACCGGCCTAAGAGTCAGAAAAATGCCAAGACCCTGACTCCACCGGCCTAAGAGTCAGAAAAATGCCAAGACCCTGACTCCACCGGCCTAAGAGTCAGAAAAATGCCAAGACCCTGACTCCACCGGCCTAAGAGTCAGAAAAATGCCAAGACCCTGACTCCACCGGCCTAAGAGTCAGAAAAATGCCAAGACCCTGACTCCACCGGCCTGAGAGTCAGAAAAATGCCAAGACCCTGACTCCACCGGCCTAAGAGTCAGAAAAATGCCAAGACCCTGACTCCACCGGCCTAAGAGTCAGAAAAATGCCAAGACCCTGACTCCACCGGCCTAAGAGTCAGAAAAATGCCAAGACCCTGACTCCACCGGCCTGAGAGTCAGAAAAATGCCAAGACCCTGACTCCACCGGCCTAAGAGTCAGAAAAATGCCAAGACCCTGACTCCACCGGCCTAAGAGTCAGAAAAATGCCAAGACCCTGACTCCACCGGCCTAAGAGTCAGAAAAATGCCAAGACCCTGACTCCACCGGCCTAAGAGTCAGAAAAATGCCAAGACCCTGACTCCACCGGCCTAAGAGTCAGAAAATGCCAAGACCCTGACTCCACCGGCCTGAGAGTCAGAAAAATGCCAAGACCCTGACTCCACCGGCCTAAGAGTCAGAAAAATGCCAAGACCCTGACTCCACCGGCCTAAGAGTCAGAAAAATGCCAAGGCCCTGACTCCACCGGCCTAAGAGTCAGAAAAATGCCAAGACCCTGACTCCACCGGCCTAAGAGTCAGAAAAATGCCAAGACCCTGACTCCACCGGCCTAAGAGTCAGAAAAATGCCAAGACCCTGACTCCACCGGCCTGAGAGTCAGAAAAATGCCAAGACCCTGACTCCACCGGCCTAAGAGTCAGAAAAATGCCAAGACCCTGACTCAACCGGCCTAAGAGTCAGAAAAATGCCAAGACCCTGACTCCACCGGCCTAAGAGTCAGAAAAATGCCAAGACCCTGACTCCACCGGCCTAAGAGTCAGAAAAATGCCAAGACCCTGACTCCACCGGCCTGAGAGTCAGAAAAATGCCAAGACCCTGACTCCACCGGCCTGAGAGTCAGAAAAATGCCAAGACCCTGACTCCACCGGCCTAAGAGTCAGAAAAATGCCAAGACCCTGACTCCACCGGCCTAAGAGTCAGAAAAATGCCAAGACCCTGACTCCACCGGCCTAAGAGTCAGAAAAATGCCAAGACCCTGACTCCACCGGCCTAAGAGTCAGAAAAATGCCAAGACCCTGACTCCACAGGCCTGAGAGTCAGAAAAATGCCAAGACCCTGACTCCACCGGCCTAAGAGTCAGAAAAATGCCAAGACCCTGACTCCACCGGCCTAAGAGTCAGAAAAATGCCAAGACCCTGACTCCACCGGCCTAAGAGTCAGAAAAATGCCAAGACCCTGACTCCACCGGCCTAAGAGTCAGAAAAATGCCAAGACCCTGACTCCACCGGCCTAAGAGTCAGAAAAATGCCAAGACCCTGACTCCACCGGCCTGAGAGTCAGAAAAATGCCAAGACCCTGACTCCACCGGCCTAAGAGTCAGAAAAATGCCAAGACCCTGACTCCACCGGCCTAAGAGTCAGAAAAATGCCAAGACCCTGACTCCACCGGCCTAAGAGTCAGAAAAATGCCAAGACCCTGACTCCACCGGCCTAAGAGTCAGAAAAATGCCAAGACCCTGACTCCACCGGCCTAAGAGTCAGAAAAATGCCAAGACCCTGACTCCACCGGCCTAAGAGTCAGAAAAATGCCAAGACCCTGACTCCACCGGCCTGAGAGTCAGAAAAATGCCAAGACCCTGACTCCACCGGCCTAAGAGTCAGAAAAATGCCAAGACCCTGACTCCACCGGCCTAAGAGTCAGAAAAATGCCAAGACCCTGACTCCACCGGCCTAAGAGTCAGAAAAATGCCAAGACCCTGACTCCACCGGCCTGAGAGTCAGAAAAATGCCAAGACCCTGACTCCACCGGCCTAAGACTCAGAAAAATGCCAAGACCCTGACTCCACCGGCCTAAGAGTCAGAAAAATGCCAAGACCCTGACTCCACCGGCCTAAGAGTCAGAAAAATGCCAAGACCCTGACTCCACCGGCCTAAGAGTCAGAAAAATGCCAAGACCCTGACTCCACCGGCCTGAGAGTCAGAAAAATGCCAAGACCCTGACTCCACCGGCCTGAGAGTCAGAAAAATGCCAAGACCCTGACTCCACCGGCCTAAGAGTCAGAAAAATGCCAAGACCCTGACTCCACCGGCCTAAGAGTCAGAAAAATGCCAAGACCCTGACTCCACCGGCCTAAGAGTCAGAAAAATGCCAAGACCCTGACTCCACCGGCCTAAGAGTCAGAAAAATGCCAAGACCCTGACTCCACCGGCCTAAGAGTCAGAAAAATGCCAAGACCCTGACTCCACCGGCCTGAGAGTCAGAAAAATGCCAAGACCCTGACTCCACCGGCCTAAGAGTCAGAAAAATGCCAAGACCCTGACTCCACCGGCCTAAGAGTCAGAAAAATGCCAAGACCCTGACTCCACCGGCCTAAGAGTCAGAAAAATGCCAAGACCCTGACTCCACCGGCCTGAGAGTCAGAAAAATGCCAAGACCCTGACTCCACCGGCCTAAGAGTCAGAAAAATGCCAAGACCCTGACTCCACCGGCCTAAGAGTCAGAAAAATGCCAAGACCCTGACTCCACCGGCCTAAGAGTCAGAAAAATGCCAAGACCCTGACTCCACCGGCCTAAGAGTCAGAAAAATGCCAAGACCCTGACTCCACCGGCCTGAGAGTCAGAAAAATGCCAAGACCCTGACTCCACCGGCCTGAGAGTCAGAAAAATGCCAAGACCCTGACTCCACCGGCCTAAGAGTCAGAAAAATGCCAAGACCCTGACTCCACCGGCCTAAGAGTCAGAAAAATGCCAAGACCCTGACTCCACCGGCCTAAGAGTCAGAAAAATGCCAAGACCCTGACTCCACCGGCCTAAGAGTCAGAAAAATGCCAAGACCCTGACTCCACCGGCCTAAGAGTCAGAAAAATGCCAAGACCCTGACTCCACCGGCCTGAGAGTCAGAAAAATGCCAAGACCCTGACTCCACCGGCCTGAGAGTCAGAAAAATGCCAAGACCCTGACTCCACCGGCCTGAGAGTCAGAAAAATGCCAAGACCCTGACTCCACCAGCAAGAGTCAGAAAAATGCCAAGACCCTGACTCCACCGGCCTGAGAGTCAGTAAAATGCCAAGACCCTGACTCCACCGGCCTGAGAGTCAGAAAAATGCCAAGACCCTGACTCCACCGGCCTAAGAGTCAGAAAAATGCCAAGACCCTGACTCAACCGGCCTAAGAGTCAGAAAAATGCCAAGACCCTGACTCCACCGGCCTAAGAGTCAGAAAAATGCCAAGACCCTGACTCAACCGGCCTAAGAGTCAGAAAAATGCCAAGACCCTGACTCCACCGGCCTAAGAGTCAGAAAAATGCCAAGACCCTGACTCCACCGGCCTGAGAGTCAGAAAAATGCCAAGACCCTGACTCCACCGGCCTAAGAGTCAGAAAAATGCCAAGACCCTGACTCCACCGGCCTAAGAGTCAGAAAAATGCCAAGACCCTGACTCCACCGGCCTAAGAGTCAGAAAAATGCCAAGACCCTGACTCCACCGGCCTAAGAGTCAGAAAAATGCCAAGACCCTGACTCCACCGGCCTAAGAGTCAGAAAAATGCCAAGACCCTGACTCCACCGGCCTAAGAGTCAGAAAAATGCCAAGACCCTGACTCCACCGGCCTGAGAGTCAGAAAAATGCCAAGACCCTGACTCCACCGGCCTAAGAGTCAGAAAAATGCCAAGACCCTGACTCCACCGGCCTAAGAGTCAGAAAAATGCCAAGACCCTGACTCCACCGGCCTAAGAGTCAGAAAAATGCCAAGACCCTGACTCCACCGGCCTGAGAGTCAGAAAAATGCCAAGACCCTGACTCCACCGGCCTAAGAGTCAGAAAAATGCCAAGACCCTGACTCCACCGGCCTAAGAGTCAGAAAAATGCCAAGACCCTGACTCCACCGGCCTAAGAGTCAGAAAAATGCCAAGACCCTGACTCCACCGGCCTAAGAGTCAGAAAAATGCCAAGACCCTGACTCCACCGGCCTGAGAGTCAGAAAAATGCCAAGACCCTGACTCCACCGGCCTGAGAGTCAGAAAAATGCCAAGACCCTGACTCCACCGGCCTAAGAGTCAGAAAAATGCCAAGACCCTGACTCCACCGGCCTAAGAGTCAGAAAAATGCCAAGACCCTGACTCCACCGGCCTAAGAGTCAGAAAAATGCCAAGACCCTGACTCCACCGGCCTAAGAGTCAGAAAAATGCCAAGACCCTGACTCCACCGGCCTAAGAGTCAGAAAAATGCCAAGACCCTGACTCCACCGGCCTAAGAGTCAAAAAAATGCCAAGACCCTGACTCCACCGGCCTAAGAGTCAGAAAAATGCCAAGACCCTGACTCCACCGGCCTAAGAGTCAGAAAAATGCCAAGACCCTGACTCCACCGGCCTGAGTCAGAAAAATGCCAAGACCCTGACTCCACCGGCCTGAGTCAGAAAAATGCCAAGACCCTGACTCCACCGGCCTGAGTCAGAAAAATGCCAAGACCCTGACTCCACCGGCCTGAGTCAGAAAAATGCCAAGACCCTGACTCCACCGGCCTGAGTCAGAAAAATGCCAAGACCCTGACTCCACCGGCCTGAGTCAGAAAAATGCCAAGACCCTGACTCCACCGGCCTGAGTCAGAAAAATGCCAAGACCCTGACTCCACCGGCCTGAGTCAGAAAAATGCCAAGACCCTGACTCCACCGGCCTGAGTCAGAAAAATGCCAAGACCCTGACTCCACCGGCAAGAGTCAGAAAAATGCCAAGACCCTGACTCCACCGGCCTGAGTCAGAAAAATGCCAAGACCCTGACTCCACCAGCCTAAGAGTCAGAAAAATGCCAAG
The DNA here is from genome assembly GCA_964017045.1 of Omphiscola glabra. Classification (NCBI taxonomy): domain Eukaryota; kingdom Metazoa; phylum Mollusca; class Gastropoda; family Lymnaeidae; genus Omphiscola; species Omphiscola glabra. Next base: position 5,437,992 of record OZ024801.1, on the reverse strand, counting down.
ACCCTGACTCCACCAGCCTAAGAGTCAGAAAAATGCCAAGACCCTGACTCCACCAGCCTAAGAGTCAGAAAAATGCCAAGACCCTGACTCCACCAGCCTAAGAGTCAGAAAAATGCCAAGACCCTGACTCCACCAGCCTAAGAGTCAGAAAAATGCCAAGACCCTGACTCCGTGTGCGTCTCATCAATAGTTCCATAAAAATCTCACCAATTATTCCATTCACGTTTCTGTATCCACCAAAAGAAGCGACGTTGTCTCCCACAATTTAAGAACCACCGAAAAGCAATTTCACTTCCGGGACCAAAGACAGTTGTGGCGGTTGGTCCCAAGACACGAACAACAGACGGACAAGCGGTCGTTGTCTCCCCCCCCCCCCCCCCCCTCCTTCCTCTCCTGTTTAGCTTTCAGACGATTGTGATTATAGAGACGGTCCTACCAGGCTAGAGAACATAACCGGGAGACAACTGATATGCTATCTATAGGCCTAGTTATTTAACAAAACTAACTTCCGTGTGGTAACCTGTTGCAGTATAGTTATGTATTGTGGATACCTACATAAGAATAACCACCCATCAAAATTTTCCATGATCATTGTGAATATGCGAGACGTTTCTATGGCCATTGTGAATATGCGAGACGTTTCTAAGAACTTTGGGAACATGAGAGACATTTTTATATTATTTATAATCTCTATATTGACAGAGGTTTATCGTAATGTAAATCTCTCTGGGCGTGAATGAAAAAAAATTAGATACTAATATTTATAAAATGATATGACTGTTGACTATTCTTAAGTCGCACTCGTTCAGGTTAAATTCCTTTTCATAGTCAAGCATATTTAAAAACACACAGCTCGCAAAACCACGCACGCCTGCCTATGGGCCAAATGTATGCTTCACGTCTATTTAAACCTGACCTGCCCTATGTTAGAGACATTCCCGATCGTGGGTAAGCCCAAAGGGGCTACAGAGACGCAACCATCTAACAGTCCAACGGCATTCAAACAAAACTCTCTAAGAGAGGGAGTGTGTGTTGGGTTAGAGAGTTCTTAGGTCTACATGATCTGTCGGAGAGCCCGCTTGTTACCAGATTAATTCACCGGAGTTATCTCGTTGTTTCTGTTTGGCAGGCGACAAATATTTCGCCGTGCGTGTTTAACATGATTGTGCTATCGACAAGATGTGGCTAGTTTTCATTGATTGGATTTACAGGATTACGCCATGTTCTCGTACGACTTTTTTTTTCAGTTGTAAAAACCTCTTTAGATTATGTGTGAACCTTAGTGCAACGTATCGTGGCAGTTTGACTATTTTCATGAATAAGTTAACCAATGAAATATAAGGGATGATAGATGTTAACTTCAAGACGTAAGAGTGGTCAAGGAGGTTCATCTGCAATGGAGACGAATGGGTTAGGACCTGAACCTCCTGATAAGGAACGTGATGACAATGAATCAAAGAGTGACCAACGGCTATCGCTTCTGGGAACACCAGTGGTCAGCGACATCTTGCGTTCCACTGAACAAATCGTTGTCGACAAGGTGGAGACCAACAGTACTGTGGTCAGAGGCTCAATATTGGCGGGTGCTGGCCAGAAGCCTGGTAGCTCATCACTGAAGGCTTTGCCAGGCTCATCTACATCACACACCGGAAATATTAATATAGAAAACATTAATCAAACAAATAATAAGGCAGGGAACAAATGTGAACTCACGAATGTTGACCGGGCAGTGGGTAAGAATAAGGAACAGGCAGTGGGTAAGAATACGTCAAGGTCCATTTCTAATACGGCGCCTTGTCCGCAGCCGTTGGTCCATAGCGAGCCACTGATCACAGGTCAAGCCAACCCGTCCATACAACAAGAGAATGGCAAGGACCCGGAGATTGACAAAGTTCTAGCTAGAGGCAGACGTCCTTTTGAAGTTGTCCTCAAGGGTGGCACCCCATGGGGGTTCGCTTTAAACGGCGGCAAAGGCACAACTACTCCGTTACATATATCAAAGGTAAGTTCTGTCAAATGATAATAAAAACAAGGCGCTTTTTAAACTGTGTTTTTAAACGATGGAGTAAAAAAACAAACAATTCCTAAACTGTGCTAACAGCCGCTAAACTAAACTATGTCATATCAAGAGACTTTGCTCCCTCCTTTAGGCCCCCCCCCCCACCAATCTCCCACTTCCATCGACTTCCACAGTCCAGATATCAGTTGTAACTGATAGAAGATAATGAGTCATGGCTGCTACTATCTTCATGCGTCCAGTGATAGAACATTACAACATATCTGCCACCCATCTCCACAGTAACGTACATTCCGCCTGCCACTGAAGTCATTTAAAGTTCCTAATTATTATTACCCGTACGATCAGTGGCGGAGCTAGCGTCGGTTTCAATCGGGGCGGCGCAAGCTTTTTGCCCCCGCCCAGGCACGATTTTTTTCTGCAGCTGGCCAAAAACTGCCAACCCTCAATATAAGGCACACAAAAATAAGTTCCCCGTGGGGCAGACCGCCCCCACTGCGCCCCCTTCATACGCCACTGCGTAAAATGTTTTGGTCGAAGACGAAATGTTATATTTAAAGAGTAAAACAATATATCTGAGAACTAATACATCGTATGCGTATTTAATAATATGGCATACATTGTATGTGAAGCGCATAATGTCCGAGTAAATCATTATGTTTCATACAATGTATAGTATTCATACAATACATAAGGCATTTTCAATATGTTGTAATATTCGTTTTAGAAAGACATCAGGTCATGCTCCGACATTATGTTGTATATACATATTACGTAATAACCTGGCTAACTTAAAAGACTCTTACTCTCCCCTTTCTATGATTTCATCACGTGACCAAAAAAATAGTAAATTTACAATTATGTAAAAGTATACACAGCAACAACAACAGACTAGTGTAGTCTTGGACAGCACTAAGTATCAGGTAGGAATAAAACATTTACAAAAGCAGTAGGGGTTGAACGATGAAAGAAGCCACTGCCATTTTACGATGTTTGCCTTTGGGGGCTTGTGTGTGGTAAACAAATCAGCATACCCGGGAGAAGTTGTCCCAAAAAAGATGGCAGCTGGACCATGAATGATGGCAGCTGGACCATGAATGATGGCCGCCGGACCATGAATGATGTCAACTGGACCATGAATAATGTCAACTGGACCATGAATGATGGCAGCTGGACCATGAATGATGGCAACTGGACAATGAATGATGTCAACTGGACCATGAATGATGTCAACTGGACCATGAATGATGGCAGCTGGACCATGAATGATGGCAACTGGACCATGAATGATGGCAGCTGGACTATGAATGATGGCATCTGGACCATGAATGATGGCAGCTGGACAATGAATGATGGCAACTGGACCATGAATGATGGCCGCCGGACCATGAATGATGTCAACTGGACCATGAATGATGTCAACTGGACCATGAATGAGGTCAGCTGGACCATGAATGATGGCAGCTGGACCATGAATGATGGCAGCTGGACAATGAATGATGGCAGCTGGACCATGAATGATGGCAGCTGGACCATGAATGATGGCCGCCGGACCATGAATGATGTCAACTGGACCATGAATGATGTCAACTGGACCATGAATGATGTCAACTGGACCATGAATGATGGCAGCTGGACCATGAATGATGGCCGCCGGACCATGAATGATGTCAACTGGACCATGAATGATGTCAACTGGACCATGAATGATGGCAGCTGGACCATGAATGATGGCAACTGGACCATGAATGATGGCAGCTGGACCATGAATGATGGCAGCTGGACAATGAATTATGGCAGCTGGACCATGAATGATGGCAACTGGACAATGAATGATGGCAGCTGGACCATGAATGATGGCAGCTGGACCATGAATGATGGCAACTGGACCATGAATGATGGCAGCTGGACCATGAATGATGGCAGCTGGACCATGAATGATGGCAGCTGGACCATGAATGATGTCAGCTGGACCATGAATATTGGCAGCTGGACCATGAATGTTGGCAGCTGGACCATGACTGATATTACGTTAATTTGATGGTATGATAGCACCGAGACTCGTGATGAAGAGGTGAGGGGGTGAACTGCACGAGATATGCAATGACAATGTGATGTGAGTGAAGAGGTTTGGGAGAAAAGAAAGGATAAGGACTAGAATGCTAGAAATGAAGAATGAATTGGAGACTTTAATCGATAAATTTTGGCACGAGATACTTAAGATTTATGTCATTTTTAGTGTACCATTTAAGAAATATACTTACAAAGTACCTAAACATACCATAAATATACCCAAAAACATACCCTAATCATACCCTAAACATACCCTAAACATACCCTAAACACACCCTAAATCAACTTTAATGTCATTATCACGAGCCCCATGCCTACAATCGTAATAATGATATTAAAAGTATGTGTATGTCAATGATAAATTTATGTTGTGATTCTTTTGTATAAACTGCTGCGGTCTCTAGAGTGCACAGACACATTTTTAGTTTTGCTTAAAGGTGTCGCACAAACATGTTAAGCTGTTAATCTTCATTTCCTGAATCACAAAAATTACACATTTAATTTACCCAATATTACACACTTCCTGTATACCCATACGCACACTTACATACACCCACGCCATTACAAGTGCCCGTAGATTCACCAACGTTATTAAACTCTCACAGCGTTGTGTATACCACACACCCAAACCTTTTACAAACACACAAGGCACCCCGTCTCACATCGCGGATCACCAAATATTTGCCATTCGATAAAACGGTTCTTTATACAAATATTTCTTTAGTTCCCACACAAGTGAGAGGACTGTATGGGAGCTAGTTAGTACAAGTACAAGTCATTACAATACAAAGACTCAATGTAAGCCCTCCGATTCGGCCTATTTAATAGAAGTTTTATCCTTGTTTTGTTTGAATTGAAGTTGTTCTTCTACAACATAATATATAAACATCTTCACAACCTGTCCAACATTCTACACATCTGAGGTTGAATTTGTTTTTATACAACATAATATATAAACATCTTCAAAACCTGTCCAACATTCTACTCATCTCAAGTTTCTCACAGGTTTTTGTGACAGACATCACCTACAAGTATACCCAGACATCACCTACAAGTATACCCAGACATCACCTACAAGTATACCCAGACATCACCTACAAGTATACCCAGACATCACCTACAAGTATACCCAGACATCACCTACAAGTATACCCAGACATCACCTACAAGTATACCCAGACATTATACTGGTCCCCTACACATTTGTTTCTTAGTCGCGGAAAATAATTCTAATTGTTTTGACGGAGCTTGGGTGATGAAAATTAATCCAATCTTAACTTCCATGTTCAATCAATCTTACCTTCCATGTTCAATCAATCTTACCTTCCATGTTCAATCAATCTTAACATCCATGTTCAATCAATCTTAACTTCCATGTTCAATCAATCTTACCTTCCATGTTCAACCAATCTTACCTTCCATGTTCAATCAATCTTAACTTCCATGTTCAATCAATCTTACCTTCCATGTTCAATCAATATTACCTTCCATGTTCAACCAATCTTACCTTCCATGTTCAACCAATCTTATCTTCCATGTTCAATCAATCTTAACTTCCATGTTCAATCAATCTTAACTTCCATGTTCAATCAATCTTAACTTCCATGTTCAATCAATCTTAACTTCCATGTTCAACCAATCTTACCTTCCATGTTCAACCAATCTTAACTTCCATGTTCAATCAATCTTAACTTCCATGTTCAATCAATCTTAACTTCCATGTTCAATCAATCTTAACTTCCATGTTCAACCAATCTTAACTTCCATATTCAATCAATCTTAACTTCCATGTTCAACCAATCTTAACTTCCATGTTCAATCAATCTTACCTTCCATGTTCAATCAATCTTAACGTCCATGTTTAATCAATCTTAACTTCCATGTTCAATCAATCTTACCTTCCATGTTCAACCAATCTTACCTTCCATGTTCAATCAATCTTAACTTCCATGTTCAATCAATCTTACCTTCCATGTTCAATCAATCTTAACTTCCATGTTCAATCAATCTTAACTTCCATGTTCAACCAATCTTACCTTCCATGTTCAACCAATCTTAACTTCCATGTTCAATCAATCTTAACTTCCATGTTCAATCAATCTTAACTTCCATGTTCAACCAATCTTAACTTCCATGTTCAACCAATCTTAACTTCCATGTTCAACCAATCTTAACTTCCATGTTCAACCAATCTTAACTTCCATGTTCAATCAATCTTAACTTCCATGTTCAATCAATCTTAACTTCCATGTTCAATCAATCTTAACTTCCATGTTCAATCAATCTCTTTCATGTTCAACCAATCTTAACTTCCACGTTCAACCAATCTTAACTTCCATGTTCAATCAATCTTAACTTCCATGTTCAATCAATCTTAACTTCCATGTTCAACCAATCTTAACTTCCATGTTCAATCAATCTCTTCCATGTTCAACCAATCTTAACTTCCATGTTCAACCAATCTTAACTTCCATGTTCAATCAATCTTCACTTCCATGTTCAACCAATCTTCACTTCCATGTTCAACCAATCTTAACTTCCATGTTCAACCAATCTTAACTTCCATGTTCAATCAATCTTAACTTCCATGTTCAACCAATCTTAACTTCCATGTTCAATACAATCTTCATTTCCATGTTCAACCAATCTTAACTTCCATGTTCAACCAATCTTAACGTCCATGTTCAACCAATCTCCACACAATGATTTTCTAAGTTAACATCATCATTGGATGCAGTCATCTAAATCTGCAAACTGTCTTCACGCTGAAAAATTGAGATTTTATCTAAACCCTCAGTTAAACTCTGTGTACTATATTCCTCGTGTTAAACATGGTCAGTCTATAGCTAACATTATTGTATATTAAACATGTGTGTCAGCACGGTCAGTCTCCAGCTAACATTACTATACATTGTACATGGATGTCACACAGTCTGTCAACACAATCTATGCACAGGTAGACAGGTGAAATGTACCATGCCTTCGAGCTCACGTCAATAAACAGTCATCGTGGATTAAAATGTTGAAAGTAATAAAACAGATAAATAAAGTTAATCTATATGAATGTAATTTTTTTTAGAGAGGTCGTATAGGATTAAAGACGAAAGTAACACAGTTTTTTTTTTAAAGCCCGGAGCACAATTAAATCTCTACTCTGAAAAAAATAAAAAAATTTCTTACTTACCGAAATTGGCCAAAACTTTTTTTGGTTGAAAATTGACATGACGTAAATGAGATCCGAAACTGTACACTTTTAACTTCACTTGAATCTTTTAAGGTCAACATGATAGGAAAATAAAGTTGCTCACTATTACAACTTCTATATAAGTCAAAGGTTCTTAAACTGTGTTGGCAAAGAGACGGAATGGGAATAAACTACGTCTAACGTTAAAAACAAATACTTGAAGTTTTAAAGCGTTTTTTTTTTTCGAAATGAAACAATGTGAAAAAATAAACAATTTGGAAAATGAAACAATGGGGAAATTTAACAATGGGGAAAATGAAACAATGGGGAAAATGAAACAATGGAGAAATTTAACAATGGGGAAAATGAAACAATGGGGAAATTTAACAATGGGGAAAATGAAACAATGGAGAAATTTAACAATGGGGAAAATGAAACAATGGGGAAATTTAACAATGGGGAAAATGAAACAATGGAGAAATTTAACAATGGGGAAAATGAAACAATGGGGAAATTTAACAATGGGGAAAATGAAACAATGGAGAAATTTAACAATGGGGAAAATGAAACAATGGAGAAATTTAACAATGGGGAAAATGAAACAACGGGGAAAATGAAACAATGGGGGAAATGAAACAACGGGGAAAATGAAACAATGGGGAAAATGAAACAATGGGGAAAATGAAACAATGGGGAAAATGAAACAATGGGGAAAATGAAACAATGGGGAAAATGAAACAATGGGGAAAATTAAACAACCCTTAAAAAAAGTTCGTATAAATCTTTAAAAAATGTAATATCGAGCGATTTGGGGGTGAGGGATGGGGCTGAACATTTGATAAAACGTGCATACAAGTAACATGGATACAAGTATCATGGATACAAGTATCATGGATACAAGTAACATGCATACAAGTATCATGGATACAAGTAACATGGTTACAAGTAACAGGGATACAAGTAACATGGATACAAGTAACATGGATACAAGTAACATGGATACAAGTATCATGGATAAAGTAACATGGATACAAGTATCATGGATACAAGTAACATGGATACAAGTATCATGGATACAAGTAACGTGGATACAAGTAACATGGATACAAGTAACATGGATACAAGTAACATGGATACAAGTAACATGGATACAAGTTACATGGATACAAGTAACATGGATACAAGTAACGCACTTATAAGAATCCCATTTAGTCCCCACTCCCTTCAAGGCTCGCCACCGCACATTTTTTTTCCACGCCCCAGAACTATATCAGTACTCTAATGATCCACCCGCTTTAACACTGCGCATTTATTTTACCGCTATTTCAGAAAAACAAAATAAAATATTGCGCACCAAAGGTACTTGCGATATTTTGTTTTAAGAATTTTATTTAGCGCAGTTATCGGGAATTTTATTTTATTTAGCGCAGTTATCGGGAATTTTATTTTATTTAGCGCAGTTATCGGGAATTTTATTTTATTTAGCGCAGTTATCGGGAATTTTATTTTATTTAGCACAGTTATCGGGAATTTTATTTTATTTAGCGCAGTTATCGGGAATTTTATTTTATTTAGCACAGTTATCGGGAATTTTATTTTATTTAGCGCAGTTATCGGGAATTTTATTTTATTTAGCGCAGTTATCGGGAATTTTATTTTATTTAGCGCAGTTATCGGGAATTTTATTTTATTTAGCACAGTTATCGGGAATTTTATTTTATTTAGCGCAGTTATCGGGAATTTTATTTTATTTAGCGCAGTTATCGGGAATTCTATTTTATTTAGCGCAGTTATCGGGAACTTTATTTTATTTAGCGCAGTTATCGGGAATTTTATTTTATTTAGCGCAGTTATCGGGAATTTTACTCCATGTTCCTCTTGAAAAACAGGGAAACCCGATTTTCGGTGGTTGTGTTGTGGGGTGAGGGTGGAGCTGAAAATTTGATAGAATGTGTTGTCATCTACGAGTCTATGTGCCAAGTTTCAACTCGATAGGTTGATATATATAATATATTGTGATTATCATCACTGCCAGCTTGTCCCATGCGTGGCTAGGACCATAGTATCTCAATTCACAGCTGTTGTTTTACTTACATCGCGTGCTTATCATCACTTCCAGATTGTTCCAGGAGGGAAGGCCAGCGACTCGGCCCTGGTCGAGAAGGATTATGTGCTCCGTATCAATGACGTTCCGTGTTCGGACGTCGGTCAAGCTTTGGATATTGTGGATACTGCATTTACAACGCTGACCATCACCGTGTTAAGGTAAGAGCAGATCTTTGTGTGGTTGCCGGATGTTCTCTGCTTGGGGGCAAATATTTTCTACACTCAGGGGCGGACTCGGTAAAGTGTCTTGGGGGGGGGGGTATGTGTGAAAGGAATGGGGGAAAAGGAATGCGCACTTCCAGTTGTTTGTAAATCAAATGAAACTGTCAACGCTAAAGGGAAGTCTCAATGCTGTCAAAATATTATAATGACCACCTATTGTTTAATCATTATAAAATTTGCCTAAACATTTTGCGAAAACGTTTTAGAAAGAAATATGTAGAGCACGATAGCAGCCTTCCATTTAATTCTTTAAAAAACATATTTTAGGACAACTAGCTCCCTCTTGCATGACTCAATAATTGAACTATTCACTAAGAAATCTCATCAATAAAATTCAACAATGACCTGCCATAATGACTATTGTGAACAATTGTGCCCAATGTGAAGGTCAACTGTGAATGGGATGCTTAGTTTCATGTTTACAATAGATTGTATTTCTTTTTTTCTCAGACTCAGCCCTAAGGAAACGTATCTTTTTTTTTTTTTTTTTTTTTTAATAGTTCCAATACCCTCATAAATAATGAAGCTACTTTCTACACGTCATTGATATTTAAAAGTCGATTTTTTACGACCAATGACTAACAGCTGATAGCCTTAACTATGGTTGAAATAGTTCTGAGTTTCCTAGTCTTACAACAGGGCCGTATCGATAGCTCTGATCATTATTTATTATAGCAAGATCGAATGTTATGATCGAACGGTGTTGAAATGTCTAGTGAGGTTTGAATTTGGCTGAACAATTCACAATGTAATCAGTACGTGAAAAGCGAAACAAAAATTGTAATATATTAATTATCGACCACCCATATATCACACATTGTAAATGTTCACGTTTGAACTTCTTGTGTACGACAGTAATGTAATAAAAACTGAAATTGTTCAATTGTTGCGTGGTTTAATTGATAACTTGTAGCGTGGGGGACGTTTTCCTGCGTCAAACTTATATACAAACATTGACACAGATCTACCTAATGCCATGACGCTTGAATGGTCGTGTCCACCGGCTTCAACTGTCACGTCTACCAGCTTCAACTGTCTTATCTACCAGCTGCAACTGTCATGTCAACCAGATTCAACTGTCATGTCTAATATTTTCAACTGTCGTGTCTACGAGCTTCAACTGTCATGTCTAATATTTTCCACTGCCATGTCTTTGCTGGTCAGAAGAAAAGAGACTGCTCACTGTCGTCTTTACATGTCTGCTTTACCTGGTTGTGTGCTCTAAAAGCGATGTAAAGTGATACCATCCATGTAAAGTGATACCATTCGTGTAAAGTGATACCATCTATGTAAAGTGATACCATCCATGTAAAGTGATACCATCCATGTAAAGTGATACCATCCATGTAAAGTGATACCATCGTACTTTACACGGTGGTCCTACCATGCTCACTCAGCACTTATGCAACGCATGTTAAGGGGTCAAATGTACAGCCTGAACAACGACCAACACGTCTGACACTAGGCAGACGACACAACATAGGGACAAACAATAAATGTCATCATAATGTCCTAGGAAGATGTCGGGGACAAGGGGCGGAGTTGTCGTCCCGAGCGTCACCCGTGTGTGTGAGTTTGTGTTTGTGTGTGTGTGGTTTTTTGGCGGGTGGGGGTGGGATGGCTACACTATTTTCGTTCCACTCATATGAGTTTCTCATTTTAGATTAAATTTTTTAGGGAGTGAGAATTATAAAACATAACAAGATGAGAATTATAAAACATAAGAAGATGAGAATTATAAAACATAACAAGATGAGAATCATAAAACATAACAAGATGAGAATTATAAAACATAACAAGATGAGAATTATAAAACATAACAAGATGAGAATTATAAAACATAACAAGATGAGAAATATGATTTTAAAAATAATGATTTTTTGGGGTAATCCAAGGTCAAAGTTTATGCTTAGACGTAAGCAACATTAACTTTAGGAGTAAGGCAATCAGAACTATATGCGTAACTCATAAGGCAACAAGAACTATATGCGTAACTCATAAGGCAACAAGAACTATATGCGTAACTCATAAGGCAACAAGAACTATATGCGTAACTCATAAGGCAACAAGAACTATATGCGTAACTCATAAGGCAACAAGAACTGTGGGAGTAAGGCAACAAGAACTATATGCGTAACTCATAAGGCAACAAGAACTGCGGGAGTAAGGTAGCAAGAACTGTATGCGTAACTCATAAGGCAACAATAACTGTGGGAGTAAGGCAACAATAACTATAAAGGCAAGGCTAAAATAGCTACAGTTCTCTAGGCTCAGGATTCTGAAAGTTTGTCCCAGCGAGTTTTGGCTCCATGTAAACAATGCGTCAGTCACGTGGTCGGGATATCAAATATGGCGGTTTGTGGAGAACGTCATTAGCAAATGTTGAGAGCCGCTGGATCTGAGCAAGTTTTCTCGGTGGACACGCAGGCTTTTGTGTTGTTGATGGCAGATTTGTATGTGGACATACACCTGCTGGACATCAGGGGACAGATTAGGAGATGTTAGTAGTGTGGGTGGACAGAAGGGGAGAGAGAGAGAGAGGTGGGAGAGAAAGAAAGAAAGAGAGAAGGGAGAAATGAGAAACGATTTTGGGGGGGGGGGGGAGAAAACGGTTGAGGATTCTAGAAATAGAAAAGAGTGGGAGGAGTTATCTCAAACAATAAGAGCAACGACATGCAGTGTGTTTCTGCAACGCTGACCGGTCGACATGAACAACGTGTGAGCGTGTCCTAGACCTGCATGGGAAATATTGGAGGGGTGGAAGGGGGCGCTGCGGGCTGTGGAGACCAAGAAATAAAAATGTATTTGCGTTGTAGAAAAATTTAGGCAAAACTCATATGGTAAAAAAATATTGTAGGAAAGAGTAACATAAAGAGTAACATAAAGAGTAACATAAAGAGTAACATGATACTGAAAATAAAAAAATAATTAAATCAATGCGTCAGATTTGTAAAACTCTATAATATTAGAACACCCCACTCCCCCCCCCCCCCCTTTTTTTTTTCTTCTTTTTACCATGACGTCATTTTCCGGGTTCGGGGTCCTTTTCTCAGAAACAGTTTGGATTTTTTAGCCCAATTTCCCACATCTCACTAATATAAGGGAACATAAAGAGGACAGCCGTTTATTAACACAGTAATGAGTTTTACTCACTCTTACGTTAATCTTCATGGTGTTTGCTTTGTTAGTACAAACGTTTTAGTTGGACTAATTGTCAGTACGTGCACTTTAGGTGGACAAATTGTCAGTGCGTACACTTTAGGTGGACAAATTGTCAGTACGTACACTTTAGGTGGACAAATTGTCAGTACGTACACTTTAGGTGGACAAGTTGTCAGTGCGTACACTTTAGGTGGACAACTTGTCAGTACGTACACTTTAGGTGGACAAATTGTCAGTACATACACTTTAGGTGGACAAGTTGTCAGTGCGTACACTTTAGGTGGACAAATTGTCAGTACGTACACTTTAGGTGGACACATTGTCAGTGCGTACATTTTAGGTGTACGCATGTGATCAGAGTATGTTATACCCGCCCCTTTATACCCGCCCCTTTACTTGTTGCGTTTTGTATTCCAATGTGGTAAAGTATAGACTGTTTTCATTTCTCTTTTAATGTGGTGGACTTTGTACCGCGCTTCGAGCCTTTGGGGATGAAGCGTGTTTTTCAAATAAACTTTATTATTATTATTATTATTGTTGTTGTTCGCTGTACACAATACATAAGAACAACAAAACCTAAACTTGACAATCATAGTACTGTTGTGTCAGTCATGTCAATGTTGTGTCATCATGTCAATGTTGTGTCAGTCATGTCAATGTTGTGTCAGCCATGTTAATGTTGTGTCAGTCATGTCAAAGTTGTGTCAGTCATGTTAATGTTGTGTCAGTCAGATAACAGATGTTGCGTATGTTCATCGGTAGTAACTGTCATGCTTATCTGGGAAGGAAGGCTATTGTCCTAAACTAATAAGGGAGGCTATTGTGCTAAGCAAGGAACGGATGCCACTGCGCTAAACTAGGAAGAAAGACTATTATGCTACCCATTAACATGTAATTTAGTTGTACGTTTTTTGCAGAGACTGATTGAATTTATAATTATTGGAAATTCCCGATATGTCTTTATTTCTTTTATCCATTGTTTCGGTTTCGTGGACGTAAAATATCTCTTATATATACTAGCGAGAACCCGGCATGCGTTGCAATGCCACTCAATGAAAAAAGTGTCTGTGTTTTAATTAAGTTTTAAAGTTATTTTTAATACAAAATATTTATTGTTTTTTCCGTCTGGTGCGTACACAAATAAATTAGATTTTTTTCGACGCGTGAGCAGGCAACACACAATTGTCCACGTGAGAAGCATGGATTTTAAAAATGTAGTCCACACACTTGTAGCCATTGATCCACCCATACAGTAGCTCTGTTTAAAATTATATTTATATAGCTCAAATATTAATTTTTCTTTTAAAAAGACCCCCGGCCCTCAACGAAAAATTGTAAAATGGTTTCACAAACTGAAATGTCGCTTATATTTGATTCATTTCCATCTACCCATGCAATAGCACTGATTGAAATTATGTTTATATGGCTCATATCAGAAAAAAATAACTTAGAAACCCCCGTCCCCAAAAGGAATATTTAAAAATGGATAAGCTAATTTAGAAATATTTGCTGCGCACAACTTACCTAAGTTTTATCGCAATCGGATGAATGGGATAGGAACGCATACTGAAATTATCTTAAGTTCATAAAAGGGGAAAAAAATAATGTAGTGCCCCGGTAAAAGGTGTGTAATAATTCAGAAACATTTGCGGGCGTGTGTACAATAAATCACAAAATTGTCATCTCTTTTGGATTAATGGTATAGAAGCGCATACGGGACATACATACATACATTAATTTTTATATGTTAGATATAGTTTACCGAATAAAGATCACTTTTTCGCAATTATTCAAGGATGAATTATGTCTGTCTGTCTATCTGTCTGTCTGTCTATCTATCTATATCTATCTATATCTATCTATAGCTATCTATATCTAGCTATATGTATCTATATCCATCCATCCTTCCATCTATCCATCTATCTATTCATCCATCCATCCATCCATCCATCCATCTATCATCTACCTTTCTACCTATCTACCATATACCTCCCTGCCTGCCTGCCTACCTATCTAGCTACCTACCTACCTACCTCTCTATCCTACCTACCTATCTACCTACCTACCTATCTATCTACCTATCTATCTACCTATCTACCTACCTATCTACCTACCTATATATCTACCTACCTACCTACCTACCTACCTATCTACCTACCTATCTATCTACCTATCTACCTACCTATCTACCTACCTATATATCTACCTACCTACCTATCTACCTACCTACCTACCTATCTACCTACCTATCTACAAATCTATCTACATACCCACCTACCTACCTACCTATCTACCTATTTATCCATCCATCTATCTATCTACATATCTATCTATCTATCATCTATCTAACTGTCTATTTGTCTGTCTGTCTTTTTGTCTATCTCTCTATCTAATAAAATCTCTATTTTGGAAATTAAATTTTCACTTGTGTAAAATGATTGGGTTTTGATATTGATGGGTATAATTATGTAAATGTATTGACGTTTTGTTAACGTCATCGATTTTCTTAATTGGTAAACATTTGTTCATATGTAAAATGAGAATATAGCATCTATTTTTTACAACTGTCTTTGGATTGAAAGATATTGTCATCTAAGTAAAAATTATAAACTCAATTTCCTACCCCCGATATAAATGTATCGAACAAGGTTAATTATTTATCAAAGTCATTCTGATGCTTATCTTGTGCTACATTGGGGAGAAATTTATCGTATTACCCCCCCCCCCACCCCCAACACACATTGTCTTTTAAAAAAAAATCATCAACTGCATTGTAACTCCTTTACTTATGCAAAAAGAATTTTATTGCATTTAATATACTTTGTTCTTATTACGATGAGTGATAAGTGCATTTAAAAATGCTATTTGGCTACATAGTTTTGCTGCACCAATTGAATTAAACGGCATATTCTTATTAAAATTATTTTTAAATGTAATTTTACTACTTTAAAAATTTCCTACAAGTTTTTTTTTTAATGAATGAAAAGTAAAAACTTATTAAATGTTAAAAATACAAAGCTAAATGTGTATTTACGTTTAAGCAATTTAAAAAAACAATCATTTCAATTAATTAATTTTACTTTGAGAAGGGTGAATATACATAAGCAGTTTTGTCACGCTCTTTCATTAAATCAGAGAACTTTTAGCTTTGGCTAAATATGCAAGTCGCACTATGGCCCATGACGTCATTTGCGTGATTATTTAGAACTAATTAATTTTAATTTTATTTCGCATTATTTACAACGCACTAAAGAACGCACTAATAACAACTGATGTTTAGGTTTTCCAGATAAATGTGATTACTGTGTAATTGTAATTCTTTTATCATGTTTTTTTATTTAATATTTTTTTCATAACTTTCAAACGCATATAAAATGCTTAAGATAGTTCCTTAGTTTTTTCGTTAAATGTATTTGTAATTTATAATTTATACTTAAACTTTTCCTAAAATAAAATTCCTGTAAATTTATTCGATTTACGTAAAAATAATAGAATATAACTATGATGGTTTTTAAGAGTGCGAACTTATCAAAATAATATCGGTTTTTAAGCGTTATGTCAGCATAGCTCATTCTTATATATATTAGCCTTCTGGTGTGACTAGTAAACTGATACAACGTCCATTTCCGGCTTCTTCCTAATTAGCGAATTTGGTATTGAGAGTATATTAAAACTAAGTATAAACGTTTGAACGAAAGTATGGTTCAATAATGAGTTCAATAGCGCGCAAAATATAATTCCCCATAAATACCCTAAATGATGTATATTTTTTGTTATATAACGCATCTGCGTTTGGTGCGTAATATATTCTTTTCGGAAAATGAAATCGTCTCAATTTAAATATGGTTTAAAGAAATATTCCGTTTAATAGTTTTTGGGACATGACATCAGATTATTTAATATAATTCATGGGCGTGAAATACAAAGTGTGCATTGACGTATCGTCAGGGGAAAGGGTGTAGCGAAAATAGGGATTCTGAAATGTTCGTTACTTGAGTTCATGTTTTGTCAAGTAGCTTTAGTAGATGGGAAGTTCACGCATTGCTGTCGCCAATGTTTGGCGGGCTATATCTAGTTACAAAATTTTGATCCTTGAATTCTGGGATCACGTGACATTGACAAAAACGAACGATTGGAATACGTCACTAACGGGATTGTTATCAATAGATTTTAATGAGAATACTTTAATTTCTATTATATTATTAGAATATTGATTTATTGAATTGAGGAAGTTTCTGATTGAAATAAAATGAATACTTAAATATTTTAATTCAGTTTACAGTAATTGTATTCTTTGCATGAAAGACAAAAAAGTGGGGGGAACAATAAGGGACAGAACAGTTCTACCTTAAATCGAAACTAATAAGCGCTGTTAATTCCCTTGATCTTAAAAAACAGACCGTGGCTGAAAAATAATGCAGTTGGTAACAACAATTAAGTGCTTGTTAAGTTCAGAGAGAAAACAGTTGACCGAATGGTTTATTGCAGTGATCCTCAAAGTAAGCGGTATGAATCATGTCATTGTCTCTTTTACCTGCTAACTCTCTCTCTCTTTCTATTTCTCTCTCTTTCTCTCTCTTTGTGTTCGTCTAAAGTCCCAAATATCTGTAGGTACAGCAAGCAAGAACACATTTGTCTTTTGTTATTATCTCCTTAATATCTGCATCAAATCCAACATCCTGTTTGTTAACCTTACCTGCGCAGTCCTCCTTGTTTTATAGCGATCTTCGATTTCCATCTTATTTAATTGATTCATTTTTATTTCTAATCATTTCCTGTTAATCTCAAAGACAAATTCTTTGATTTCATGGGTCACTTCTGTAGTTAAATATGTCCAACATTTCCTGTAGACTACATATCTATAAAACAAAGTAGAAGAGCTCGTCTCTGTCCTGTAGACAACAGTTTTGATAAAAACTCTTAAAAATTTTACACTGTTATATTACATTTTTATCCATGTTAAACTGTTATAATAAATTAGTTATCCGTTACACTGCTTTATTTAGTTATTCATGTTACACCGTTATATTAAATTAGTATTTCATTGTACACTGTTACATTTAGTTATCCTCTAGAGGGGTTGTGCAAACTATTATCCTGAGAATGCGGGTGATGGGATAAGATGTGAGTGGGGAGAACGCTAATCATAAATTTTTAGTCAAGGTGGCGTTGGGCGGAAAAGTTGAGAACCTCCCTTTATTGCACTTCTTTTTTGATTAAAAATCACTTTAATGAGAACCACAAAAACGCTGACGTGGTCACGTGGCGTTGGACATTGCTTTGGAAGTTGCTAATTAATCAACCCAATTAGTGTGATAAACAATCAGCATTTATTAATCGTATGGTTGCTAGATACATGACATGACACTCTTAGGGTCGTTGGATACATGACATGATACTCTTAAGGTCTTGGATACATCACATGATACTCTTAGGGTCATTGGATACATGACATGATACTCTTAGGGTCGTTGGATACATGACATGATACTCTTAGGGTCATTGGATACATGACATGATACTCTTAGGGTCATTGGATACATGCCATGATACTCTTAGGGTCGTTGGATACATGACATGATACTCTTAGGGTCGTTGGAAACATGACATGATACTCTTAGGGTGGTTGGATATATGACATGATACTCTTAGGATTTAGGGTCATTGGATACACGACATAATACTCTTGGGGTGATTGGATACATGACATGTAACTCTTAGGGTAATTGGATATATGTCATGATACTCGGGTAATTGGATACATCCCATGATACTCTTGGGGTCATTGGATACATGCAATGATTCTTGGGGGTCATTGGATATATGCCATGATACTCTTGTGGTCATTGGTTACATGCCACGATACTCTTGGGGTCCTTGGATACATGCTATGATACTCTTGGGGTAATTGTATACATGACATGATACTCCAAAACTTATAAGGGTCTATGCACTTAGACTCCAATAGACACCATGATTTCACCACCCAAAGCTAGAGAACCCCTCACCTCTGTCACAACTTCAGGCGACCTTCAATACTGGAGAAAACGAAATGAGGTCAACTCATGATTATGGCAGCTGAGGAATGACCTAGATAGGCGCCATGCTGATGGTGAAAGGAGGGCGGCATGGATTTCAATATTTGATATTTTCAAAAGACTGTTGGCGTGGAAGAACGCAGCCGCCAAGAAGAATGTACCAACTCTCTGTATTTCATAGGAGGCGGGTCTAGACGCCAACTCTCTGTATTTTATAGGAGGCGGGTCTAGACGCCAACTCTCTGTATTTCATAGGAGGCGGGTCTAGACGCCAACTCTCTGTATTTTATAGGAGGCGGGGGTCTAGATGTCTGTCAAACGTTAGAAGTATTATGGCGTCATGGGCAAAGAGTCGTACACAAGAGATGGGACGTTTGGACAAAGATTTGTACATTAGAGTTGGGACGTTCACATTTTAAAAAAAAGTAAAAAATTGTGTAAGCAATGAAACTGTATAATTGAAACTTAAGAAAACTGCTGTAGGACGTCATGGAAAAATATTTGTTGAAAAATAAATTATTCAGAAATCTCACAGTCTCAATAAGAACAATAAATGGCCATTAAAAGTCTTTATAAATATTTATTTAAGAAATGTGTCTGTACCAGCCATAGACATGTTTTGTAATATCAATATAACTACGTCTGTACCAGCCATAAACATGTTTTGTAATATCAATATAACTATGTCTGTACCAGCCATAGACATGTTTTGTAATATCAATATAACTACGTCTGTACCAGCCATAAACATGTTTTGTAATATCAATATAACTACGTCTGTACCAGCCATAAACTTGTTTTGTAATATCAATATAACTACGTCTGTACCAGCCATAAACATGTTTTGTAATATCAATATAACTACGTCTGTACCAGCCATAAACATGTTTTGTAATATCAATATAACTACGTCTGTACCAGCCATAGACATGTTTTGTAATATCAATATAACTACGTCTGTACCAGCCATAGACATGTTTTGTAATATCAATATAACTACGTCTGTACCAGCCATAAACATGTTTTGTAATATCAATATAACTACGTCTGTACCAGCCATAGACTTGTTTTGTAATATCAATATAACTACGTCTGTACCAGCCATAGACATGTGTTGTAATATCAATAGATATACGTTTATACCAGCCATCAGGGCCGGACTTAAACTTACTGAAGCCCTAATCTATATAAAGTTCAGAGCCCTCCCACCCCCCCAACACTCACTTATTTTTGTACAGTTTTAAATGATATGCGTTGGTCAAATAAAAAAAAGTACATATATTTAATAAAAGGCTTTATATTTTAGTCTTTTTATTTTATTAAAAATGTAATTAAGAATATGAATACAGATTACAGAAATTACTCTATTATATAATCTTCTAAAAGGTTCTAAGCTACAACTAGAACCCCCCCCCCCCCCCCCCCCCGGACCTTGATTTTCCAAAAGCGAAGTCATCGTCTAAGCCATTTGAAAGATTTGCTAAATTTGTATACACATGATGGTAAGTGCAGACAATTTGTCTGGATACAAATTCGCTCTCAAGCTCATTTTGTATTCTCTTTAGCTGTGAAAACGATATAATGATTTGTTACCATTAAAAAACAGGAATGGTAGAAATATTGCTTCAACATTATTTGTAAAACGAACTCAATTTTTGTCTGGAGATAAGATTTGATACAAGTCTTCGTGTTGGAAATGTCCTTTTTGGGGGGATATTCTGCTTTGCATAGCCACGAGCCTGCCTCATTTTACCCATGAGAGTAAAATATCAACGTTTTGAGGATACTGTTTGCAATTAACCTATCTACTTCTTAGCGTACCTTTACCCCTGAAACTTCAAAAACAAATAGAAAATGAAAAAAATATTTGCTACATAATTTTTCGGACGTTGCTCTTCTAGTTAAATTTTCCCCAAGGATGTCTGTGATATGAATGAAGGAATTCACTGGATGTCTGTGACATGAATGAAGGAATTCACTGGATGTCTGTGACATGAATGAAGGAATTCACTGGATGTCTGTGACGTGAATGAAAGAATTCACTGGATGTCTGTGACGTGAATGAAAGAATTCACTGGATGTCTGTGACATGAATGAAGGAATTCACTGGATGTCTGTGGCATGAATGAAGGAATTCACTGGTTGTCTGTGACGTGAATGAAGGAATTCACTGGATGTCTGTGACGTGAATAAAGGAATTCACTGGATGTCTGTGACATGAATGAAGGAATTCACTGGATGTTTGTGACATGAATGAAGGAATTCACTGGATATCTGTGACGTGAATAAAGGAATTCACTGGATGTCTGTGACATGAATGAAGGAATTCACCCGAAATTGGAGAAATCTGTTCACATCCACCAGATGCAGCTCCATCATTGGCTTGTTTTCTTCTCAACCTATTTCTTTTCACTGTGGACTTGAATTCTACACCAGGCAGTCTTGATTTAAATTCTTTTTTATTATCTTAACAATTTTCTGGCATAATTGTAACATCTTGAGCAAGTACAAAACAATTAAAATAATGTCCAAAATATATTGTAATACATAAGTTATGTTAAAAGAAATAATTGCAATGAAAAAAGAACTTAGATACTGTCATTAAAAACATAGAAACGTAGCCAAGAGAAGAATAATAGGGGCTTCAGCGCTGGAAAGAACAGTTAATCGGTTGGTATTGAGATTCCCCTTAGATATAGTGACGTCATGAGATGTAGTGACGTCATTAGATGTAGTGACGTCATTAGATGTTTTACCCTAGTTAAGTTAGTGACAAAATATACAAATGTATAAAAAGAAGAAACAATAGGGAAAATATACTTACTTAAAAGATATTTTGAGGCAGATTGTGAGGCCCTGAAGTGTAGTTTATTGAAAGGACCTGCAGTTCATTTGGCTTATATGTAAATCCACCACTACCAGTCATAGACATTTTTAAAAATATAACTTTAAATAAACGTATTCAATTATCAGCATGATCCTATCTCGCACAGCAGGCGATAGTAAAATATCATAATAAAAAATGAAATGGAAAATCACCTTTAAAAAAAATCTCCCCGTTCTCATCCCTCCTCCCATTCCCTTGTTCATAATCTTGTAGAGTTGGCAGGTGCCCAGCCACAAGGTAAAATTTTAAAGGTATCGCAAACCAAGACTTTCTATTTTGGACCATTTTTCTTGTTGACGCTTTGACGTGAGAAAAGTGTCTGAAGTATAGCCGGATGTTATCTAGAGACTACCAGTCCAATTTTTTGTATCAACAGTTCTATATGTTACCATTTGATGAACATTATAAGTATCAATAGTGAATATTTTCATCTGAAGATTATGTGAAAATGGTGTGAAATATTATTGTTAAAAGTATGTTATGAAATTTAAATAGCCGATTGTTTCGTAAAACTCATGGGAATATCGTCTGCATGTATTCTTGTACATGTATGATGTGTTTTAATTAATTACCAAACTTTAACAAACATTACCGGCCTAATGTGCTTCTGTGGTCCCCTTATTGGGAGTCACTTCCCTTTGTTTATGATAGATTTAGGGTTCGGGTTAGGGTGAGCGATAGAGGGACCAGTAGCGTGCAATTACCCATTACCGGTATGTACTATCCAAACTTAAAACAGAACGTTTGTGAAGTGTAATTTTCTGAATGACACAAGTCCCATGGTGAGTTGAGTAATCGGACATTCAACACACTGCCAACAAAGCGATACACATTGGCCAGAGTTTTTGACATGACCAACTAAACCAAGCAATGTGACGCATTTGTTACCTGAGATATTGTGTTTCAAAATACCAAAAACATGGCGATTTATATAAGCATGTTGAAGTGTTTAAATACTCAAAATTAAACAACCGCTAAAAACAAAGTTTTTCGTATAAATTCTTTGAATGCATTTTTATTATTTTGTTTTATATTTATATTCTAATGACCCACCCGCTTTTATAACGCAGATTAAATTCACCAACTATTTCAGAAAAAAAAATAATAATACGCACGAAACGCATTTGCTATATTTTTTTTTAAAAAGAATGTCATTTAGCGCAGCTATCGGGAATTTTATTTTATCAAATGAGTGTCATCATATTTCTTTCATCTTCCCCTTGAAAACAGATTTTTGAGGGTTGGAAGGGGAACTAAAAATTGACAAAACATGCACAGAAGTAATGCACATTTTAAAAATACCAATTAGTGCCCCCCCCCTAACCTTTTTTTTTCAAGGCTCGTAACCGCACATTTTTTCCACGCCCCTGCACCATATTAATATTCTAATTTGCACCCGCTTTTACACCACAGTTTTTTTTCGCCAACAAACCCACATGCGAAATTTAAAAAAAAAAAAGAATCTCATTTAGCGCAGTTATTGGGAATTCCATTTTATCGCCCCCTTGAAAAAAAAGGAAAAACTGATGTTTGAGGTTGGGGCTGACAATTTGATCGAATGTGTTGTCATCGACAACGAGCCTTTGGGCCAAATTTCAGCTCGATAGATTGACGGGAAGTGGGTCAATTAGCCGTCCGAAGATTTTGCCAGTCCACCACCTACCCAGCGAGCCAGCCAGCCAGCCATGAACAAAAGCGACGTTAATATAAAGGATTAAAAACAAATATGGCGATTTATGTGTTGAAGTTGAAGGTTAAAAACAAGTCTCCTTTGTATAAAAGTTTTCACGATGTCAAATATTTGACACTTTGAACTAGATGCCGGGTTAGGAGAGTCAGTTTTTAGGCACACATGAAAGGGTGGGGTATGTGGTTTGAATGTGATAGAAAAGAGAAAAAGGAACCGACAATAGCACTTACTCCACTTGTGTCCGACAATAGCACTTACTCCACCTGTGACAAGTCCATCAAAAGTCCGTTTGTTTATTGACATTTATTTAATTTTTTATTTTGTTTGAGCGACTAGTGATATTTTTAATTAATTTTTCTTTTAGACTGTTATTAATTTACACTAGGAGGATTTGATTAATTTACTCTTTTAGACATTGATTAATTTACTCCATTAGATTTTTGTTAATTTACTCTATATGACTTTGATTAATTTACACTATGAGGCTTTGATTAATTTACACTATGAGGCTTTGATTACTTACTCTGTGAGGCTTTTATTAATTTATTATGTGAGGCATTGAGTAATTTACTCTATATTAACATTTAAAAACTAGATATTTAGTTATCAAACAATTATTGAATATTTTCTATGCCCCCGATAATAAGGAGCCATATTATCGCTGTACACGTTTAAATAGTCCATTGATACTGGACCTTAGTATTGCCTTAGCATTTGAAGGCCAACATCACACAGCCTATGAGCGTGGGAAATGTCTCGGGTCTTGACATTTTTTAGCGATAATTTTCTTTAAATGGTAAATCTTTCGTCTTGTGGAAAAAAATATTCCACCTTATCGTCAAATGACATCTGGGCGGATGTCCATCGGTCTGAATTACTTGGGTCTAGGTTGTCGTTAAGTTATCCACGACTGCTCACTATGCTGCTTGAATGACCTCCTTTGTGGAATAGATATGTAAAATCAAGTTTAAAATGTGAAACAGTTCTGGAATAATACCAAAGACATTGCACTCATTTTGTCTTATAATTGTAAATAATACCAAAGACATTGCACTCATTTTGTCAGAATAAGTCAAGTCAACGGCCTACTTTGCTCGCGTGTAGCGGGAGTTGTCACTGTCGGGGCTTACAATGTGATCGACAGAAGTCAGAAAACGTTCATCCCCTGGGGTTACCGTCAATACAGACATTCAGAGGTGTTTGGCCTAGTTGTGGGGGTGGGGGTTGGTGTTGGGTTCAGGCAGCTAGGGCGTAACTGAAAGGTGGGCTATAGATGACAGCTATTTGCAAAGCCGTCGGCTGCATTTGTCATACGCTCTTATTAAAAATGTCGCTTGTGAAAACAAAACTAAAGCAGTCAGAAAAGGATTAAACAGATTTAGCTCGTTGGAATACTCACAGTGGCTCCTACGAACAGTGGCTCCTACGAACAGTGGCTCCTACGAACAGTGGCTCCTACGAACAGTGGCTCCTACGAACAGTGGCTCCTACGAACAGTGGCTCCTACGAACAGTGGCTCCTACGAACAGTGGCTCCTACGAACAGTGGCTCCTACGAACAGTGGCTCCTACGAACAGTGGCTCCTACGAACAGGGGCTCCTACGAACAGTGGCTCCTACGAACAGTGGCTCCTACGAACAGTGGCTCCTACGAACAGGGGCTCCTACGAACAGTGGCTCCTACGAACAGTGGCTCCTACGAACAGGGGCTCCTACGAACAGTGGCTCCTACGAACAGTGGCTCCTACGAACAGTGGCTCCTACGAACAGGGGCTCCTACGAACAGGGGCTCCTACGCACTGGGGATCCGGCACGCTGGGGTTCCTACACACTGGGGATCCGGCACACTAGGGTTCCTACACACAGTTTATTTCCCACAGTGGATTCTACACACAGGGGTTCCCACACCCAGGTCTTACTACTCACAGTGGATCCTACTCACAGGGTTCCAACACACAGGGGTTCCTATACACAAGAGTTCCTACACACAGAGGTTCCTATACACAGGGTTTCCTACACACTGGGGTTCCTGATTCCTTTATGCTGGGGTTCCTTGACATTTGGAGATATAATAAACTAGGGTGTTCAATTTTGATACCGCTGTTCAACACATCCCGACACCCAGACATCAATACATCCAGACATCAAGACATCCAGACATCAAGACATTCAGACACCAAGAAATCCAGACACTACGACATCCAGACATCCAGACATCAAGACACCCAGACATCAAGACACCCAGATATCAAGACACCCATACATCAAGACACCCCGACATCAAGACATCCAGACATCAATACATCCGGACATCAAGACATCCAGACATCAATACATCCAGACACCAAGACACCCAGACATCGAGACACGAGACATAAAGACATCCAGACATCAACAAATCCAGACATCCAGACACCCAGACATAAAGACACCCAGACATCAACACATCCCGACATCCATACATAAAGAAACCCAGCCATCAAGACACCCAAACATCAAGACATCCAGACACCCAGAAATCAAGACACCCAAACATCAGGACATCCAGACGACCAGACACCAATACATCCAGACATAAAGACATCAAGTCATCCAGACATAAAGACATCAAGACACTCATACATATAGACATCCAGACACCAAGACATCCATCCAGACATCCCGACACGATGACATAAGGCATCCAGACGCCAAGATATCAAGACATCCCGACGCCCAGACATCAAGACATCTAAACATCAAGACACCCAGACATCCAGACACCAGGACATCCAGACATTCAGACATCCAGACATCCATCTGTCTTAATATCACATTCACCTAATTTGTCTTAATATCACATTCACCTAATTTGTCTTAATATCACATTCACCTAATTTGTCTTAATATCACATTCACCTAATTTGTCTTAATATCACATTCACCTAATTTGTCTTAATATCACATTCACCTAATTTGTCTTAATATCACATTCACCTAATTTGTCTTAATATCACATTCACCTAATTTGTCTTAATATCACATTCACCTAATTTGTCTTAATATCACATTCACCTAATTTGTCTTAATATAACATTCACCTAATTTGTCTTAATATCACAGTCTTGGATATGTGGAAAGATAGACAAGTCATTTTCTACTATGAAGAGAAGTAAAATGAAATCTAAATACAAATTAATAGAGCTAAACTTAATGCACAGGAATTCGAATATGCACATTTTCTTTTTAATCTATGAAGATGCATCATGTGCATGATGTTATGGCTGACCAAACAGTAACATCCAACAAAAGCATTGACGTCACGTCTGACGTATGATGCGCTATCCCACAACCCCCTCCCGTCCCCCGTTAACACGTATAATCGTACGACATTTCTGGGTTGTCCTAGTGATCAGAACTGAGAACCACTTATATAATATTCGTTTCCCATATTATTACTGTCTGCTGTTAGTGCATACTCGTGACCAGGTGGCCATGCCAGTTAGGGTTCTGTAATAGGTTATAGTGATCTAGGTCAGCATGACATTGGATACTGGACAGGTATATCAGACGATCCATTGGGTTGAGGGGGGGTGAAATGGGGGCGAAATTCGATTGCTAGCTGGTCAATGCTTTAATCAGACTTGGCGCCATTCTATTATTACAAGTCATGCTACTGAATGGGGCACACTAGAACACGTTCTGTTTGAGCCGAGAAGCTATCGACGAGTCACAGCAAGGAATGTTTAAAAGCCAATGGTTGGAACATTCAATATGAAAATAATAATAATAATAATAAAGTTTATTTGAAAATCACGCTTCATCCCCAAAGGCTAGAAAGCGCGGTACAAAGTCAACCATATTAAAAGAGAAATGAAACAATCTATATGTTACCACATTGAAATACAAGACGCAACAATACAAAAACTACATACGAGCATACACCCATTCAAAGTCTTTCATCCCTTGCAACCATAAACAACACAAGCCAATATACATCTAGGACAGCGGTTCTCAACCTGTGGGTCGCGACCCCTTTGGGGGTCGAACGACCCTTTCCCAGGGGTCGCCTAAGTTCATCGGAAAACAAATGTGCGGAACTGTATTACAGGTCGCGGCATTAGAAAGGTTGAGAACCACTGATATAGGAGATAATAGCTAGCTGGACAATATGGTAGACAACAACACCACAGCAGGTGTTTGCAAAATATATGTGTTTTCAAATCGGTTGTTGAAGGACTCCAGTGTCTGGCTGTTTCTGAGAGCTACAGGAAGGGTGTTCCAAACTGTTGGGCCAGCAAATGCGAAAGTGCGCCTTCCGTAAGTCTCAAGGCGAATACACGGTATCGAGAGTTTGCCACTATCAGATGAGCGGATTTGTCTAGTGGGTACATAAGGCGTCATGAGCGCTTGGGGATAGGACGGCGCCAGGTCATGCAAGCATCAGTTCGTCCCAATTACATCCTATATAGGGCTTAGATCAGTACGTCCCAATCACATCCTAAATAGGGCTTAGATCAGTACGTCCCAATCACATCCGTAATAGGGCTTAGATCAGTACGTCCCAATCACATCCTTAATAGGGCTTAGATCAGTACGTCCCAATCACATCCTAAATAGGGCTTAGATCAGTACGTCCCAATCACATCCTTAATAGGGCTTAGATCAGTACGTCCCAATCACATCCTTAATAGGGCTTAGATCAGTACGTCCCAATCACATCCTAAATAGGGCTTAGATCAGTACGTCCCAATCACATCCTTAATAGGGCTTAGATCAGTACGTCCCAATCACATCCTTAATAGGGCTTAGATCAGTACGTCCCAATCACATCCGTAATAGGGCTTAGATCAGTACGTCCCAATCACATCCTTAATAGGGCTTAGATCAGTACGTCCCAATCACATCCGTAATAGGGCTTAGATCAGTACGTCCCAATCACATCCTTAATAGGGCTTAGATCAGTACGTCCCAATCACATCCTAAATAGGGCTTAGATCAGTACGTCCCAATCACATCCTTAATAGGGCTTAGATCAGTACGTTCCAATCACATCCTTAATAGGGCTTAAGAAAAAGAAAGAAAGGAAAAAAAATTGTTAACAATTATTTTAAATTTATTATTACTATTTTTTTGGTTGCAAAGTTTCACCATCGAACTGTTTGTGAATGTAAAATGCGCTATTAAAACTGTGAAATGAAGACAAAAGTAACTATATTAAAACGTTTAATTTAAGCCAATACTTCTTAAAGCCATGATCACGTGGTATATCTTGAACCCTATATATATATAGATGACCTCATTAAATGTTTGATCAATATGAGCTTTTAAAATGACGTCTTTGGTGTTGAAGCAGTTTATGTGATTGAACAAAAATATATCGGCAATACAATTATCTCATTCCCAAAATTTTCACGCAGCTTAAAATCTGAAAATTCATTCAGGAAATTCTTTGGAGCAAATTCTTTGGCTTCAAAGTTGTTTCAAGTGGAAGATTTCTTCCACCAGATGAGTTTCAGAAACATCAGAAAAATATTTCCTAGAAAAGACAATGCAAGAATTTTTAATTCCAGCTTCAGGCAACAAGAAGCTGACAATAACTGCAATCTCTTGAAATGCTGTGAAGCGTGCCGAGTCCCGCTATAACAGAATCAATAATGTGGTAAAAAAAAAAGTTACTTGTGTAATTTATCTGGTGCAGAGGACGTGTTGGAATCCCCGGAGACGCTCCCTTGCTTGCCTCGGCCTCTGCACGGCCCTGCTACTCACACATTTATTGTAATGGCCACATACCTGGGCCTTACACGGATGCCTCGGCCTCTGCACGTCCCTGCTACTCACACAGGTATTGTAATGGCCACAAAACTGGGCCTTACACGGATGCCTCGGCCTCTGCTCGACCCTGCTACGCACACATTTATTGTAATGGCCATATACCTGAGCCTTACACGGGTGCCTCGGCCTCTGCACGGCCCTGCTACTCACACAGTTATTGTAATGGCCATATACCTGAGCCTTACACGGGTGCCTCGTCCTCTGCACGGCCCTGCTACTCACACAGCTATTGTAATGGCCACATACCTGAGCCATTCACGAGGGTTGAGTTAACCGCGAAGCCAAAAGTGCTGATCGAATAGCCTTCACTGCAAAACGTCGAACCTGTATCGACACGATTCTAAAGAGATCGAACCATATTGATTTTTGTTTTCAACCAAAGATTCGATTTGAAGTCATCGGTACCAGTATTTAAAATGAAAAGTTTGGACCAGGGGTTCTCAGATTGTTTAAGTGTCAAAATTATTTAAATTTGAATCGAATTATCCCTTGGGGTTTGATATAGCAAGCATGGAAAAGAAAAGCTTTAGTTAGGTCTGAGTGGAAGGAAGTGGTGAGGCAGGCCAAAGACCTACATGGGCTGTAGCGCCACAGTGATGGATGGAAGGATTTATGAAATCAGCTATAGGGGATTTATTTAAGCCATCCCTTTTCTTTTAACCCGACCCCCCCCCTCCGGATGCGTGATGTACTTTAAGAGAGGCCCCTTGACAGTGCTGGTATAGTTTGAGAACCTCTGTTTACATAATGATCAATTTACTTCGTGTTTCTTTTACAGCAGTGACAACCTTTTATAACAGCGTGACAACCTTTTAAAACAGCGTGTCAACCTTTTATAACAGCGTGGCAACCTTTTATAACAGCGTGACAACCTTTTATAACAGCGTGACAACCTTTTATAACAGCGTGACAACCTTTTATAACAGCGTGACAACCTTTTATAACAGCGGGACAACCTTTTATAACAGCGTGTCAACCTTTTATAACAGCGTGGCAACCTTTTATAACAGCGTGGCAACCTTTTATAACAGCGTGACAACCTTTTATAACAGCGTGACAACCTTTTATAACAGAGTGACAACCTTTTATAACTGAGTAGTTCAGGGTCAACGAATTTCCCCGTACTATTCTACGTATTTATGTGTTTCTTTTAAATATCTAAAGTACTGCACAATTTGTTTTTCCTATTCAGCTATTCTTTGATCACGTTTAATGTTTACAAATACTCCCATGAATGCCCCGTATTATCCCATGACTGCGTCACTTTGAACCTCTACGCCACAAAACACTGCATTACACGGAAGTTGCCCCCTCTCTCGGTTTTCTATATCTATAGCTGCTTTAGTTATTCCCCCCCCCCCCCAAACCAAACCCGGTGAATTTATTGCTAGAATGTACGTTTTTAATTTTCTCCCCCTCAACAATGCCACCATTCTCATAACTGACTTGGTTATAATTTTTTTTAATTTTTTTTTTTATGTTGAGCGTCTCGCTTGAGATCCTCTCCTAGCCACCTGCTGCCCTCCACCCCCAACCCCCCTCCCTCTTCATAGTAACACACCCATGAGTAATGCAGTTTGTGTGTATAAAAGAAGTGTTATTGACACACGAGTGGCGAAGCTGATAAATTAATCAGGTGTATATTTAATAGAATAACAACGAGAAAGCGATGAGCCAAAGTTTGTCTCATTTATAGAAATAAAATTGATCACCTTCCGACTCTCATTGTTTATTTTTATTTTCATAGCACTCAAAATATATCTTGTGGAACTTTCACATACAAAATCCTAGACTTTGTCATCACATCTAGTCCCGACGTGCTAACTTTTTATAAAATAATTTGACATTTAAAATTAACATCATTGGAATCTCCTCTTCTCCTATATTTTGAGAGCCCCTGATCAATGTATTGATCATTCGTGTAAATGTCATGTTATTTTGAAAGTTACTGAAACGTAATGAAGGTTCTAACATTGTTCACTAAAAAGACCATCTGACACCTCTATTCACGGTATATTTTCTCAGTATAATAGTAGGCACAGTTTTCTTGTATCAAACCTTATTCTCCTCCATAATGTGTGAAAAAAACACTCTCTGACGAGGTAGTCCTGGGTTTTGCGCCGCGCAAAGTCCGTGCCGTGAGAAAGGGGCTCTGTTAGGGATTAGCGTGGCGTGGTGACTGTGGCTATCAGTGCCAAGTCTCTGTTTGATGTGACAATACTTGGCTGGACTCGAACGTCAAAAATCAGAAGCAACAGTGCGTGAATTCGTGATTTCTTGAGATGTATTAAGATGTGCCTATTATTATGAGTGATAGCGATGTACAAAATTGGGCCGATATTATGTGTTCAAAAGTGATAATCTTCTTTAAATTGGAGATCATTTTGTTTTGCGAATGCAAATAAATATAATAATGTAACATGGCTCCGATTTATGGGATTATGGAGTAAAGTGATTAGCTGTGCAATGATTAAGACGTATGTACAATGGTTAAGACTTATGAGGCTGTGATGATGGAGTAGTAGTCAAAGCCCTCTTCTGTATTGAGGTAGCCATAAAAACTTATGTTAGGCCAAAGGTGATTTCACTGTCCATAGCACACGAGGCCAAAGGTGATTTCACTGTCCATAGCACACGAGGCCAAAGGTGATTTCACTGTCCATAGCACACGAGGCCAAAGGTGATTTCACTGTCCATAGCACACGAGGCCAAAGGTGATTTCACTGTCCATAGCACACGAGGCCAAAGGTGATTTCACTGTCCATAGCACACGAGGCCAAAGGTGATTTCACTGTCCATAGCACACGAGGCCAAAGGTGATTTCACTGTCCATAACACACGAGGCCAAAGGGGATTTCACTGTCCATAGCACACGAGGCCAAAGGTGATTTCACTGTCCATAGCACACGAGGCCAAAGGTGATTTTACTGTCCATAGCACACGAGGCCAAATGTGATTTCACTGTCCATAGCACACGAGGCCAAAGGTGATTTCACTGTCCATAGCACACGAGGCCAAAGGTGATTTTACTGTCCATAGCACACGAGGCCAAAGGTGATTTCACTGTCCATAGCACACGAGGCTAAATGTGATTTCACTGTCCATAGCACAATAGGCCAAAGGTGATTTCACTGTCCATAGCACACGAGGCCAAAGGTGATTACACTGTCCATAGCACACGGCGTTAGCGAGGCCGTCACTTATAGTATTAACCAAGTGTGTCAAGCGTGGAGTTGCACCCGAGGTGGGAGTGTAAATGTGTAAATAATTAATAGTTTAAAATTTACACGGATTATCTGTAGCAATTTTCACTTGAACTTTCTGACCTATCTTTCAGGCCTATCTTTCTGACCTATCTTTCAGACCTATCTTTCTGACCTATCTTTCAGACCTATCTTTCTGACCTATCTTTCAGACCAATCTTTCTGACCTATCTTTCAGACCTATCTTTCTGACCCATCTTTTGAATGGAACGCTTGGTGGTAAAGAAGCCCCTGTAATAATGCATCCACCGTGGTAATGGATCCTCTGTGATAATGCATCCACTGTGGTAATGGATCCTCTGTGATAATGCATCCACTGTGGTAATGGATCCTCTGTGATAATACATCCACTGTGGTAATGGATCCTCTGTGATAATGCATCCACTGTGGTAATGGATCCTCTGTGATAATGCATCCACTGTGGTAATGGATCCTCTGTGATAATACATCCACTGTGGTAATGGATCCTCTGTGATAATGCATCCACTGTGGTAATGGATCCTCTGTGATAATGCATCCACTGTGGTAATGGATCCTCTGTGATAATGCATCCACTGTGGTAATGAATTAACTGGCCTAATAACTTATATTGGTGTTGGTGAGTGCGCAGTATTTTAACTTTTTTTTTGTTAGCCCTCAGGTTGGTGTCTATATTTGTGTAGTTAACACTTTGGCTTCTTGGTTATGTTAATTTTGTGCAATGTCGCGGACATTTCTATTGTGTGTTAGGGTGCACGCCTTATTTTGCAATGGTAGAACATTTTTGTTCATGTTGAATTTTAACATTTCCGTACCTAATAAGTAAATAAATGATGTTAGATAACATTTGTTTTCTCTTCAATACCTTTATTGAAACATTCAATGACTTAGACATGTATTTCGATGTCCTCAATATGTTTCTAGTACGACAAATGCTTATGGATTCATGGGGGGAGGAAAAAAAATCTTTACCTCCCCCTTTCCCCATATCCTCCAACCGGATACCTCACTCCAACTCACTTACCTGCAGGGCAGAGTGCAGTACCCATGTTTCCTGTCATTCAATATGACTTTTCACACGACCCCAAAGACTTGTGTACGTCACACGGCCCCAACGACTTGTGTACGACCAGGTATAGACTTGCTGCGAGACGGTTTACAACCCAAGGGCCTTATTATACAATCAAGAAAGAAATATTTATTCCTTTTTGATAGTAGTTTTACACCACCCGCTTAACATGGGGGTTATCGTTACAGGGGGTTATCGTTACAGGGGGTTATTGTAGCAGGGGGTTATCTTAATGAACAAAGGGGACTTCGTTACTGGAGATTGTTTTCTCTTTTTTTGCATTTTTCATAAGCTGTTGTCAAAACCAGGAGTTTAAAAAAAAATTTGCATAATGTATTTTTTTTTTATTTATTACATTCCACATAAATGTGTTAATATGCCCCCCCACCTTTTTTTACCCTTGCGCCCCCCCCCTTTTTTTCCCCCTTCGCGGCGCGGCCCCCACTCCCCACAACCAAAAAAAGATTTTAAAAATTAATTAAGAATTAATCCGAGAAGGGTGGTGGGCATTCGTCCAGCCCCTTCACTCCACGCCCCGGATCTTCATCGCCTGGAACTATTTAATGCTGATGTGTAACTGACCATTGGTCAGATTTCATTCACTCTTTCTTGACAAAAATTTCATCGTGTGGCTTCACTGTATAGATAGTATGAAGATTTACGATATTTCAGGGGGTGTAGGTCACAATGAAAGTGATTTTAAACTTCTCGATCTTTTAATCATTTAGTCACGCCTCTGCCTGACCCACACAGCCCCCCATTTCCCTTTTATAATCCCCCCCAAGGCCCTTCTTTTAATTTAGAAGCATTGCTTTCAAGAAATCTATTCAAATGCTGGGAAGTTAGCGGCAAAGTTGATTCAAGCTCATAACAATTGCGTACATGCTTTTTTCTCAACTATGTCTTGTTGACCTTATCGCTTGTTAACATTCGCTCCTACATGGGAAGCCATTTATTGGGAGGTTATGAGAGATTACGTTCCACTATGGCTGCTGCTCTACACATTTTGTTTGGCGTTCATTTCCCCGGCTATTTGAACAAAAAAAAAACCACCTCTCATACTCAACGATAGCCGTACCAATAGGCTTTTACAAATGTGTTCAGGCTTTTTTTGATGGTCATATTAAAATGCACCTCTTCACCTGCATGACGTCATTCACTCCACCTTACCCCCCCCCCCCACACCCTCTCCCAATCCCCACTTTTATTTCATCAACCTCAAAGGCGGATTTGAAGAGGGCATCCTGGGGAAAGTTGTGTCTGTTTCCCCCCCCCCCCTCCATTTATTTAAAATCTGTCCTTGATTGTTATTCATTGACCCATTCCTACTACAAACAAAACTAAATCCTTCATTTTAAATTGCTTATGTAGATGTCCTAAAGTTCTGAAAGAACCCATTGACCTGCAAAGAATGAGATAAATTATTCGTTCTGAATCAGGTGCATGGGATTTTGTTCTTCAACCCTCGTCAACGTGAATGTCATAGTGAGACTGCCATAGTGAGACTGTCATAGTGAGAATGCCATAGTGAGAATGCCATAGTGAGAATGCCATAGTGAGAATGCCATAGTGAGAATGCCATAGTGCTGTAAATTATGAACATGCTGAAAGTACAAGCCACTTTCCAACTTAATCATGGTCGTGTACTTGCCTTAACCTGTCTTCTATAAACGTGCCTTATCAAACAGCCGTCTTACAACACTGGCCATGGACTGGTGTTAGACCGTCGCACACAAAGATGAACAAGGCAATTTTCGACTTGAGTTAAGTAGTAGCCTTGACCTGAGATGTATTTTGTTTAAAGGGAGGAAAATTGCTCAATTCGTCAGCCTCACTCTCTCGTCCTTGTCCATTTGATCTGATGTCAAGACTTGGTCAAGACCACTGAAGATAAACAAGGATGCAGTGGATGACCAGCAGTGTGTGTCTGTTTCAGTGTGCTCTTTATGCGTTCTACGTCGCAGGAGTTGTCAGAATTTTAATTGCGGTAATGTTATAAGGCCCCCGGAACTCCATCTCCGGGTTTGATTTGAGAGTTTGCCTTCACTTAGATGAGTTGCCATCCAAGGTTAACGAGTTCCATCCACTCGGAGTGCTGGTGATATCATCCACCCGGGGTGCTTGTGTTGTATTTTGTGCTTGTCTTGTCGTTCTTCTGGAGTTTGAACACCAATCCACTTGCTCGGCCACCCAGCACCCATTGGCTAATACATATGTGTCTATTATGTCTGTTTCGAGTATAAATCTTAAACAATCATCCATATCGTGAGATATAGACAAAATGTTGGTCCTTATCTGTCACCGAATCATTGCGAATGTAGGCAGAGATCCTATGACTCTTGTCACTAAATCATTTTTTTGTAGGCAGAGATCCTATGACTCTTGTCACTAAATCATTTTTTTTGTAGGCAGAGATCCTATGACTCTTGTCACTAAATCATTTTTATGTAGGCAGAGATCATATGACTCTTGTCACTAAATCATTTTTTTTGTAGGCAGAGATCCTATGACTCTTGTCACTAAATCATTTTTTATGTAGGCAGAGATCCTATGACTCTTGTCACTAAATAATTTTTTTATAGGCAGAGATCCTATGACTCTTGTCACTAAATCATTTTTTTTGTAGGCAGAGATCCTATGACTCTTGTCACTAAATCATTTTTTATGTAGGCAGAGATCATATGACTCTTGTCACTAAATCATTTTTTATGTAGGCAGAGATCCTATGACTCTTGTCACTAAATCATTTTTTTTGTAGGCAGAGATCCTATGACTCTTGTCACTAAATCATTTTTTTTGTAGGCAGAGATCCTATGACTCTTGTCACTAAATCATTTTTTTGTAGGCAGAGATCCTATGACTCTTGTCACTAAATCATTTTTTTTGTAGGCAGAGATCCTATGACTCTTGTCACTAAATCATTTTTTTGTAGGCAGAGATCATATGACTCTTGTCACTAAATCATTTTCTTGTAGGCAGAGATCCTATGACTCTTGTCACTAAATCATTTTTATGTAGGCAGAGATCATATGACTCTTGTCACTAAATCATTTTTTTGTAGGCAGAGATCCTATGACTCTTGTCACTAAATCATTTTTTATGTAGGCAGAGATCATATGACTCTTGTCACTAAATCATTTTTTTTGTAGGCAGAGATCCTATGACTCTTGTCACTAAATCATTTTTTATGTAGGCAGAGATCCTATGACTCTTGTCACTAAATCATTTTTTATGTAGGCAGAGATCCTATGACTCTTGTCACTAAATCATTTTTTTTGTAGGCAGAGATCCTATGACTCTTGTCACTAAATCATTTTTTTTGTAGGCAGAGATCCTATGACTCTTGTCACTAAATCATTTCTGATGTAAGCAGTGAAGGTTACGTCAGTGAATGTCACAAATGTGACAAACTGTTAATTGAAAGGAGATCGTATTCGTAGTCCATCAATAAAACAACAGTGATTGTTAAAAAATGGTATCTTTAATCATGGACAGATTTTAAATCTTTGAGTCAGTACAACGATATCCCCCAGACAAGTCAGACCTCCTCTGAGACAGTATGTGACAATATCCACAGACAAGGCAGACCTCCTCTGAGACAGTATGTGACAAGGCAGACCTCCTCTGAGACACTATGGGACAAGGCAGACCTCCTCTGAGACAGTATGTGACAAGGCGGACCCCCTCTGAGACAGTATGTGACAAGGCAGACCTCCTCTGAGACAGTATGTGACAACATCCACAGACAAGGGAGACCTCCTCTGAGACAGTATGTGACAATATCCACAGACAAGGCAGACCTCCTCTGAGACAGTATGTGACAATATCCACAGACAAGGCGAAGATATATGACACAGAGCGTGACAATGTCCATAGACAAGAAATAAATCTCACATTTTGATGCCAGTTTTATCAATTATTTGTTGTTTTTGTTGTTGTTTAACTCTTGTTTATTTTTGTCTGTAACCAACGGAAGCTCTTTCACAAATCAATTTATCTATTGGACCATTGCATTGATTTTAAACAAACTTGGCATTTATTATTTTGTGGTCGTCAACAATGATAGACAAACATTAAGTCAACAATGATAGACAAACATTAAGTCAACAGTGATAGACAAACATTAAGTCAATAGTGATAGACAAACATTAAGTCAACAATGATAGACAAACATTAAGTCAACAATGATAGACAAACATTAAGTCAACAGTGATAGACAAACATTAAGTCAACAATGATAGACAAACATTAAGTCAACAATGATAGACAAACATTAAGTCAACAATGATAGACAAACATTAAGTCAACAGTGATAGACAAACATTAAGTCAATAGTGATAGACAAACATTAAGTCAACAATGATAGACAAACATTAAGTCAACAGTGATAGACAAACATTAAGTCAACAGTGATAGACAAACATTAAGTCAACAGTGATAGACAAACATTAAGTCAATATTGATAGAGGAACATAACGGTAGATTTCACAAACCTAGATGACATTATACACTCTTAAGCAGTAGGACACCAAGAGATCTGGACATGTTTTCAATGCTTTTGGTTTATTTCAAAAACTTATAATGGATTACAAAAGGATCACGGCGATAAAAGACATGATAAGTGTATGATACGTACATGATAAGTATATGATACATACATGATAAGTGTATGATACATACATGATAAGTGTTTCTAATTAAACGGAGTTGGAAGAGACTGTTAAATGTTGCGTCATGTCCATGAGGAGGAACATTGCCTACACGTCACTGGGTGCAGCCCTTGATTTACGCATGCGCTCCAGCTGGGCCGGAAGTACCACGGGGAGGTAAGCCACATTTTTCTGACTTCTACAAATCGTGCTTTGACTTTGGGTCACCACCTTTTCATTTCATTGAGTCGCACCCCTTGCTTTTCAGCGCCCCTTATCACGATCCCCGCTGTCATTACATACAATGCTATCATTAAGCCTGCACCACACATATTTTGTTATCCAACTAAGTCTGGCTGTGGTCCCTCCAGACAGACGCGTAAATGATGGGGGTCAAGGGTGGGATTGTCCAAACGTTAGATACAGTTTTCCCAAGGCGCCAGTGTTTCTCAGGAACTCCAGATTATTGGCCGAGAATCCCAAACATTACAAGAAAAAACCGTTTCTTTAGATCCCAATCTTTTGCTGGAATGTTTCACTGGATGCGTACAACTATCTGATGCCCCAATCCATGGATAGTGGTGTTGTAATAGTAGGGAGCGGGGTAAAGGGAGCAAACTTTGTTTTGACCACAGCATGCTAAGTCTTGTTGTAACACAGGTGGTCACTGAACACAGTCAAGTATCATGTCCCAAGCAAGGAGACGATGTTCTGTGACTCTTGTGCTGGATTAAAACATTTAACAACTTCAGAGTTGTCTTTCCCGTCAAGTCACGTGCCGTTTGCAGCTGTTGCGGTTAGTTTAGAGCAGTGGTCCTCAACCTTCCTAATGCCGCCACCCTTTAATACAGTTCCTCATGTTGTGGTGTGCCCCAACCATTAAATTATGTTCGTGACTATTACATAAATAATGTATACCGATGGTCTTAGGCGACCCCTGTGCAAGGGTCGTTCGATCCCCAAAGGGGTCGCGACACAGGTAGAGGACCGCTGGTTTAGCGAGTTTAGTAGAACAACATTTCATTGCTGTAGCTGTTTAGCATATTTTATACGGGTATGTATATTAGTATATTTTGTTCCCATCTGATTTTACACTGTGAATTATTATATACATTTAGCCAAGCTATCATTTCTCCTATACTGTGGACCCTAAGAGAAATTTGATAACTTCCTTTCTGCCGGACTTATGTAGTTCATCCCATCATTTCATTGACGCTGGTAATGAGAACATAAAGATTTCTCGTCTGCTTTCATGGATTGAATTTTTTTCTCGGATGCCATGATGGGAGATATTGTTCCGTTGTGCATACTCGGCCGTCATAAAAACTCAGTTGTCATAGCTAGCTGTGCAGTCGTCAAAATCAATTGACATCAGCTGTCAGTCGTTTGTTGACGTCGTTCGTTAGTCATGTAGTGACGTCATTCGTGTGTCGTCAAAATAAAAAGATAATTTAATTAATTATTTTTGGGGGGGGGTGGGATGGGGGGATAAAAGCTGTACACATATCATTCGGGGATAAACCTTTAGTCATACACATGTAGTCATACACCACAAACCATACACCTTAATTCATACACCCGTAGTCATACACCTGAAGCCAAGTGAACGTATCTATTTATAATGTAAGTCTAGGTGTATGTCCATGGTTATATGGTTTTGAAAATTTAATCTGTTTTAGGATTTGGCTCGTAGAATGGACAAAACGTAACACAAGACTGACAACCAGTATACAAAGAAAACGACAAAGTTAGTGATAATAAATATATGGAATTTATACTATTAAATTTCTATAAAAATACAATTTCAAATGTACCGAAAAAATATACATATATATCAGCGTACAGCACAGCAACTGAAAATGAGCACTCCTTAAAATACAAATATTTATTTACACACACACACAAACACAGAGAGAGAGAGAGAAACACACACACACACACATAAAAAGTACAATGTTGCACTTAAATAACTGTTGCTAGGTGTTTGAAAATATTGCAAGATTCTCTCTCGGCTACGAAAGCTGCCGGCCCATATAAATGCAGCCCGATCAGAACGATCTAGTAAAGAAAATCTAGCAATTGCGTGACCTGATAACATTCTTTATAACAAATAGAACGTATTCGATCGTAAACAACCTTTTCCCAATCAAGGTAGGGGTGGGTAAGGAGTGACACAGCACCTTTACTGGGTGACGTCAATATAAAAAAAAACAAAAGAAAGGGGAGAAAAGTGGTGGTGGATAAATTGAGGATTAAATAACATATGTCCTAACAGTCTACAATAGTTATTACTCTTTCTAGGCGTAGGTTGTAAAGAGTCGAGAAAGATCTTCAAAGACACATGACCTTGTTTGACAATGTGCAACCATTAGAAGGGAAGTAACTGGAATATTAATTTTATTCCCTGGATTGAATTCTTTAAAGTTGACATTCAAAAAAGTATAAAAGTATGGTATTTACATATATTTGGAGTTCTGAAATGTCAAAGACATCAAGATGTCTGAGAAGTTGATGTGAGATGCAAACACGCTGTGCTGAAGGTGGGGCCTGACTCAGAGATGCAACACAATATGCTGAAGCTGGGGCTCGAGTCAATACTCTAATCAAACGTCATACAAATATGTAAACCTTTAGTGCCCTGAATAGAACTTTTTAGAATGGGTTTATTATCTAGCTCAGGGGCGGACAACTTTCTTTGTGTGCGGAAGGCCGCATGGAATAATTTATTATTATTTTTTTTTAAAAAAATGTTTGGAGGGCTACATGATAATTTTCTAGGAATGTTGAGTTCTCGACTATAAATTGAATTTTTAAAAATATAAATTTTAAAATAATTACAACAAGATAACTAAGCAATGACATCTGATAACTAGCTACTAGCCAGTGGCGCACACAGCGATTCGTAGTATGAAGATACGAACATTTAATACGATTTTAGTAGCTACAAAAAGTTTGAACTAGTTTCTCAAAATCCTGAATCAATGAACATGTTTAAGTTCACAGTCTGGGCATTTGACGACAACATGTCGGGCCAGATTGAACATTCCTGTCGGCCGGATTAAATGATAATTTGGGCCAGGTTTAGTGTTTTCTGTGGTCTGAATTAAACGTTTCTGTTAGGGTCCCATCCTTGACTTCGATAGTACTTCTACTGCCTGAAAGGTTCTTTGTTTAGACTTCTCGTCTTAACACAAAATGTGTCTTAGCAGTGAGAAAATATAAGCATATTGGATTAATCTTATTTTGTCATCTCATATTCCTTCATATATCAGACAACCTGTGGGTCGCGACCCCTTTGGGCGTCGAACGACCCTTTCACAGGGGTCGCCTAAGACCATCGGAAAACACATATAATCTACAGTTGTGAAGTAACGACGAAAATAATTTTGTGGTTGGGGGTCGCCACAACATAAAAAACTGTATTAAAGGGGTCGCGGCATTAGAAAGGTTGAGAGCCACTGATCTTACACAATATTTTAATATCTCACTTTGTGACAAAGAGGAAATCCGTATATAAAAAGAATAAAAATGGATGTCTGTGGCCTCGCCATCCTGTCTCGCGGGGTGGTCATGAATGACAACTCACAGGTTCTCACGAGAGGGCGAGCTCATAATCCCCTAAACATCGCAGCAGTTACCGAGTCGGATGATAGTCGGATCAACTTTGGTCAACATAGCTATGGGGGTGGGGGTTGGTGGGGGGTGGATGGTGGTGGGGGGTGGATGGTGGTGGGGGGTGGATGGTGGTGGGGCGGTGGTTCTGGTGGTCTTTAGCAAGGATTCACAATACAAAGGTTAAGAGGTCATCTGTATTCAATATAATTCATGTGCTGAGCTCTGCTACAATGTTATGAACATGTTTACTGTCTGTCCAGGGGCACCATACAAAGATGCAATGAAATGAGAACTAATGTCTTCTGCCCTCCCTTTTTACCACTAAAAACAATTACTGCACATCTTAAACCATGGGCGCCCAACAAGCAATCCTGGGGGCGCGTGTGTCAAATATTGAAACCCAAGGGCGCCTGATTTATGAATTTAAAAATATTTCAAACCCTATCAAAAACAAAACAACTTTGTGTCAAAGATGAGGTAAAAGGCGCTATAAGTAGAAAATATTTAAATATTTCAAAAAATGTGTGAAGCAAAGAAAGACTGTGATCAATTGAGCACATTTGGTCCATAGAGTAAGTGGTATCCATAGAGTAAGTGGTATCCATAGAGAAATTGGTATCCATAGTGTAAGTGGTATCCATAGAGTAAGTGGTTTCCATAGAGTAAGTGGTATCCATAGATTAAGTTGTATCCATAGAGTAAGTTGTATCCATAGAGTAAGTGGTATCCATAAAGTAAGTGGTATCCATAGAGTTAGGGGTTTCCATAGAGTAAGTTGTATTCATAGAGTAAGTGGTATCCATTGAGTATGTGGTATCCATAGAGTAAGTTGTATCCATAGAGTAAGTGGTATACTTAGAGTAAGTGGTATCTATAGAGTAAGCGGTATCCATAGAGTAAGCAGTATCCATAGAGTAAGCGGTATCCATAGAGTAAGTGGTATCCATACAGTAAGTGGTATCCATAGAGTAAGTGGTATCCATATAGTAAGCGGTATCCATAGAGTAAGTGGTATCCATAGAGTAAGCGGTATCCATAGAGTAAGCGGTATCCATAGAGTAAGCGGTATCCATAGAGTAAGCGGTATCCATAGAGTAAGCGGTATCCATAGAGTAAGTGGTATCCACAGAGTAAGTGGTATCCATAGAGTAAGCGGTATCCATAGAGTAAGCGGTATCCATAGAGTAAGCGGTATCCATAGAGTAAGCGGTATCCATAGAGTAAGCGGTATCCATAGAGTAAGTTGTATCTCTTCCAAAACATTGCCCCAGACCCCGAACGGTCCAAAAAATAATTTAAAAAGATAGATTCACCTCGTTACATAACTTGTTTGTATTGGTTACATAGACCTCATAATTCTTTATTTTACAAGGTAAAGATTCACCAACATATGTATTTGTAAACCTGCACTTTTTGGATAATGGACGCATTGACTGACCAATGACTGTCTTAGCATTCTCTTGAATGACTTTAATGTCTCCACGTGATCACGTATTGAAATTAATTTTATTTCGAAAAAAAAATAAAAAAATCCTGCTTTTAATTCAAATGGTAAAAAATGTTTAGTTCATGAAATGGTCCATAAAAAATTTTTTTAGAGGTATTTTCAAGATACTTCTAAATGTTTACAAACAAGTAGGCTGTGTCATGTGAAACGTTACCGGGGGTGGGGGGGCGCGGGGGAGCGTACTTGTTGAACAGGAAGTGAGCTATAGAAACAGACGTTTTAAAGTCAATCTCTACATAAATCCCAATGTGGGTCAGAACAAACCCATGACCCCTGACCCCGTCTCCAATCATCCGTGATGTGAGATGTACTCTTCGCTGACTGACATTGACATTCCTTTTGAAAAAAAATTCTGCGTCGACTGCCCGAGTTTTTCATAACAGAGCAGGCCATGGGTACTCGACTTGGACTGGGGGGGACTAGACTTGGACTAGAGGGGCACTAGACTTGGACTAGAGGGGCACTAGACTTGGACTTGCACCAAACAGTCTCATTGCTATTACTAGGTCATTAGGCTGACGGTTGGGTGGAAGGAGGGGGGGTGCAAAGATTTTTCCCTGGGGTCCAACAAAGTGTTGGTAATGCTGATTTGACATCAAAACCTAAATTGTATTTCAATTACACATTCGTCGTCTCAGTCAGGTAGCACATACACAGTCTCATTCAGTTAGCACAAACACGGTCTCAGTCAGGTAGCACATATACGGTCTCAGTCAGGTAGCACATACACGGTCTCAGTCAGGTAGCACATACACCGTCTGAGTCAGGTAGCACATACACCGTCTCAGTCAGGTAGTACATACACGGTCTCAGTCAGGTAGCACATACACCGTCTCAGTCAGGTAGCACATTCACGGTCTCAGTCAGGTAGCACATACACCGTCTCAGTCAGGTAGTACAT
Organism: Omphiscola glabra; assembly: GCA_964017045.1. Taxonomy (NCBI): domain Eukaryota; kingdom Metazoa; phylum Mollusca; class Gastropoda; family Lymnaeidae; genus Omphiscola; species Omphiscola glabra. The sequence goes on along the minus strand of OZ024801.1, from coordinate 5,393,817 downwards.
AAACGGTCTCAGTCAGGTAGCACATACACCGTCAAGTAAGGTAGCACATACACCGTCTCAGTCAGGTAGCACATAAACCGTCTCAGTCAGGTAGCACATACACGATCTCAGTCAGGTAGCACATACACGGTCTCAGTCAGGTAGCACATACACGGTCTCAGCCAGTTAGCACATACACCGTCTCAGTCAGGTAGTACATACACGGTCTCAGTCAGGTAGCACATACACCGTCTGAGTCAGGTAGCACATACACCGTCTCAGTCAGGTATGAAACTGGTCAAGCTCAGTAGCTTGGTTGGTTGTAAATTTCAACTTCAAATAATCGCCAGCTGTACAGGGCACACGCTAGTTGGTCATTCTTGACTATACATGCTATCTTCACAGACATCAGGGCATTGGGTCATACTGGCGTTGAATCAATGGTGTTGAAACAATGGTGTTGAAACAATGGTGTTGAAAAAATGGTGTTGAATAAAGGGTGTTGAGATTCTGAGACCCTTAACCACGCCCCGACTCACTTTCTCGTGTGATAGATTGTAGATTGCAGAGGTTATCGAATGAAATCAAAACCCATTATGGAACTCAAGGGATTGAAACGATGGTGTTGAAAAGAAGGATAAGTCAGTTAATTCTAAACTTGTTTTGATTTCCTCATTGTTTCCCTTTTATCGCTTGTCCTTGTTCATAAAATTCCATTACTTGGACATTTTAGATGTGCTCTTAGGTCTTGTGTACACTTGTGTACATCTGTGTACATTTGTAAACACATGTTTAATGTGTGTACATTTGTGTAAATTCGTGTACATCTGTGTACAATCGTGAACATTTATGTAGACTCCTTTTTGCGATGTTATGATAAATCTATGATCTAATACAAGCTTGATGTCCTCGTGATGATGTTTTCATACAGATGATTTATAAATAAAGTGAACAATATTTATAAAGAAACCAAAATCAATTTTGTTTCTTATCTCTGACAAGAATTGCTGAGACAGCTGGGTGACATTAAGAACCAAAGCCTTTAATTTTAAATAATTAAAATTAGTTGCGCGTGGTAATCACGCCAGTTAAAAATTCCACGTCCAGTATAACTTTACACGCCTTTGTGTGACCCACACAGTATTACTTTACACGCCTATGTGTGACCCACATAGTATAACTGTACAAGCCTATGTGTGACCCACATAGTATAACTGTACAAGCCTATGTGTGACCAACATGACCATGATAATCAAAAGATGCCCCCGGGGGCAAAGCCTGATTTTTGGAACCCTTTTTTCTCGAAAAGTTTAAATGAATACATTGATTTTGCATGACAACTGAAGATTTTGGGGCCCCCTGGAGATGGCCTCCCCTTGAGATGGCCTCCTCTTGAGATGACTACCTCTTGAGATGACCTCCTTTTGAGATGGCCTCCTCTTGAGATGACCTACTTTTGAGATGGCCTCCTCTTGAGATGGCCTCCCCTTGAGGTGGCCGGCCTCTTGTTGAGATGACCTCCCCTGGAGATGGCCTCCTACGAACGGTCATGGTGCCCCATTACTTTTACTTTTCCATTAAAATACATGCCTCGTTCCATGTTTAGCTTTTTTGCAGGGAAATTGTAAAAGAAAGAACTTTGTCTCATTCAAAGCTATCAAAGTCTGTACACTGTGACCATTCGATGCCATCGTGTATATGTCATTTTGATTATATACACTGTGTACATTCAATACTATCGTTTCTTCTTTTATATATTAAGGGCCCACGATCAATTTCTTGATGATTCTGGCACCTTATATGCTATTTTGTATATACACGCTGAGAACATTCATTTATATGTATGTACATTTTAAACGCAACAACGAAGATTATGACTGATGATTTGAGCCCAGATGGTTTGATGTGTTCTGTTAACCTACTGTAACATATCGATTAGAACACCTGGCCGGTTTCACATGTTTCTAACACGTGACTTATAAAATAAGATGAGCTGCCAAGTGAAGGTGCACGATCAAGTGCAACAGTTATAGTAGCTTGCTATAAATGAGTCAAACTTAGGTGCACGATAAAGTGCTACAGTTATGGTGGCTTGCTACCTGGTCTGGTGATACCCTGCTCTTGTAGCAACATGCCCTGCTTATGCTGAAAACACCAAGGGATGCAAAGGTTCTCAAAATTGCTCACGAGGAGGCAATCAAAAAGTTGTTGTTTTTTGCAATGACCTTTGACCTTTGCGAACAATAATGTTTCTCTCCGTATCCGGAAATTTGATCGAAAGAAATTTGGTCGACGGAAAATTGATCGACGGAAATTTGATCGAACGGAAATTTGGTCGAATCGTTTTTTTAATTTATACGTTAAAAGTTTGCATCAAATTTCTTTCTGAACGCATTATTTTGTTTTACTATATAGTATAGTGCGTTCAAAAAGAAATTTGACGAATATTTTAACGTGTGAACTGAAACAAAGATTCGACCAAATTTCCGTTCGATCAATTTTCCGTCGACCAAATTTCTTTCGATCAAATTTCCGGTAACCGTTTCTCTCAAATGAACATAAAAAACAAAGCATTGAAATCAATTATAATTATTTATTCCCCATTTCAAAATAATTTTAACGCATTCAATTTGTACTTTTCTATTTATAATCGTACTCTCCGTATAAATAGATGCAATAAACCATTTTATATATTAATTGTCAACGATTTTCTTTCCTTTAGAATCGGGGGTAACTTCTGGGGGTAACTTCTGAGGGTAACCTCTGGGGGTAACTTCTGAGGGTAACCTCTGGGGGTAACTTCGGCGTAGGAAAATATATTTTGGGGTAGTGGCTAAAAAAAGTTACCTGACCCCTGTCTTAAATCAATCCCCCCCCCCCACCCCTTTTTTTCTTCCCACTTTTCACTTTCCATCACGTCCCATTCAGGAACAAAACCTCCGTGTTTCTCTCTTTCTGTCCTCAAGGTCGTTTCTCTCCATCCATCCATACCCCCCATCTCCACACCCTCCCCTATCTCTCCCTTGTTTGATCGCTCGTGACTCTCTGCCGTTCAGCCATTGTTGTCACCAAACGAAGCCCCCCCCCCACCCCTCCTCCTGACACGCGGGTCATCCTTTCCTCCCCTCCCACCCCACGACACACAGCTGTGGCTGCACAGGTAGAAAGAAACCCCTGACTTGTGTCGTCTTGAGTCGGTTGCCCCCGCAGTGTGTAGCAGGCGACAAACCCCCATTGGCAAAGAATGACAAGGGAATAACGCCGGACATAAACCCGGTGGCTAAGTCGGACCCGAGTGACATAAACCCGGTGGCTAAGTCGGACCCGAGTGTTGTGAATACATTGGATTTACATTCAAATCTAAGAGTCGTGAGACAACATTGTTGTTGTTGTTGATACCTGTCTAGTGTGAAACCAACACAAGGCGGGACCAGGTAAGCGTTCGAAGAATGGTCTGTGTGATGTATTGATTGGAACCCCACGCGCATGCAGCTGGCTTGAAATAACTGGGCTGTGTAGTAGCTGTGTCATACACATATCGTAGTTTGAAGATTATGTCCATACATGTTGTGATTGCTCAATCACCGCCGGCTGATAAGGAGTGAGTGTGTGTTTTGTTATTTGGATACCGCAATCAACGTCATGGTGAGTGGTGCGTGGTGTCCCCATTGTTTTCAGATTTTCTCAACACGCTCACATATCTCCCTCGCTTGCCTGAAACTCTTGCTGGTATTTCTTATCGTGAACCTCATCCTTCCATTCTTATTCTGTCAAACAATTCTAAATTTTAAATATTTTATAACAATGCAGTGGGCATAAAACTAGCTCTATTTCAAATTCTTTCTCTAGTTGGGGCCGACTGGAGACGATTTGTTTTAAAACAGGGAACAATAAAGTGTTGGGGGGGGGGGATGATCGAAATTCTGTATCATAAAGAAATCAAGTATCAAATAATGTTGTTAAAATGGAAATGTGTGTTTACAAAATGACACATCTAAGCAGTAGCTTCACATTAAGGCGCACCGGTTGAGAAACCCTCACAGGGAGGTGACGCCAAATAATAATAAAAAACAAAAATTGATAAGGATTCTCTCTACCCAATTTAAAAAAACACACAAAAAAAACAAGTTTCACAGAACGGGTGTTACGGTGGAGGGCACAGAACGGGTGTTACGGTGGAGGGCACAGAACGGGTGTTGCGGTGGAGGGCACAGAACGGGTGTTACGGTGGAGGGCACAGAACGGGTGTTACAGTGGAGGGCACAGAACGGGTGTTACGGTGGAGGGCACAGAACGGGTGTTACGGTGGAGGGCACAGAACGGGTGTTGCGGGGGGGAGGGGGGTGGGCTCCGGTCCTGGATTATTACAAATGATTTTGCCGTATTGGTGGTCAGTGCCTGATCGGTCCTCTCTGCGATTTCTATTTGTGGTTTCTTGGCGTTCATGCAAGCAAAAGCACAACGTTGAGACATACAAAATCAAACTGTTGAGACAGACAAAATGACAACGTTGAGACAGACAAAATCACAACGTTGAGACAGACAAAATGACACTGTTGAGACATACAAAATCACAACGTTGAGACAGACAAAATCACACTGTTGAGACAGACAAAATGACACTGTTGAGACATACAAAATCAAACTGTTGAGACAGACAAAATGACAACGTACTCGTGAATCAATCCAAACCCCGGGAGTCTTAGAGTCTTGATGATAAAGTAGTATTCTATCTCTATGTCTAACTGTAGTCCCCATCAGCTCTATCACTGGCAAGTATCCCTATGTCTGTCTAACTGTAGTCCACACCAGAGGACACCAGCTCTATCACTCTCGAGTATCTCTATGTTTATCTTACTGTATTCCCCGCCTCCTACTTCTTCACTACTGTCGTTACTCGAATGTCTCTTCTCGACTTAAGGAGGATTGGTTCTAAAAGGACGGCGTACACGTTGCTGTCACTCGAATTAAAGGTATGACCAGACATGATTCGTTTAAAGTAACTCATTCTGACAGTGGTCATAGGACTAATGTTATTTTGACTTTTCATCCCCATAACCTTAAGGCTCGGTGTCAAATTCTCAAAACTAGGTCCATTCTTATGGCAGACCCAGTCGGTGTCAAATTCTCAAAACTAGGTCCATTCTTATGGCAGACCCAGTCGGTGTCAAATTCTCAAAACTAGGTCCATTCTTATGGCAGACCCAGTCGGTGTCAAATTCTCAAAACTAGATCCATTCGTATGGCAGACCCAGTCCGTGTTAAATTCTCAAAACTAGGTCCATTCTTATGGCAGACCCAGTCAGCAATGAGATTTTCAAAACAACCTCCTCTCTTCGCTTTCCGGAAGAACAAGAGCCTCAGGAAAAATGATTGTTAGAAGCCACTTTCCCACTATTAAAGTAAACATAGGCATCAACGGTTGCAACAGTAGCCGCCGTAACACATGTCCCTACATGGCTGAAGTTGACAATATCATTTTCCCTCTGGAAATATTCAAAAATCAAAGATGGTTTTACTTGCACAAATCGCAACGTGGTTTACACCATCCTTTGTAAAGAGTGCGGTACATCATACTTAGGAGAGCCAGGTCGTCGCCGTGGAGACCGTTTCAGAGAACTCCCGTACAACATCAATAAACAAGCCCTTTGTCGATTTTGCCAAAAAATTAAAAAAGGGCTGACCATAGTGGAACTTTTAGACATTGCAGTTACTGGTGTATAACCTGTCAACTCATATTGTCTCCGCTGATCTCACTCAACTGTCCGTGTGTCCCCAAACCACTAGATTATTTCCAGCCCTAGCGATACAACCAACTACCCACCACTCTAATCCCACGTCTATTGACTACGTTACTAGAACCTACATTCTCCCGGTCAGATCAATTTGCCGGACGTCTATCCCATGCCATGTCGCTCTATCAAGTTTGGGTCATTTCTCTCATGATACTTAAACTAACAACACCCAGGGTCTGCATGGACATTCCACATTTACCAGCAAACAACAAAACAAAACTCATTACTCTAACTCATTCGTGACACCCCCTACCAAACACCCTACCTGATGTCCACTTATTATGTGGACGTTATTAAATGTCAAGGCCGTCTCCTCCCCTCCTACTGAAACATTGTCCGGTCCCTACGTCACACTTTACCACTCTCAGGTCTGGCCATTTGTGACGACTGTAAAATGTTCTGCTGTTTTACGCTTGAAATAATGTTGTTGTGAAGTCTCACACTTAAACTCAACATGTGGTTGTTGTGAAGTCTCACACATTGACTAACAATGTTGTTGTGAAGTCTCACACATTAACTTACATTGTTGTTGGGAAGTCTCACACACTGACTTACAATGTTGTTGTTGTGAAGTCTCACACTTAAACTCAACATGTGGTTGTTGTGAATTCTCACTCATTGACTTACAATGTTGTTGTGAAGTCTCACACATTGACTTACAATGTTGTTGTGAAGTCTCACACATTGACTTACAATGTTGTTGTGAAGTCTCACACACTGACTTACAATGTTGTTGGGAAGTCTCACACACTGACTTACAATGTTGTTGGGAAGTCTCACACACTGACTTACAATGTTGTTGTGAAGTCTCACACTTAAACTCAACATGTGGTTGTTGTGAATTCTCACTCATTGACTTACAATGTTGTTGTGAAGTCTCACACATTGACTTACAATGTTGTTGTGAAGTCTCACACATTGACTTACAATGTTGTTGTGAAGTCTCACACACTGACTTACAATGTTGTTGTGAAGTCTCACACACTGACTTACAATGTTGTTGTGAAGTCTCACACATTGACTTACAATGTTGTTGTGAAGTCTCACACATTAACTTACAATGTTGTTGTGAAGTCTCACACATTGACTTACAATGTTGTTGTGAAGTCTCACACATTGACTTACAATGTTGTTGTGAAGTCTCACACATTGACTTACAATGTTGTTGTGAAGTCTCACACATTAACTTACAATGTTGTTGTGAAGTCTCACACATTGACCTACCATGTTTTTGTCTCACACTTAAACTCAACATGTTGCTATGAAGTCTCACACATAAACTTAACATGACAAAGATCTCGTTTCGATAACTTAAAACACAATCATAGCTACGATTAATGGCGCCCGGGGCGGGACAAAAAATTGTTTCATCGCCCTTTCACGAAAAACTCTGCGATCGTCCACAAAGGGGCGCCCTTTCATATGTTTTATATCATATAAAGAAAGACGTGCCGCCCGGGTCGAACCACACCTGACGCCCCCTTACTACGCCACTGCATAACCGATACCCTGTGTTGTTAGCAGTGTATGTGGCTATTCAAGAGTGCGATAATCTTGTTCTACTAGCCGTACACCCAATCTGTCGTACACCCAACCAACAAACGAACGATTTTAGTGACAGTTCAAAAGAATGTTTACGAATGTCCACACGCCTGTGATCAGTGTAGAATGTCTCTACCCTGTTCAACAATCTATATCATGAATGTGGCGCGTCTGTACCCTATCGAACGAACTGTGGCTCCGCCATGGCTTGCTATGCAAACCGTTCGCATTTCAGTTCGACTCCGAGGACACTGACAGAATGACACATCCGGTTGAATGTCAGAAAATAAGTTTTAAGGTCTAAATGTTTATTGGAAACTGAATGGGGTTGGGGGGAGGGGGGGGGAGGCAATAAACGTAATTTATTATCATTTTTAGATAGATCTATTGAAAATACTGTATAGATATACCCTATAGATATACTTTATAGATATACTCTTACTGAAGCTGCAATGTAGACTTGAATCATTTCACATAACATTTTTTAGTTTTTAGATAAATTCTTAAAATTCCAGATTGTAAAAAGGAATGCATTAAATCTGAATTTGAAATCACCTTAACAAAATTACTTTGACAAAATTACTTTGACAAAATTACTTTGACAAAATTACTTTGACAAAATTACTTTGACAAAATTACTTTGACAAAATTACTTTGACAAAATTACTTTGACAAAATTACTTTGACAAAATTACTTTGACAAAATTACTTTGACAAAATTACTTTATAGACTCAACAAAGCTACACTTCATAGATTTAATAAAATTACTGTATGTACTCAACTAAACTAATTTATGTACTTAACAAAATTACTTTATAGAATCAACAAAATTAGATCTACTTTACATGCTCAACAAAATTAATTTATAAACTCAACAAAATTAATTATTATTTATAGAATAAAAAAAATTAATTTTTATTTATAGACTCAACAAAATTAATTTATAGACTCAACCAAATTAATTTATAGACTCAAAAAAATAATTTATAGACTCAACCAAATTAATTTATAGACTCAACAAAATTACTATAAATGCTTCATGAGTATACAAAATACGTTTTTATAAACTAGTTGCATTTGTATATTATGTTTGAATATTTCTTTAATTTTTTTTTACCATAATTGTTCTTTGCGCTATAGTGGTATGAATTTTATACATTTAATAAGTCTGGAGCCCCCCCCCCCCCCTTTTTTTTTTCTCTCCCAACTCTTGTAGGGAATGTCTCCTGTAGTTTATTAGAATGACTACTTGTTAATATTGCATGGACACGCCGCTGCTAGCTAATCAATGATGCTAAGACTAAAATATGTGAATCCATCTTGAGATGACTGATGTTGATGAGATGACTGATGTTGATGAGATGACTGATGTTGATGAGATGACTGATGTTGATGAGATGACTGATGTTGATGAGATGACTGATGTTGATGAGATGACTGATGTTGATGAGATGACTGATGTTGATGAGATGACTGATGTTGATGAGATGACTGATGTTGATGAGATGACTGATGTTGATGAGATGACTGATGTTGATGAGATGACTTATAGTGAGATGACTACTGGTGAGATGACTGATGGTGAGATGACTGATTGTGAGATGACTGATGGTGAGATGACTGATTGTGAGATGACTGATGGCGATGAGATGACTAATGGTGAGATGACTGATGGTGAGATGACTGATGGTGAGATGACTGATGTTGATGAGATGACTGATGGTGAGATGACTGATGGTGAGATGACTGATGTTGATGAGATGACTGATGGTGAGATGACTGATGGTGAGATGACATTAGAAGACTTTGGCTGAAGTGCTCTATTCATTAGCTCGCCCCTCCTCCATGACGTGACGTATGCGGTGACGCAGGCGGAACACGTGCACAAATGGATTGGTTTGTTGATGTAGTAAACTGTTGGGGCTAGATGGAAGCTTTATGGGAACTTTCATTGGAACATTTATGCTCTTTTGCGGAGTTGTATTGGAAGTTGATCAAGAAAATCAATAATTTGATCGTCCTTAATGAGAGTGAAGCGAGGGCAGTAGCGTTATGAGTAAGGTGACCTTATCAAAAGATTTGCGGACCATCGGGTGAGAAGTATGAGAGAATAACGTGTCGATACTTTGAATGGGTTGACTACAGCCAACCCGAAATTATTCATTGTAACACATATTAAAAACCTCAAATTTTTCACATGTCCATATCAAGTTAACGAACAGGTGATATTCAGTGCAACCATTTAAAGTGAAATTGACTTAACTCTGGTGGAAATGGTGGACGGCGCCGACAGTGTTTCATTGGTGGAGATCAGCCACAAGTGATCTAAGTTTATTGAAAGTGTGTGTGTGTGTTTTTTGTTGTTGTTTAAAGGGTAACAAATAAATAGGGCTGAAACATCTCCACGGTCAAGATCTAGTTGGTCATTGTAGAGAATTGGACCATTCATCTTGCCGTCATTCATTCAAGTGATAAGGGTTCTATGGTAGGATCTAGTTGGTCACTGTAGAGAATTGGACCAAATATCTTGCCGTCATTCATTCAAGTGATAAGGGTTCTATGGTAGGATCTAGTTGGTCACTGTAGAGAATTGGACCAAATATCTTGCCGTCATTCATTCAAGTGATAGGGGTTCTATAGTATGATCTAGTTTGTCACAGTAGAGAATGGGACCAAACATCTTGCCGTCATTCATGCAAGTGATAAGGGTTCTATGGTATGATCTAGTTTGTCACTGTAGAGAATTGGACCAAACATCTTGCCGTCATTCATTCAAGTGATAGGGGTTCTATGGTAGGATCTAGTTGGTCACTGTAGAGAATTGGACCAAATAGCTTGCCGTCATTCATTCAAATGCTTATTATAGCACCTGACTATGTGAAGAACGTGTGTAAGGAAGAACATGTATAAGGAAGAACATGTATAAGTAAGAACAAGTATGAGTAAGAACAAGTATGAGTAAGAACAAGTATGAGTAAGAACAAGTATGAGTAAGAACAAGTATGAGTAAGAACAAGTATGAGTAAGAACAAGTATGAGTAAGAACAAGTATGAGTAAGAACAAGTATGAGTAAGAACAAGTATGAGTAAGAACAAGTATGAGTAAGAACATGAAGGAGATGTATTCGTTAATTACCCATATGCTTATTTAAACATTTCTTTTAAATAATTCAGTTATATCAACATAAAATGTGAAATAATTCAGTTATATTAACATAATATGTTAAATAATTCACGTATATTAACTATATGTCCGGGACATCTATTAGATTCCTACTACAACACGGGGATAACGCCAGGACACTGATCACCTGGATCAATATACATCTATTGATTTCCGTTCCTATTTTTGGCCGTGCTGTGAATCGACGGCTGTTTGATTAATGGGGACAAAAGTACATGACATGGCTGGTTGGCAGGCAAGGGCGGCATCATGTCTATTAATAGTTTTCGGGTTTTCCCTGTTAGAGCACACATTTGGATCACGACTGAATGCATGGCACGCATTCTAATCACTCATTGCTGGGGTCATTTGTGGGGTCAAATTTTTAGGATCGTTTGTGAGGGACCGAGTTCAAGCCGTGTCGAGGTCCCACACATGTATAGACCACATGTTTTACAATGTACACTCATTACATCATGCTTTACAATGTCCACTGATGACATCATGCTTTACAATGGACACTGATTACATCATGCTTTACAATGTCCACTCATTACATCATGCTTTACAATGTCCACTCATTACATCATGCTTTACAACGCCATCCCATTACATCATGCTTTACAATGTACGATGATTACATCATGCTTTACAATGTCCACTCATTACATCATGCTTTACTTTATTTCATCTTATACTGATTTCCTTTAGAACTGAATGCACATTGTAATTATATAATACAACAATATTTAACCGTTTTCTATATATTTGTCTCTACTTCACTACCCGTCTTAACTTCACTACCCCTCTCACCTTCACTACCCGTTTTAACCCCACTACCCGTCTCACCTTCACTACTCATCTCACTTCACTACCCGTCTCACTTCACTAACCGTCTCACTTCACTACCCGTCTCACTTCACTACCCGTCTTAACTTCACTACCCGTCTTAACTTCACTACCCGTCTCACATTCACTACCCATCTTAACTTTACTACACGTCTCACCTTCACTACCCGTCTTAACTTTACTACCCGTCTCACCTTCACTACCCGTCTCACTTCACTGCCCGTCTCATTTCACTACCCATCTTAACTTCACTACCCGTCTCACCTTCGCTACCCGTCTCACCTTCGCTACCCGTCTCCCCTTCGCTACCCGTCTCACCTTCGCTACCCGTCTCACCTCCACTACCCGTCTCACCTTCGCTACCCGTCTCACCTTCGCTACCCGTCTCACCTTCGCTACCCGTCTCACCTTCGCTACCCGTCTCACCTTTACTACCCGTTTTAACTTCACTACCCGTCTTAACTAGACTACCCATCTTAACTTCACTACCCGTCTTAACTTAACTACCCGTCTTAACTTCACTACCCGTCTCACCTTCACTACCCGTCTCACCTTCACTACCCGTCTCAACTTCATTACCCGTCTCAACTTCACTACCCGTCTCACTTCACTACCCGTCTTAACTTCCCTACCCGTCTTAACTTCACTACCCGTCTCACTTCACTACCCGTCTTAACGTCACTACCCGTCTTAACTTCACTACCCGTTTTAACTTCACTACCCGTCTCACCTTCACTACCCGTCTTAACTTCACTACCCGTCTTAATTTCACTACTCGTCTCACCTTAACAACCTGTCTCATCCTCACCACCCACCTCTACTTCTCTGCCTGTCTCATTTTCACTATCGGTGTCACTTTCATTACCTGTTCTTCACTACCCATTTCATCTTCACTACCTGTTTCAACTTCACTACCCGTCTTACCTTCACTACCTGTCCTACCTTTCCTACCTGTATCACCTTTACTAATGGCCTCACCTTCACTACAAGTCTTACCTTCACTACTCATCACTCTTTTAATTACCTGTTTACCTTCACTATCCGCCTCACCTTCACTACCAATCTCTACTTCATTACCTGTTTCACCTTTGCTGCCTATCTCACTTCACTACCTGTCTCACCTTCACTACCTGTCTCACCTTCATTACCTGTCTTACCTTCATTACCTTTCTTACCATTATTATCAGTCTTACTTTCGGTACCTGTAATCGTCCAGCCTGCCACCACCTCTATTGTGTACAAAGTAAATATGCGGGCTTGGCCAGTCAGTGGTTCCTGGCTGTTCAGAACTCCCCGAAGTTAATGTGTATAGAGTGATTTTCACTGCGACTTCCTTAAACCAAATCAAATGCACTGTAACTGAATGCATCTATTAATAACCATCAATAACAAAGACAAGATGATGAAGAGAATCCACTAATACGCCACGAGTCTATTAGAAAATTAAATGCAACAACAACATGAAACAATTTCGCGAGAAGTGTACCTTACGCCTGGTGTGGTTAATTGGAACCGCGCCACTTGATCATGATATATTTGAGGCGACACTTGGTCATGATATTTAAGGCACCCCTTGGTCATGATATTTAAGGCGCCACTTCGTCATGATATTTAAGGCACCCCTTGGTCATGATATTTAAGGCGCCACTTCGTCATGATATTTTAGACGCCACTTGTTCATGATATTTAAGGCGCCACTTGGTCATGATATTTAAGGCACCCCTTGGTCATGATATTTAAGGCGCCACTTGGTCATGATATTTAAGGCGCCACTTGTTCATGATATTTAAGGCGCCATTTCGTCATGATATTTCAGGCGCTGTGTGTGCTCCTGTCATTATTTCAACCGAACACAAGGGAACATCTTTACACAAGGGAACACCCATACACAAGGGAACCACCCATACACAAGGGAACCACTCATACACAAGGGAAGCACCCATACACAAGGGAACCATCCATACACAAGGGAACCACCCATACACAAGGGAACCACACGTACACAAAGGACCCCCCCGTTCACATGCTCCCGCACCTTTGGAAAAAAAAAAAGAAAGAAAACAACTTTATTTTGTTCGTTTTTATGAATTTGAGAACCATTGACCCACTGGATTTAATAGTTAACAATTGGTGGCGTAATAATATTTCACCATTGTCAATGCACAGAGAGAAAGCATGAGTTTCTTCCCCTAACAGCCAATTAACTTTGAGGTCACTTGTAGGAATTTGATAATTTATATAACTTGCGACTTTCTCGTTGTTGGGAGAGTTGGGCGGGTTGGGGGGACGGGGGGGGGGGGGGGGGGGACACACACGTTTCTTCTCAACATTCCGGCCTTGCTGGAGCTTGACAAATTACGGTTGTCATCTTGAGCTTCGCGCAAACCGTCACAACACAGATGCCCGGACCAGGCAAAAACGAGGGATCTCAAACTGCCAGCGGCCATGAAACGACGCGAGGTCACTAAATGTACACATTCCGCCGATGGATCTTACACGTACACCATTTTGTACACGTATCGTTAAATGCAAATAACAAATACGTGTACAGAGAAACGCTATTTTGTTGCGTTGCTAATTGTGTGTGTGTGTGCTTCATGCCGGTGTATGTGTGAGATTTGCAAACAATTTCTTTCGTTCTTTTACTCTCGTTCCGATTTCATTAAGACTTTGTCCAAGTGCTCTGTCGAACTGTTTTGTCGAACTGTTTTGTCGAACTGCTTTGTATAACCGTTTTTATATAACTGTTTTGTCTAATTGCTTTGTCTAACTGCTTTGTCTAACTGTTTTGTCTAACTGGTTAATTCCTCATACAAATTTCACAAACGAAAACGATTTTTGAGCGGCAGAGACAACATTTCTTTCCGTCCATTTAATAACATTGGCGATGTGGATTAGAGAGTTACTGCATATGTGATTAGTGTTCAAAATGGTTCACTGAATGTTCAGTGACAGGTTCCCTGATGTAATTAGTGTTAAAAAATTGTTCACTGAATGTTCAGTGACAGATTCCCAGTTGTATTAAATTCTCGGGACGTGCATGTTATATGTTATAAATATTGTGTGTATTCCCAGTGGCGTATCCATTGCTAGTGTAAGGGATGGGAGTGTCCCCAGCACACGCCATCGTACATAAATAACTGTAGGAGATATTAATACGACGAATATTTTATAAAAGAACCACTACAGCTGCATGGGATTGGTGTTTCCCCAAAGGCGTAGCTAAGGGGGGCAGGGGGCAAATTCCCAGGGCGCCAGACTACTTCGGGGCGCCAAAATGTGATTTAATATTATTTTATTTAAATAATGGGTTTGAGAGTTCAAAAAATAAAAGGAGGCTCTTTAAAAGGAATCTTGTCCCCGGGCGCCAAACACTATAGCTACGCCTCTGTGTTTCCCTCTCAGTTTCTTTCAGGACTTCACATTTACTTGCAGTCTTTGTCCTCATTTACTTGCAGTCTTTGTCCACATTTACTTGCAGTCTTTGTCCACATTTACTTGCAGTCTTTGTCGACATTTACTTGCAGTCTTTGTCCACATTTACTTGCAGTCTTTGTCCACATTTACTTGCAGTCTTTGTCCACATTTACTTGCAGTCTTTGTCCACATTTACTTGCAGTTTTTGTCCACATTTACTTGCAGTATTTGTCCTCATTTACTTAAGGTCTTTGTCCACATTTACTTGCAGTCTCTGTCCACATTTAATTGCAGTCTTTGTCCTCATTTACTTGCAGTCTTTGTCCACATTTACTTGCAGTCTTAGTCCACATTTACTTGCAGTCTTTGTCCACATTTAATTGCAGTCTTTGTCCACATTTACTTGCAGTCTTTGACCACATTTTTAAATACATGGTCTTGTCTGGCATACAGAGAACAACGTAGCCATTGTTGAAATTTTAAAATATTTTTTTGGGGGGGGGGGGGGGGGGCGGTGGGACCCTTTACGATTCCCTAACACATTTGACACAAGGGGACACAATTATTCCAAAAAAAGGGGGGGGGGGATAATCTCTTGAATGACCATATTAAAGCTAAGTTTAAGTCATGTGACCCAGGGGCATGAGTCATGACGTAACAGTTCTGATCTTTGCCAATAATTTTAACGAGATTGAAGAAGAAAAAAAAAGACCCAGCCCACCGCGTCCTATGGGGCCAATGTCAGCCAAGATTGGATGTGATTCATGCTGGGCCCCAGGCCAATCTAACTTTGGGATTGAGGGTATTTTTTTTTTAGCGTGTACAGCCTCTATTTAATGCATGGCTGTATACTCGTGAACGGTATAGGTGTTAAAAGATACAGGAGACGCAATTAAAGGTGACCTTTGTCCCTCACACAAATGCCACACGTTTTGAATCGTTTTTTATTAGATGTTATGATATACAATGCGTTGCTAGGGACGCTTTAAGTTATGATATCAAGTGGTTACTAGGGACGCTTTAAAGTATGATTTTCAAATGGTTATTAGGGACGCTTTAAGTTATGATATTCGGCTGCACCTATTGGTACCCGGGTACCAGAAGTGAAAGGTTGGGATAAAAAAAACGATTAAAAATATTATTGTTGGGTTCGTAAGACAAAATGAGGTATCAAATGAAAGATAATTGAATGGACTATACGTTTGTAAGCTTAATTATTCATTTTAACTAATATAAACTACTACAAATGACATCCGAATAGCATTAGTCAAAATGGATCCGGACACACAGCGCCGCCATTCGCACCCGGGTACCTTTAGACTCAATGCTATTCGGGTGTCATTTGTGGTAGTTTATTTTAGTAAAACTGAAGAATTAAGATTACAATCGTATAGTCCATTCAATTATCTTTCATTTGATACCTCATTTGGTCTTACAAACCCAACAAAAATATTTTTAATCGTTTTTTTAATCCCAACCTCTCACTTCTGGTACCCGGGTACCAATAGCCACTTCGATGATATTCAAATGGTTGCTAGGGACGCTTTAAGTTATGATATGCAAGTCGTTGCTAGAGACACTTTAACAAACAAATCATCTACAGTGAATCACCCCACATGGACACGATGATCTCCACTTTAACAAAGTAACTGGTAAAACAAAAGAGTTGTGTCTGTGGTCCAGGTATCCAGGTATAATTTATTTAAGGTTGATTAAACGAATTAGACACAGTTCCAGCTCTAAGTGTAGAGTGTTGACGATATAGGCGAGTTTAGGTATAGGTGACTTTAGGTGACTTAAGTGACTTTAGGTATAGGCGACTTAGGTATAGGCCACTTAGGTATAGGTGACTTAGGTATAGGTGACTTAGGTATAGGCGACTTAGGTATAGGTGACTTAGGTATAGGCGACTTAGGTATAGGTGACTTAGGTACAGTACATATAGATGACTAAACAACATTTATAATTAAAGGTGCGGTATTTTTTGTTCTTGCCTACGGCACAAAATACTCTAAGGCCGGCACTGATAAGATCTGATGAAAATTAAGAGACCTGTCGATTGTCAAACGTCCAACGGTAGAGGGGGGGAGGGGGGTCAGTCTTAGGTATGTGATGTGTTCACCTGGCAGGTATTTGATGAGCCCAAATGGGTGGAGTCTGTACTTGGACGTTGACCTCTCGGGAACAGGCTCAAATGACCTGCGTGAACCTGTGCGTACATGCACCTGTAAGTAAATCTGTGTACATGCATTTATGCAGCTGTTTGTACACATGTGTACCCACGTGTCCCTCCGTGTGCTTTATGTACATGTGTGAACGGTACTTGTATACGCACGAGTCTACATGTACCTGTTTATTGATATGTACACAACTGTATGTACCTGTATGTAACTGTTTGTACATTTTGTTCATGTATGTACCTTTTGTACATGTATGTACCTTTTGTACATGTATGTACCTTTTGTACATGTGTGTACTTTTTTACATGTATGTACCAGTATGTATATGACTGTACCTCTATGCACATGCGTGTACATTTTGTGTACATGTATGTACCTCCATGTTTTATAGTATTACGAACCGTTATGAATTGAGAATTTAATCTCTTAATTTTAGACTATGGCTCGTTCTAGAAACGGTCCATAATAAAGGACGATACCAACATTTAAAAATAATACCAAATAAAACGACAATCAAGGCCAGAGCTAATTACAATTAATAACTTTTTAATTTGTGAACTTCAATTAAATAATAACAGCAAGTGAAATATGATTGAAATTATAAACTTACAGATTTGCTGGTACCGGTACTGTATATAAAAATACAATGAGCACAAAATTGTATGAGGAAATAAAAATCTCTACACACAACAAAGTATGACATAGCATCTCGTGATCAAAACAAAATCTCTCTCCTCTCTATCGGTCAGCCCTTTTTATAGGCATTTCCTACAAATGTCTAGAACCGTCTAATGCATTGTTTTGCCTTCTCGTTTTATCCAGAATATTCTATTATTTTCGACAGTTCTCCTGACTAGAATAAATAAGGTTTTTCTAGCCACACTTCAAAGGCGGTCACGAGAGTTCACGAGGGGTCATGCACGTGGGACGCGAGATAGTCGTGCTAAAAAAATACGTCATCCTTCATAACAATAGATTCACCAATAGTTTGACATTATCGGTATTATATCACAGTAAATTACATCCACAATACGCACGACCCGTTCAAGTAATGGATTCCTACAAAGCCCCGATTGTTCGAATAATTGATTATCCAAGTGAAGCTATTGTTCAATCATTGATTGATCCGAATGAGCTGTTTTTGTAAACAACACAGCAATTATCATAACAAAAACAGGATTCAACATTTAGAACGTCAAGTCCAAAAAGACATCCCAATCATGACCCACTAGAATACCAGTAGGTAGTGTCCCAGCTCGTCAAGTCCAAAAAGACATCCCAATCATGACCCACTAGAATACCAGTAGGTAGTGTCCCAGCTCGTCAAGTCCAAAAAGACATCCCAATCATGACCCACTAGAATACCAGTAGGTAGTGTCCCAGCTCGTCAAGTCCAAAAAGACATCCCAATCATGACCCACTAGAATACCAGTAGGTAGTGTCCCAGCTCGTCAAGTCCAAAAAGACATCCCAGTCATGACCCACTAGAATACCAGTAGGTAGTGTCCCAGCTCGTCAAGTCCAAAAAGACATCCCAGTCATGACCCACTAGAATACCAGTAGGTAGTGTCCCAGCTCGTCAAGTCCAAAAAGACATCCCAATCATGACCCACTAGAGTACTAGTAGGTAGTGTCCCAGCTCGTCGCATGCATCATGGATATAAAAAGTGGCGTAGTTAGAGTCATTGTCACCCGGGGCGGGCTAATATTGCCCGTCTTCCACGAAAAAACCCTTCTGCATTTGGCCGAAAACGCCGCCCCTTTGTATAAAGAAAAAAAGTGCCGCCTATGTTTTAGCGTTGCAATGTTCTTTGATCGCCTTTGTTTCTTTGATTTCATTGTTTAGATCACACACTAGTTTTACACCAACATCTAAGCAATATCCGGTGAGTGACGTAATGTCCTGTCAGCCGCATCACATCCTACCCATACTCTTTCAACTATTCTATTGTCACGTATCGTTATTTCCAACTTTTTGACGTCTTTACTTTAATTATTTTATTTCACCTTAACTTGTTAGTGTCTCAACATTCTGCCTTTGTCTTTCTTGCATATTATATCATTCTTTTGTTTCCCCCCCCCTCTCCTGGTTTTTCTCACCGATCTCTTTCTTCTACTTTCAATGGACTACGATGGGTCACTTCCTTGTTTTGTCACGTGATACGTACCAGCCATTGGTAGGCTTTCTGCTACACATAACAACAGATAACAGCTGATCAGCCGTTGCCATTATCATTAATTCTAAAGCAAAATGTTTGTCTCCATCAGCGCTTCCCCAGTGTTAATTAAAAATTTTACTTTTCAAAATATTCTTGAATACACGCGTTTCTTTAAATGACATTCATTAAATGTGACAATAATTATAATTTAGTTATGATTAAAGGAAGAAAGTTGTTTGAAGAAAAATTTGTGAGCGACTAGTGTGTTGCAGACAGCCTCCCGGAAGTATTACTTGTTTTTACACGTATCACGTGACAAAACAATCAATAAATCGTAGTCCATTTCCTTTGTTTCCTGTCTTCTTTGCTCCGCTGTGTTTTAAACACAAGCACTAAGATATGTGCAAGCCACGTGGTGGCCACAGTGACAACATGTCTGAGATTTCGGGCATTTCTCAACGAAATAGCGATAATTTCTTTAATTTCCTCCCAGGTCACGTCTAACAACTTGCCGCCCCCCCCCCAACCTTATTTTGTCCTGGTTTGTCTTTGGTCGCTTATCTTGGCAAAGCAGCTCGTCTTATTTTTGGCGCCAGGCCGGGTCTCCCCCCCCCCCCCCCACCTTTTTTTTCCAACTACTGCCCGAATCGAGGTGGATTTTTGAAAATGCAACATATTTCTGACATGCTAACTCTAGTGACCAAACCTCCCTGTTCCCTACCATCACCTTCCCTTACCCCACCTCCTGTTGTTTTTTTGTATTTGTTTGTTTTGTTTTGGTGTTTTTTTGGTCAAGGCTGTTGTAAAGTTTGTTTGGTTCCTTCGAATTCATGCCCTGTTTTGAAATGCCGTTGTTGGAAGGTCGAGGGGAAATATTATTGGCACGAAGTTGGTCAATAGGTGAAACATGGCTGACATTTTAGGCAATTGAAAGCAGTGGTTCTTAACTTCACCGATTTAGACCCAAAAAGGGCATTTTCAAATTATCTCAAATGACACATATTTTAAATTCTATGTATATTTCTGTAGATAGAATTTACATTACATAAAAGTATATTAAATATTACAATTTTGAGAACCATTGACTTTGTTTACGAGGAGTGGGCGCACAACCATACTTGAATGGGGTATTCCTTTTGTAATGTGAGACCAACTCTATATACACACCCTTCCCCCCAGATGGTGGGATCTTCACATAATTAAACACAGGAGCCCTTGATTGGGTGAAAGTACCTGGGCCAACTGAGTTGACCTGTCCCCTACGACACTGGACCGTTCACTTAAGCCGATGTTGAGCACTCCTATACGGAGCAGTGGAGCTGTACGATGACACCGAGTTTAACGGAGCAGTGGAGCAACAAGCAGACGTTTGGCCTGGTCCCAGGGACCGTGTATATCTTACTAACGCCTCTTTCTTATGTGACTTTGAAACTGCTACACTTTTGTGACGTGATCAGGAGTTTATAACATATATAATATGTGGACATACATAATGAACAGTTTACGGAGGACTTATTACGTAGTGCAATGGTCGGCGAATCGCGGCTCGCGAGCCGCATGCGGCTCTTTAGCGACCTGAGTGCGGCTCGGCCAGTCGGCAACAAATCGGTTTTGACTCCGAAAAACATGGCTCTTGACAGGTGCCGGAATTGAAATTTGGCTCTCAAAAAATTGTTAATCGCCCTGCTGCTGATTTTTTGGCTCTTTTGACTCATGAGTTTGCCAAACACTGACTTTATAGTTCAATAAAGAATAATAAATGCAGGGCTGCATTCCAGCTGTGTGAAGGAATTAGTAGAACAAGGTATGTGGAGTCTTGAAATTGAAAGACAGGACAGTAAAAGAACGTTTCTACACCTGTCCTGTCCGCCGTGGAAGGTTCTAAGCCGAAACGCTCTTCTGTGAATAACTTGTTAAGAACTCCATTTATTGTTTATAAAAAACGACTTATGGTGCGGTTTTCCTTAAAACGTCATGGCACTTGTTACGTCACCGGATACTACAGGGCATCATTGTGACGTCGATAAGGTCATTGTGGTCCGGGGTTGGACAAAAATTCCTACGTCTGCTTAGGTGAGTCGTGAGGTTAAGTAGCAAGCCACTTTTGCGTCCAAGTAACATATGTAATGATTTAGTAATATGTGATTTGAAAACAAAAATTCAACCTGCCATGCTGACATAATGACTATATGATGACATTTGCAATAATTTCATAATGATATGCCGACTATATGATGACATTTGCAATAAAATTCATACTGACATTGCCGAATATATGATGACGTTTGCAATATTTCATACTGACATGCTTACTATATGACATTTTGCAATAATTTACAAATGACATACTGACAAATGACATTTCAATGCTTTCAATACGCCAACATTATCCTGGTCTGTGGTCCGTTGCCCCGTTTCATAGAACCTTGCTTGTTGACTTGATCCCAAGTCTAATTCACTGGCTGGAGAACGTTGTTAGTGTCTTGGTTTAAAGGGAATCTCTCGTGTGTTCTGAGCTGAAAACAAAGGCGACTCAACAGCTTTCTGTGTACAAGCAAATCATTTGGTTTTCAGACACCCTAACCAGATGTAACTGCACAATTTAACGGTCTCATTCAGGGTAAGGAAATACCTGACTTGAAAATCTCCTCTAACTCCAACCTAACCCACTGTCATATCTTACAGGCTTACACTGTCAAACTGAAATATTCATGTCATGGCCACGAGTCCACATGACAGCAGTAAGGTAGATCCCAGCCTTCAAAGCTGGAGTACAAAGATTTCATGTTGTCGAGAGTATTTGATAGATTACTCTGTGTTGACGGCCAATCGGTTTAAATTCGTCCGAAAATCTCGCCAATCTCCCGACGTTACACATTTATAATATTCCTGCTCTTGGTAAACACGGTCTGACTGGGGCTAATCTTGACTGATTAAGTGTCCAACTGCACGCAAAGGCACGGTGTTTGAATAAGCAGGTTACGAGCGCACCAAGTGCGCAGAGAAGGTGTCAATCGTGATACGTTGCGTACAATGTAGCGAAACAAGGATTACCGTTCTTTGTTACGACCGATTATCTCATAACGAAACCCAAATTTGGAGACGTGTTGAAGTAAGTTATGTTTTGGCTTCATTGCTCCCTGCAATACATTGTCATGTTGATGCATAGAGTCCCGGGTAGAGGACATCAATTTAGCTCAAGTCATTACTCGAAGTCGTTCATTTATTCTGCCGTATAGTTGTCTTACAGCGAAGAATGCATTTGCATATTTAAACATTGTTCTGCAGTGCAACTGGAGTCGAAATTCTTACGATTAATAAAAATTGTGCCGATAAAGGCCACCGGAGTAATATGTATGCCAGTGTTCTTTGAGGTAACTTTTTTTTTATTGTCATCGGTGTTCCGGAGTTGAAGCAGTTAGTGCGACTCCGACTATAGTAGCCGAAAAGGCTCCCTTCACGTCACCGGCTGGTTGTAACGGGCGTGTCCCTGTGTGCGAATGTTTGGCTTATGTTTGTTAGTCACCTGAGACCATGTTTGTGGAGGGCCTGTGCATACATGTTCTCCTGTTTGTCCGCCAACTACCGACAAGTACTTCATGCTGCTGGTAGATGTGGTCACGGCAGTGTTTAGTACACGTCACTTCCTTCTTTCATCTGAAACTTAGGCCCTTGTGTGCTGAAAATGTGACGCTGATGACGTCATACACACGTCACATCCGTTCCATTTAGGATCATTGCATATTGTGCTTAAAAAAAGAAAGGCTTTTTTTTTAGTTTTTTTTTCAATTTCGATCACCACAGCTCCGGCCCGCCTTGGCCGCCCAACAGCAATCTACACAGCACCGGCCCGCCTTGGCCGTCCAACAGCAATCTACACAGCACCGGCCCGCTTTGGCCGTCTAACAGCAATCCACACAGCACCGGCCCGCCTTGGCCGCCTAACAGCAATCTACACAGCACCGGCCTGCTTTGGCCGTCTAACAGCAATCTACACAGCAATCCACACAGTAGTCTACACAGCAATCTACACATCAATCTACACAGTAATATACACAGTTGTCTACACAGCAATCTACACAGTAATCTACACAGTTGTCTACACAGTAATCTACACAGCAATCTACACAGTAATCTACACAGTAGTCTACACAGTTGCTATAAACAATGAACATTGCGTACACTGACTTAACTTCCAATATAATTATGATAACTTGTGTCTAAACCACGAAAGGCGGCACCCCCACCCCACCAAGGAATAACAAGAAGACCGCCAGCTGTGATGATAACACTGAAGGACGACAGAAAGCTTTCAGTGCGTTGTCAATGAGAAAAAACTAAGCGATTTAAAAAAAAAAATTGTATTATTATTATTAATTTTTTGGTTTTGTTAAAAATGTCAATATGCGGGACACAGGAAATAGTTGTCACCAATAAGAACAATCTTAGGACATAAAAGTGATGTGTTAGGGGTAGCACAACTTCTTAGGACATACAAGTGATGGGTTAGGGTTAGGGGTAGCACAACTTGACCTATTAGCGCAACGAAAACCGCTCAGGTGTGGGCTGGGACTGGAGAATCATTGGGGGCTCTTGTGTGATACTTGACTTCCAGCAGCTTGTCCGTTAACAACGTTGACTTCAGTCGTGGTGACTTCAGTCGTGGTGACTTCAGCCGTGGTGACCTCAGCCGTGGTGACTTCAGCCGTGGTGACCTTAGCCGTGGTGACTTCAGCCGTGGGGACTTCAGCCGTGGGTTTGTCATTTTATTCTTTGAAAAAACAAACAAATTCTTATGACAATGACTACAAGAGTAGACTGCACGAGTTGACCGCACGAGTTGACCGCACGAGTTGACCGCACGAGTTGACCGCACGAGTTGACCGCACGAGTTGACCGCACGAGTTGACCGCACGAGCTGACTTATTTACAAGGATCTCGGTTCGTATGTGAGCTGTTAGTCGTTATTGATTGTAATATAAAGAAATATAACGCAGTCCAAGTCATTCTTCATATACATTTTCTAGGGCAGTCAAGTCAAGCCAATATCAGATATATTTTCTAGGGCTGTCTAGTGAAGTCATTCTTCAGATATATTTTCTAGGGCAGTCAAGTCTAGCCAATATCAGAAATATTTTCTAGGGCTGTCTAATCACTAATTGCGTGGATACTTGAAAAAAGCTAGACTAATTTGAAGTAAGTTGAAGGAAGCGGCATTCTGTGACAGCGGCTCATTACTTTAAAACTCTGCCACGTTCTGACACTAATTGAGGCAGCCCTTGCCGTGACGTCATGGGACTAACACATCTACATTGTTTGATGTGGTTCAAGGGGTATCCTGGAAACCACTCCAGATTTTATCATATTAGGCAATCTTTCACTTTTTGATGGCTAATTTTATCTGCGTCGTCACGCAATGGCTGATGTCTTCTTCCATACCAAAAAAATCAATTAAAAAATTATAAATCACTACTTCATTTAACCCCCACCCATCTTGATGCTGTTGTAACTCTGAGATATTGAGAGGACTCCAACAGGCCTCAATGGGCTAAGCCCTCGATACCGTTTCCCCAAGTCCTACTGACAACAGTCACAATAAACTACACTACCCACTCCACAAGTCCTACTGCCAGCAGTCCAAAAAATGCATTACCCACTCCACAAGTCCTACTGCAAACAGTAAAAAAAATTCACTACTCACTCCACAAGTCCTACTGCCAGCAGTCCAAAAAATGCACTACCCACTCCACAAGTCCTTCTGCAAACAGTTTTAAAAAAGCACCTCCCACTCCACAAGTCCTACTGCAAACAGTCACAATAAACTCCACTACCCACTCCACAAGTCCTGCAAACAGTCACCATAAACTGTATATCCACGCATGTTACAGTTATCGCTGTTTCAAACCAATGTATTGATTTCACATTAACATACCAAGATCAAAACAATAATTCGTCACTGAAATATAAGCCATGAGTTACAAAGAAATATTAACCCGCCAGACATGCTTAGCTGGATGCCCCATGGATAGTGTGTAATCAAGGGCATTATTTTACACATGCTTGTCGTCTGTTTGGAGACAAACTGGTATTTTCCATGCTAGTCTCTTTAAGGATATGTTTAAATATGACTACGGATTAGAATAACTTTAAAGTGGCCAACTCTGATTATAGAGCACACTGTCTGAGATGCAGGTACGTCTATTGTAATGTGATGAAAATTGAATTATCTATGACGTCTCCATTTTTAACAAAATTTTTAGTACGTTTTTTTAAAAATGAATCTTTTATCCATGCCATATGAGGTCAGCTAACGTTTACGTCGCTTCCTAACTAGGCTACAACCAATTCAACAATCTGCCACCTAACATTGTGCTACGCAACATTTCGCTACCAATAATTCATTCTTCCACCCAACATTTTAATATCTAACATTTTGATATCCAACATGTTAATACCCAACATTTTCTACCCAACATTCTGCTATCTAACATTCTGCTACCCAACATTTTGATACCTAACATTTTGATATCCAACATTTTGATACCCAACATTCTGCAACCCAACTTTTCTAACCAACATTTTAGTACCCAAAATTTGTGCTACTCATCATTTGGACTCCAAACATTTTATAACCAAAATTTTGCAAACCATTTTCTACCCAATATTTTGATACCCAACAATCTACCCCCCAACATTCTACCCCCCCCCCACACACACAGTCTCCTTTGAAGACTCTACGTTAAAAGATTTCAGACTCTGTAGCCCCCACCCACCCCAACCCGATTGTTCGCATTCTGCACTCAAGTGCCTCCATCTTTTCAACATTCCTTAACACAACAATAGGCCAAACCCCAGAGTTGAGTCTAGTGATTAGGCGGATACTCTGCTTCAGATTAGCTGAACGCCACCCCCACCCCGGCCCAATTCTGCTTGGCCACCCCTAAAGCTAAAGAATTATTTTTTTTAGAATGTCGTAGACCAACGACAACAGTTAACATGCTTTTTGAAATGTTAATTGAGAGAACAGTTTCTCTTATATTATTACGCTTCTGGTGTGACTCGTGGACTGCTTACTGATAGACTGCTTCCTAATCCGCAAATTTGGTATTGAGAGTATATTACAAATAATTCTATATGTTTGAAAGAAAGTATGGTGCAATAATGAGTTCAATGGCGTGCAAAATATAATTCCCGATAACTAAGCTAAATGATATATTTTCTTTATATAACGCAACTCCGTTTGGTGCGTAATATTTTCTTTTCGGAAAATGAAATCGTCTCAATATAAATATGGTGTAAAAAATGTTCGGTTTAAAAGTGGTTGGGACATCAGAATATTTAAGTTCATGGGCGTGAAATAAAAAGTGTGCTGTGACGTATCATGGGGGGAAGGGGTGTAGCAAAAATTGGGATTCTTAAATGTGCGTTACTTGAGTTCATGTTTTGTCAAGTAGCTTTAGTAGATGGGAAGTTCACGCATTGCTGTCTCCAATGTTTGGCGGGCTATATCTAGTTGTAATTATTTTAGTTAAGATCTAGCTAATATGTGAACTTGTATGAAACATGCGAGGCATGTGTCAATAGATCATTTTAATACATAAATATCACTTTGATCATATAACACATACAGTGTCATTTCATATAGAAACGTGTTTATATGGACAGGGCATACATATACAGGGCATACATATACAGGGCATACATATTTTTGTTCGAATATAATGCGCCAAGTACAACAAACTCTGTCGTCAGTACGGCTGGTCCCACAAATCCGTCGTCAGTACGGCTGGTCCCACAAATCCTTCGTAGAAATTTTCACATGGGAATCTCATCAGGTCTACAAGACAAATTCTTCATGCCGTGCACCATGGTAGTGACATCATATAGTATTCACATAACTCATTTCTTACTTTCATAACTCATTTCTTTCTTTAGTCGACATTTTATTCCACCACTTCAAAACATGACCTTTGCTCTCTCGTTTTGTTAATTTTTGATGTGGTGGCCTTGCGCCACGTGAAAGGTCAGCCCCGGTCCGTCACGGTATAGATGCCTGGCCGTCTATGTATGCAGCCCAGGTCCTTCACGGTATAGATGCCTGGCCGTCTATGTAGTCAGCCCGGGTCCTTCACGGTATAGGTGCCTGGCCGTCTATGTATTCAGACCGGGTCCTTCACGGTATAGATGCCTGGCCGTCTATGTATGCAGCCCAGGTCCATCACGGTATAGATGCCTGGCCGTCTATGTATTCTTTGCTTGCCCAACATGCGTGGTTGGAATTCTTTCAACTCACCGTCACGATACTCTCAAAACCCATGACGTCGATTGCTGGGGTGGACTAAACCATGATTATCATCAAATACTTTGTCTAGCAGTGTTCTGTTGCTCACTCGGGATATTGTCAGTCAGAGAAATGGGGGATGCGTGGAACACACATTTTAAATGATGTAAAGAACACGTATCAAAAGTTATAAACGTATTGACCTGAAGGGTTTGGCAAAAAATGTTTCCTAAGTTTTATCCAATCTGTTTTTGCAAAGCATGGAAAAGAAAAGCATTAGTTATAAGGTCTGAGTGGAAGGAAGTGGTGAGGCAGACCAAAGCCCTACGCTGGGCTGTAGCGCTATGGGGATTGATGGATGGTCAGAGTGGAAGGAAGTGGTGAGGCAGGCCAAAACCCTACGCTGGGCTGTAGCGCTATGGGGATTGATGGATGGTCAGAGTGGAAGGAAGTGGTGAGGCAGGCCAAAGCCCTACGCTGGGCTGTAGCGCTATGGGGATTGATGGATGGTCAGAGTGGAAGGAAGTGGTGAGGCAGGCCAAAGCCCTACGCTGGGCTGTAGCGCTATGGGGATTGATGGATGGTCAGAGTGGAAGGAAGTGGTGAGGCAGGCCAAAGCCCTACGCTGGGCTGTAGCGCTATGGGGATTGATGGATGGTCAGAGTGGAAGGAAGTGGTGAGGCAGGCCAAAGCCCTACGCTGGGCTGTAGCGCTATGGGGATTGATGGATGGTCAGAGTGGAAGGAAGTGGTGAGGCAGGCCAAAGCCCTACGCTGGGCTGTAGCGCTATGGGGATTGATGGATGGTCAGAGTGGAAGGAAGTGGTGAGGCAGGCCAAAGCCCTACGCTGGGCTGTAGCGCTATGGGGATTGATGGATGGTCAGAGTGGAAGGAAGTGGTGAGGCAGGCCAAAGCCCTACGCTGGGCTGTAGCGCTATGGGGATTGATGGATGGTCAGAGTGGAAGGAAGTGGTGAGGCAGGCCAAAGCCCTACGCTGGGCTGTAGCGCTATGGGGATTGATGGATGGTCAGAGTGGAAGGAAGTGGTGAGGCAGGCCAAAGCCCTACGCTGGGCTGTAGCGCTATGGGGATTGATGGATGGTCAGAGTGGAAGGAAGTGGTGAGGCAGGCCAAAACCCGAAGCCCTACACGGTGCTGTAACGCCACGGGTAAGGGTGGATGGATGACCTGAATGGAAGGAAGTGGTGAGGCAGGCCAAAGCCCTACGCTGGGCTGTAGCGCTATGGGGATTGATGGATGGTCAGAGTGGAAGGTAGTGGTGAGGCAGGCCAAAGCCCGAAGCCCTACACGGGGCTGTAACGCCACGGGTATGGGTGGATGGATGACCTGAATGGAAGGAAGTGGTGAGGCAGACCAAAGCCCTACGCTGGGCTGTAGCGCTATGGGGGCCGGGGATGTATGGATGTTTTTGCAAAGATGAACACTTAGCAATAAAAAGAAGCCAGAATATAAATTAATGACATTCCACGGATAACGTCAACTGAGTGTAGTTTTATTAATAACTATTTGGGTGTTTGAGATGGAACCAACGTAAGTGTATCCATATACTGTATCCATATACTGTATCCATATACTGTATACATATAATGCCTTCATATACTGTATCCACATACTGTATCCATACATTGTATCCACATACTTTATCCACATACTGTATCCATATACTGTACAACGCTCACAAATATCTCGCATATTCAAAAGCCGTTGTTTAAATCATGAAACTGTATCACGTGACACCATCTTCTCAGTGCCTACCCATAAGCTAGGAGCATGGAGGTAGCTTTGTCTCTGTTGTGTCATTGGTGGCTAATGGTGTGTCATTGGTGGCTAATGGTGTGTCATTGATGGCAAAAGGTGTGTCATTGGCGGCTTATGGTGTGTCATTGGTGGCTAATGGTGTGTCATTGGTGGCTAATGGTGTGTCATTGGTGGCTAATTGTGTGTCATTGATGGCTAATGGTGTGTCATTGGTGGCTAATGGTGTGTCATTGGTGGCTAATGGTGTGTCATTGGTGGCTAATGGTGTGTCATTGGTGGCTAATGGTGTGTCATTGGTGGCTAATGGTGTGTTAAATGGGGTGTTTTGTTTCGTGTACACTATTCACAGTGTGCTTTACGACGATATGCAAATTACCACCTTGTTGTTACAAGCATTCCACGGGTGCTATATGAAAAATATATTATGTTTTTAGAGTCATTCGCCAAGATCCCTCGAAGACTGTATTAATCATAGTTAAGGTCACCGTCTTCATTGGCGGGGAGTAACGAGCTTTGCCAAGAAGACTATCTAGACTAGCGGTTCTCAACATGTGGGTCGTACATATTTATGAAGTAGCAACGAAAATATTTTTATGGTTGGGGGTCACCACAACATGAGAAACTGTATTAAAGGGTCGCGTCATTAGGAAGGTTGAGAGCCAGTGTAATGTTCTGTAGCCTCTTCTAAAAAAAGTTAAAGAAAAAATAAAATACAAACCAACGCACAACTTGAGAACCTTTAGCGTAAATAAAGCAAATACAGGACAATTGTAACGCTGACGTCATCGTTCGCTCTGCTTGAATTAGCCACACTCCAGAATCTTCTGCATCAAAACAGGACTTACCTTAAAGGTCAAAGTGACCTCATCATCTGCACGAACACTAGTTGCTCCAAAGCAAACTTTGACCAGGTACCAAACGTAGCCCCCCCCCCCCCCCCCAACTCCATAGCCCTTCAGTAGCCCCTGCCTCCCAACTGCACAGTTTCTCCCTCCTATTATTACTATAACACGACTTCCGCTCCGTTGACTGCTGGAAGATTCGTTGCTCTCACGTCAATTTCAAAGTAAACCACACACACATTTCTGGCTTAGGGCATTGTTCCTCCGACACCATTTGGGATATGATAGGTCTAACCTACTGGGACCATTTGAGATATGATAGGTCTAACCTAATTGAATATTGTACTTATTCTACTGGGACCAATTGGGATATGATAGGTCTAACCTAATTGAATATTGTACATATTCTACAAGAACCATTTGAGTCGATGCTAAATCCCCAAGGTTTTAACGGGGTGCTCTGTTAATGTCGTCACCCATCAGCCATCAATCGTCAGCCATCAGTCATCAGGATATATGGCTGTCCTACAAACTTCTGTTTAGCACGATTTGTATTCAGTTTATAATGGCACGTCTGTCTCTTTGATTCGATCTGCCTTTGTCTTATCCGTTTGAGCTGATTGCCTTCATAACACTGGTGTAGTGACTTTATTAGTAATCAAAAATTATGTTTCGGTGTCTATCATTCCTTCAGAGTTGTACTTCGGTTGAACCACCTAAGAGGATTAGTGTCTGTAACTGTGGCCAGGGCCATGCAAAGGGTCCACGAGGAGCCAACTTCACAGAGGGCCAAAAATCGTCATTGTAACTGGCACTTAAATTCAGATTTTTGCCCCCGTGCTTGCCACGGCCCCGCCTTTTCACAGTCCGTTCTGTCTTATCACGGCTCAAGACTGTCTTGTCACTGACCTGTTTTTCTTGTCAATTAGTTGTCTGTCTTGTCACTGCCCTGTCTGTCTTGTCACAGTCCTTTCAGTCTTGTCACGGCTCAGAATGTCATGTCAATGACCTGTTTTTCTTGTCAAGACACTGTCTGTGACAACAACTAAAACCATGGAGTGCCCACAATGTAATTGCTTCCATGAATCAAACATTACGAAATACAAACAAACATCACAAACTACTAACAAACCTTTCTGTTAACATTAGTTCTATAGACGTACATTATTACTCATTGAAAATGAACATTCTCAAAAACCACTCTGCCTCTATCACGGCCGGATTAGTTTGTACCGGTACAGGTTCAAAGGTTTGATTTATACTCATTGACTCCATCTTTACAGGCTGGGTGGTCTACGCCTCTGAGCAACATGTAAAACAAAAATGGTACAGGAGGGAAAGTGATTGTGCCCTTGATAACATGTCATACGACACTGTTGGGGAACTGACGGTACAAGATACTCTATTTATTTGAGTTCCCTGCCACCGGGACCACGTGACAATCAACATACTTATCTATTTTTATGACGTTGATATAGTCTCGGTGACCCCGGCCTGGGTGCAGACGTCGGGTAGACCGCTGTCGTCTGCTGATCACATGCTCGTTTACTTTTCCTTTTAATGTACCGACGAGACATGTTTATTGATCGTAATCTCTGACGCAATATTGATTGAAACAGATTGGAAAGATAGGAGAAACGGTGGTTGGAAAATGGAAGGGGTTATGGCTGATGATTTTGGGGGGGGGGGGGTATGTGAACAGGTGTGTTAGATATCAATCTTCAAGGGGTGTCAATGGAACAATCTCTTATGACGCGTCTCTTCTTGTTGGTGGGAGTTGAATTTATCGTAACATCCAAATCTCTTAATATAACAACGTGGGGATTGCGATCAGGTCGAAGCAATAAGAAATATAAATTACAAGGATAGGGGAAAGCCTGAAAGAGAAGAAACAAAACAGCGAGCGTGTCGGCAAAAAGCCTTCGTAAGCGTAACACAAACGGTAAATATAAAGAATTAAAAAAATGTAACGAAACAAATAAATAAATCTTAATATCGCAATCTTTCATTTCTTTGTGACGTCAACCATCAATTTTGTGTAGTCCAGAATATCTTTCAACATGAACATATACTTCATGAATTATTTATAGCCGTATGTTTTTGAATGACCCGCATACCACTTGAAACATAAAGGATCTGTATTACAGAAATGTCACGACGCCAAAACATGACATTTGACAAAGTGTTTTACATTCCACCGACGTCGTCAAAAGAATTCAACACTTTCTTTTCAACAATAGATATTGTTGAGCTCAAAAGGGAATAAACGTTTATCGCATTTAGCGATAGTATTGCCAACGCGTCTATCGCCTTAAGCAATTTATGTTTTTTAAAAATTAGATTTACATAAAAATGTCATAAAATACTAATAAATCTTTAAGAAAAATGTAATTTTCAAACTGACAATATTTTTCAGTAAAACCGCGAACAAAATGCGCGAACAAAATGTCTATTTGTATGTTTACGTTGTGAATACCATTTTCTTTATTTATTCTCAGCGACATATGACTGATATGTAGAGAATAATTTAACAAATTCCCCATTAATTTTCCCACAGAGGTAACTGGGATTTCCCTAGCAACGGTCTCAGGCAGCAATCCCACCAGCAGCGGGCCACTGACCTCCGGCGGAAGGAGTACCGTGGACAGCGACACAGTGATGACAGCATTGTCTACACCCAGTCCAAGAGCAGCCAGGCCGCTACTATGAGGCCCAGCAGGAGGAGAGGGGAGAGCTTCAAGTGAGTCCAGTTGTCTGTCTGTGAGGGAGGGGGGGCTATTGACAGGCGAGCCTCCATTGTTCGTGTGTGTACGTCATTACCGGTTGCCCGGATGTAGAGAGATGGGAGCGAGTGAATTCGTTTTGTGGACATAATGATTGATTTATGTTACCTCGCATATGGTTCTGACCACATATGACTCTGACCACATAAGGATCGTACCACATAAGGATCGTACCACATAAGGCTCTGACCACATATGATTCTGACCACATCTGACTGACATTTAATTAAATCAGTAGCCAGCTAGCCCAGGTAGTAAACATTAAAACATGCTACCTACACCCGGTCTTAAGACAACCCTTGAAAGTCGGTCTAAAAAAATTGATAACTTTGCTATTACAATTATTATACTAAAGAAACTCAGGATAACATAGTAGAGATAATTCTTTAGTAAGCCAATAACTGTCTGAATAAATACAAGGAGGCCATTGGCACGGGGTAGGCACCGAGTATTATACACTTAATGTAACTCCAAGATACACGAATGAGGCTTTAGACATTTCTTGAGAACCTCTGAATAACATTCAAGTGTCCGTCGGAGTTTATTGTTAAAGTTTTTTTTATTTTAGAAGTTGAGAACCGTTGGCTATACTTTATAAGATAGTATGTGATAGTCTCTATACTTTATAAGATAGTATGTGATAGTCTCTATACTTTATACGATAGTATGTGATAGTCTCTATACTTTATAAGATAGTATGGGATAGTCTCTATACTTTATAAGATAGTATGTGATAGTCTCTATACTTTATAAGATAGTATGTGATAGTCTCTATACTTTATAAGATAGTATGTGATAGTCTCTATACTTTAAAAGATAGTATTTCGTTCCGTGGCGTGTTGCACCATCAATTCTGAACTGGACAATTTTTTTGAAATCTCTACCAACAACCACCAACCCGAAATGGCTTTCTCACCAAGTACACCACCAAATCTCTGTCTTTCTCATCAAGTACACCACCAACTCTCACTGACTGTCTCATCAAGTACACTACCAACTCTCACTGACTGTCTCATCAAGTACACCACCAACCCTCACTAACTGTCTCATCAAGTACACCACCAACCCTCACTAACTGTCTCATCAAGTACACGACCAACCCTCACTGACTGTCTCATCAAGTACACCACCAACCCCGTCCCCAGACTGTCCTCCTTTCGTCTCTCAAACTCCTTGACTACACTCCTGATCTCTGCCCATCCCATTGGTTTCATGAATAAACAGATGGTGCTTCAGTGTTGACCAGCCAAAGGTCAAAAGGTCACACATTACCACCATACCTTCCCTGCCGCTTTCCCACCTTATAACGTGCACGTTAAAATAAATACCTGTAAATAATTTACGCACTAAAAATAAAGTAGTTTAAATTTGGATTCATTCACTGTTTGTTATGAAAGTGCTTTTTGGTCATGGAGGTGCTACCTGACTTGTTGGTCATGGAGGTGCTACCCGACTTGTTGGTCATGGAGGTGCTACCCGACTTGTTGGTCATGGAGGTGCTACCCGACTTGTTGGTCATGGAGGTGCTACCCGACTTCTTCTTCCTCCTCTATGTATTAAGGGTCCACGATCAATGAATTGATAATTCTGGCTCTATTTATGTATAAGGGATTCGCAATGTTTCTGTGCATGGTATTGAAGAGGATATTTCACAGGTTGCAAGGGCTACTCAGCGAGGGTATCATGCACTGGGGGTTGGAAGGCCTGAGGGAATAGACGCAAATGTGTCAATTGTTGTTCCTTTTGGAAGTTTATTCCAGTCCCTGATTGTTTTTGACAGAAATGAGCAGTTCATGTACTTGCCTCTTGCTGTTATGAGCCGGAACTGCCTGTCATGTCCTCGTCACCGTCTAGGGCAGGGGTGGGCAAACTACGGCCCGCGGGCCGCATGCGGCCCGGCAACTGATATTATGTGGCCCTCGAAGCCATTTAGAAATTTTAAAAAATTACTATGTTTTTAAGTTATTTTGTTGAATTTTACAGAATTTCATGCACTGTTATGATTTTTAAAACATTTTGATCAAATTTCTTTCTAATTTTCTATTTTTTTAAACAGTCCTTGACCTTTGTCATGTAATGCTAAAATGCGAAACTATCGATTTTAATATAGGGAAATGTTTATCGATATTTAAAAATTGGACATAATATACATGCTGCCCCCCCCCCCCCATAGCTTTACCTTTGTCAATGTGGCCCTCCGCACAAAAAGTTTGCCCACCCCTGGTC